>VXAU01005767.1:1457135-1497167 GCA_013399695.1 Formicarius rufipectus | reverse complement strand
GCGGTGCTCGGAAGGGGAGGTGGATCTCACTGAGTCTGGCCGTTCCCTCCTTTCTCTTCTTGCACCTCCCTCTACCCCGACCCCCGCTTTGATTTTTAATTTTTTTTTTTTGTGGGTTTTGTTCTAATTTTTTAATGTAGTGTACGGAGTTTCGTCTCTTTTAAAATCCACGTGGTTCAGCCCCGGTGAGCGGGACAGGTTCCCGGCTCGCACTCTCCCTTACATGCTCAATCCACACAGGTGTGCACTTTCATCAGTTTTCAGCTGCACCATGTCACCAGTGTTTGTCCCCAGCTTCCTTTTTCGATCGCTCTGAAGCACCGTATTTCTTTCTCCACTCAAAAGCGCTTCTGTAATAATCCTCTGCCAAGTCCCCTTGTTCGGAGAGTGAGATATCATCTGGTCAAGTTTTAGACATATAACATTCATTTTATATGATAGTAGAATAACTAACCGCTTTTTCGTCCTCTTTTTTTACAGGGAGAAGCAGAAGTTTTAACCATCTTCCCATGGCATCTGACTTTTTTGAGGAGGAGGTAAGGTTAACGTCATGTAAAATTACCCTCTTTATTTCTGATGTTCCACTAATCTTTCTTCTGTAGGCATACATTTTGGAAACTGTGGTGAGTTCATGCATACTTTCATACATTGCAACATAATACCAGAGCTGATTAATAAACGGTAGTGATAGGACTCTTACGCTGTCCGGATTGTAAGTGCCTATCAAGCTGACATTCTCACTACATTATGCCACTATTATATTCTTTGCAGTTTTAAAAGAGCTGTAGATAATTATTCAAGATATTGAAACATTTAGTTTATAGTTCTATTGCTGTGGTTGTCACCTTCACTTTATATCAAATTTGAGACTCATTTCTTAAGGATGTCTCTATTTTCTGCTTTATTTGCACATTTATAGCTCTACCGAATGACTAGTCACAGCAACTTTTTCCTCTGATAACAGCATATTAAAATGTGAAAGCCTAAGACTAATCTGCTTTGCAGGACTTTTCAGCTATTTGGTTGAAGGGAAATAAGTTTGTTTCAAGACCCTCATTTGTGTTGTTCTGTTAGTTCTGTTAACATATGTGGGGCTTGAGGATACTTTTGTTGCTTCTCTTTTTTACTGGAGGTAGGTGCATTTGAAAGTATGCATGAGTTCTTGGTATCAGGAGTTTGTGTACTTTGCAGCTGCCAGTGCAACTGTATCACTGCAAATTGATACTAAAATTCTGGACTTTATATATTTTTCTTGTAAGTTGCTGGAAGATAAATTATTAATGCAATACAAAACAACACCATTAAAATCTTGCTTAACAATAGGAAGGATTTACAGGCTGGCTATGCACTCTTCACTTTATTTAAATTAAGGCATGTGAATTAAATTTATCTTTTAGAAATAAATAATTAAAATCACTATTTTTATAACCTGCAGTCTGATGGGCTGGTCCTGCAAAGCTGTTTAAAAGGATCTTTGGTTAGCTTAGTAGCTGGATTCCTGTAGGGTTTTTGACATTGGATTTGAGATGACTGCACAAAATGTGACCCAAAGTGTAGTACATTTGAATTTGCATATTTGTTTTTCTACACTGGTTTCTTTTGCATAATTTCATTTAGGGTGTGCAAACATATGTGGCACAGAATAAAATAGCTTAATAAATCAGTGCATGAATATATAATAGGGATCAGCTGCGAATATTTTCTTTCTGGGAAGGGAGAAAGAGGCAGAGGGATTTTGAAAATAGCAGCAAACTGTATTTTAAAAGTACAGCCATTGGTGGGCTCTAGCTGTAAATGGTTTGGTTCGAGGTGTCGTAGTGAATGGAGTTAAACTTGGGTATCTTGGATATGATACACCTTAGTTTAATTACTTTAATAGCTACTTTCTGTTGAAACTTTAAAATCTAACGATCCTGCTTTTATTGCAGTCTTTAAAGATCTAATCATTCTTGTGTGTCTGAGATGTAAAACTTAGTGCGAGGAGAGGCAACAGATTTGTTCCGTCATACGATTTTGTTGGGTTTTTGAGAGTACTTAAAAGATTATGATGGATAATGCTGTCTTGCCAAAGAATGCCGACACAGGTGTTCATCATTATCTTAATTAAGATCCTGAGAAAATGTCATCTTTCGGCATGAATTATGAAGGGAGATGCATTAGGAGATCGTTTCAACTTCTTTTTTCTTTTTACAGGGGTAGATGAGAAGAAGGCTGTTTTCTCAAAACATTCTTGATATTTCTTTATCAGAATACCTGACCTTAGACACTTACTGAATAATTTGTTTCTCCAATTCAGCTTGTGAATATATTACCAAGAGATCTGCATGTGATGTTAAAGGGAATCCTCTTAAAAAAAATTAAAAAGTAATCCCCCTCCCATATATTGTATTTTGTATAAAGCTGTCCTATGAAAAAAATGCCCTGATATGGTAGTGGAAATTGCTGCTGGAAGCATCTGATAAGAGATGTTTTATACAGTGTATTTAAAAGTATTAACAACTCATAACAGAGAGAAATAAATCTATGTGAATATTCATTTTTTTTAATTAGGCATGAAGAGAAAAACATTCTCTTTTCTCATCTTTACACTACCATGGAAGTAAAGCTAATTAGCATGCAAAGAGGAAGGAGGGGCCTGTGTCTGTGTTAAATCAGTACATTATTAACTGGGCAAGAGCTAAAAAAAATGCATGTAAAATATTTGCTATAAAACTTAGGGGCACTTTCCTGCAGATGCTGCTGCTAGCTTCCCTAACATGAAGTGCTGGGAGTTACAGGGTCAGTAAGAGCAGTGGAAGTGCTGGTGTTTTGTGGCTCTTAGCCTAGGTGAACAGTCTTGGGAACAGCTCTTTCTGCGAGACACCCTCCACTGTTCTGTTGTTTCTTTTGCCTGCACTTACTTTGCCCGAGATGCTCTTTGTTCACACTCTGTTTGTGGTCTGAGACCGAGGTGTAAACTCGTGAACACCTAGAATAACTCTTCTGTGTCTAGCAATGGGGTATTAGGTAGCTTAGATAAAGTTTCATTTTTCTCTCCAAGCCCTTCTATGTAAAGTCACTTTTTGTCTGCTGGAAGAAACCTGATTATCAGTTTCAGGGCTTTTTTAAAATTGCTTCAGCAAATCCTTTTAGTGAAAGGAAAAAAACAGGGAAGTGCAGCTGGCACCTAGTTCTTGAACATGTAACTCCAAAGATCTTGACAGTATCATGGGAGAACCTGAAATTGTATTTCAGTTTCCTTGAAGTTTCCTGTAATTAACTTAAATGGCATTATTTGCTTGAATTTGTTGGCATAATATGGACTAAGTTAAGAATGTCTTTAGGGTTTATTTTACTTACAGTTCCATGGACATGTGCAGAGAATAGACTCAGTGAAAAATGAAAAACTGCTCTCCTTCATGTCTAAAACAAGTTTTTGACTTAAAGCAAACCACAACTGCTGTTAGTTGGTCCTTACAACAACTCAGTGGGAAGGATGGATGTGGCTCCCCATGCCATTTTATGGGATATATGTGTGCCCATAGCTTCCCATGTAGTGACATATCCCCTTTTGGCTGCAGGTGCTGCAGTGTGGTGGTGGGAGCTCCTGTGGGTGTTGGAGGTGGGTGACTTTTAATAGCAGTGTTGTGTTCCAAAGGTTTTATGCTTTATCTGCTTTACTTACATATATTTGCAGTCCTTATGGCCGATATTTGCAAGAGCTCAGCAGTACATCTCTGTGGAGAACCGTAGCGCCAGGTAGCTTTTCTAGCCTTACACCCAAAGAATTCTTTTCAACAGTTCATAATTTCTGGGGTTTTATTCATATTAGAGCTTTTTAGTTTCTGTCCCTTAGTGTGGATATAATGCAGATGTGAATGATTCTTGAAGCTGTTTTTTTTGCAGATTAATGTGATTGTATTCATAGAGCCAGAACAATTTTTTTCTTTTAATATATAAATCATTGTCTGAGGGGGAAAAAAGCAAACCACTTGGACCTTTCAAAGTGAATGCAGATCATTATTACAGAGTTTACTGTGCTAATAAACTTGGGACCGATCACTCTTCTACTTTTCCCAAAGGCGATACATCTTCCTGAGCAATTTCTTTTTTCACAACAGAGCAAAACCTAACTCTTTCTTTCCATATTTTTCACAGTATTTCTTAGCATTTCAAGCACAGATCGAGAATGCATCATTTACATCTGAATTAATCTCTGCTGACACCTACAGAATTTTTCATGTCCTTCAGATTTGATTTTGTATAGAATAATGCATAGTATAATATGTAGGTCCTCTGTTTTCAATTAAGCTGTATTAGGTAACTATGGTCTTCTTTCATATCCTATAGCAAAGTATCAATATCTAGATGGCAGTGTGCTGGGATAAAAGATAGCTACAGGCTTGGCTGCTACTGTAAAGCCAAGAACTAACATTTTAGCTTGTGTGATAAATAAAACCAAGGTTGAGACTCTTGGCGTATTGGAGTTGCACTAAATAATTCTACAGCACTGTTTATTACTGGTTTCATTGGATAATATGCAGCTGTAAAACCTGCTTGAAGCTTTTATTAAGAGTACTCTGTCATTATGAAAAGTTGCCTACAACTTCTTTATGATATAAGCAGTGCAGGAATTACTTTGTTTGTGCTGACTTTCTCGCTGCTGTCTAGGAAAGACTGTACTGTCTCCCAGATTCTGTAGGCATTAGGTTCCATGAATGTCTCTTGGGAAGAGGACAGCTCTGTAGAGCCTAGGTATCAAAAGTTGTTTTCATCTATGCCTTTTCTTAAGTTGATTTCAGTATTTAATTTATTGCTTCAGTTAGAATTCAGCTGATACCCTCTGTAGTATAAACTGTGCTACTGTGTCCCTGAGTAAAACTCAAGCTGAGATCACCCAGATAGAGCTTTGAGAGGAGGCTACAGAAAGGCTGAGATTTTTATACTGGCTGCAAAAGGGATGGGAACACTTGGTAGCAGGCAAGGGACTAGACCTGGGCTTTTTTTTCCTCCTTCCATTTCTAGCACTTCCTATGACCTAGATTTGTTCATGTAACTTCAGCCTCAGTTTACCTAACTTGAACTCTCTGTCTGTCTCAGACATGTTCAGATTTAAATTGGTGTCCATGCTCATATAATTGTCAAATTTATCCTCTTGAACAAGAACAGGCTGTTAATGCTATTACTGATTCATTAGGTAAGTGCCATTAAACTTTCATATTCCACAGATCTTTGATTTCCATAGGCAGCTATTTGTGGTGTGCCTCTTGGAAAATGCAGGGTAGAACACCATCCAGTGGGATGTGGTACTAACATAGAGTCTGTGGGATTTAACAAACTTGCTAGATCTACAGATGAAGAAACATTTGCATTGCCCAGTCTGTAATCCTTGTTTGTCAGAGGCACATACTGACTAAATTAGTGACAAATACTGTATTTTTGTTCCATCCTCCACTCTACATATATCTGCTTTATTGTCTTTATAGAATGCACTCGAGCAGAAGCAGTGAGGTCCACAGTGGGGAAAATGAACCCAACAGTCCATCCTATCCTGTACCTGCCTGTGTATGGGAAGAGACCTCATACAAGCTAGCATGCATCTGGACTTGCAGCTCTTTTTAACCATATTAAGTCCTATTCGGAGTTAATGGTAAGTAATCTGCTTTGTGTGCATTATGGCTCATTAAGCAAGGCATTACAGTACTGGTGCTCTCCTTTCAGTAGTGGGTTCAGTCTCTAACAAAATCCAGTACTAATGTTTCCAGATGCATCAGCTTTAGTCCTGTTTCTGTTGAGAAAATCATGCAGTACAAGTGACAAGAATTGTAATAAGTATACTCTTCTTTCTCTTTTTGTCCTCCAGGTGAGCTCAGGGAGATGGTCCCAGCAATGTAGAAGAAGGGAAGAAGCTGATTGGAAGGCAGGAGCTGTTTCAAAACAGGATTTTTCTTCTTTCCATAATGGCCAAACATGAAGACTTTATAAACTTCATTAGGTAGAGTATTGCTAATAGTGGAATATCAGTAGTGTTGCATGATGTAATACTGCATTGCTATGTTGTTTGGTGATCGTGTGGAGCTATATTAAATAAATGAATATATGTCAGTGGTTTAAGTGAACACTACGAGTGAGAGCAGTAAATGGAGAAGGTGGGTAATAGAGGAAATGCTAATATGTTTTTTAAGCTGGTCTCTTTTCTTTTTTCAGCTCTTCCATAACCTGTAGTTCTTTTATTTCTTGATAAAGATGGAATGAAGAGAAATACCTTTTAATTCAGGAAATTGAAACTAGTTCCACTTTTTAACCAGAAAGAATTCCCAGTCCTCTCAGCTGTTACAGCATCTTAGTGCTTTGTCCAGCAGAAAATAGCACTTACTGTGCTGACCCATAAACATCTGTAGTGCCACAGTGTGTGCTGCTCTTTCTTCTTAGGGCTTCTCTTGTCAGGGAGTGGTTGTGAAATGTCTGCTGTGGTGCAGCCCTCTGTGACCTCTTGCATGAAACGATGGAATTTGCGAGTCCTTTTCTGTCTAGAGCTTGTGGGAGCTCCCTCCTGGGCCCAATAGTTCTCAAATATTTTAAGTAAAGATCTGACAGTGTTGTCTGGGAGATGTGACTGACTTAATTATTATTAACATTTATTAAGTGCCTTACAATGGAGGGGAAGAGTCATTGCCTTCATTTTTACAAGTAGGAGAGCTGGCATGTAGGAAGAATGAATCTCTTCTGTCTTCTGCGATTCTTGACCCACCTAATTAGGTGATTGTCACAAGAAATAACAACCTGGCTCAGGGGAATGGCACTGGGGAAAGATGCCGGCATGTTCAGTGTGGCACACTGCTCCTCCCTCACACTGGTGCTTAATGCAGCGAGCAGGGTCTTCCCTCTGTGAGTGCAGGTTGGCCAGTGAGGAGATTTAAAAGGGCTGAGGAGCCTGAGGCTGTCTATCGGGCAGCTTCATTATAGATCTCATCCAGGGAAAAAGTAAGGCACTGCAACTCATTTCTAGGAACTACTCTTGCTTTTAGCAATAACTCATCCCCTGCCTCCTCCTGCTTCCTTTTGCTGTAGAGTGGCCTTTTCCCGGGATAAGCTGATCTGCTGTATGGCTGATATTTGCACGTAGTTAGGCTCTAAGGCGCTAGCTGTGTCTTCTGGTCTAAGACTTGAGTTGTTTGGGTTTTTTTTTTTAAATAGTTTATTTTGCTAAGAAAGAATATCTGTCCAGCTGTTACAAACAATAGTGGTTTTGATATGTATCAATAAAGAGTTAGAGATGTGTGTTTTCCATGTAGAAGATAAAGAGACTTAAAGACTGCTTTAAAGGAAGGCAAACCTTGGAGAGGTTTACTTAGATGTACAGTATGCCCTATTATTTCACTTTTAAGAACATTATTAAGGATTTTTTTTTCAAGAAAAGAGAAAATAGTTTCATCTTTTTGATTGCATTTTTTTTCTTAGTCCCACAGTTATGAGATAAATATTCAGGAGATGGTAAGGTTAATGTGATTAAAATGAGTATGTGATAACGGGCTCTGCACATTAAAGATTAAGAGCTCAAATTATAGACTCCAGAGTGAAACACTCCATGAGCATTTGTGAATTTTGTTTGTGCAAGGAATGCAGGCTTAGGCCCATGGTTGCAGTTGCACAGCAGTTTCATCCTGTCTGCTGCTTTTTTGTCTTGTCTGATCTGCACAGAATTCTCTCAAACACAGTAGTGTCAGGGTGAAGATGTAGTGAGGTGGGGGACAAATGAGGAAATAATTTCAGTCCAAACATTAGTGTTAGTCTATAAAAATAGATTAGTTTTACACATATTATTCACGTTTACAAAGATCAGTTTATAGCATTCTGACTGCAGTAGTTAATTCTTTATGTATAAATTGATCCTTTATACAAATGTAATTCCATATACAACAATTACTCTTTAAATGCAAATTGAAAATATATTAGCAATTAATATATGTAGGTTATGAATTTCTTTCTCCAGTATTCTGCAGTGGTTCCCTATCCTAAAGTTGAGTCAACATGCGGTCAGTGAAAATTAGATGTGAAATGTAATAGGTAGAGGACAAAGAAGCATTGAAATCCTTATTGCTCTTAAAATGACAAAGGTATCTCACATAATTCTCCTTTCTTAATCTATTAAGAATTTGATTCATGATTCTGTTAGGAGTGATTTGGAGTGAACAAAACTGAAATATCTGTAGAAGTAGTACCAGATATTATTGCTCACCTTTTATGAAGCCTAGTTTTGTTTTAAAATTTAAAATGCTTTGTATTTTGAGGGGCTAATTTATAGATGGTCCTTCAATGAGAAGAAAAACATCTTGGACTTCTGTGGAGAGGGGAGCCTTGCTGTTATATCTCTGAAATTTGCTAATGTTGCAACCACTGAAATAAAGTGTTTGTTTACATAACAGCAGTGGCATTTCTCCTGCTCTTCCTTGTGGTTTTGTCCAACTAGATGTTATGAGTGGCAGTTGCAGTGACTGCTAAGTGTTTAAATGATGACACCATTATGTGAAGTGATTTTGAAATGAGAGATTCCAGCCAAGAATTACATCTGCTCTCATCTCCTTCAAATCATACTCTCTGGCTGTGCAGATTATGATTGATTTGTTTGTGACAGATTGCAGGAAACAGTCATTGATTTTTCAATATTTTACCTTAAAATTATTTACAGTTGTAACCAAGGGGAGGTATTTCCATGGGCTGTCAGCCCCTGAAAGACTGGGATAATATTCCCTGCTCCCTGACAAGACAAATTACCCGTAATGAGTGCAGTAGCTGAAGGGTATACTTTTATTTTAAAATATGTCAATAACCCCAGTGACTAAACGAATATTGATTCAGCATAATGAAGCCTGAGTAATGTGAAAATGAGCTCTTCAAGGAGCATGGTAAAGACTTTCTTTTTAGCTTGTAGCAAGAAGCTTTTCATTCTTTACTGTTAGGTAGTTGAAATGTGCAATCTTAAACAAGTCATCCTTAAACAGTAGTAATATGTAGAATAACATCACAAAAGAACTTCAGGTGGTTCTTTCTGTTTGATTTTTTCCTTCTTTTTTCCCACTGTTTTTTTTCTTCAATTTATTTCAGCAGATCAAACATTTAAAGAGAAAAATGCAAGTTATCCAGGGCAGAGATAGAATTACTATTGGTGTAAATGTCTTTTGCAGTAATATTCTTCAGCCAGCCTAATGATGTTTTTAATGGGGATTCTGAATGTGGGCATGGAAATATATCTAAATAAACTGTAGATTTAATTTCATATTATTGACTTCTTTGCATACTGATGGGTGTTCTGTGTGATCAGTCTAATATTCTTATCCTTTACCAGTTTGGAATAGCTGGTTTATGAGCACCTACATATACTGTGTTATAAAAGTTACCATAGTGCACATTTTTCTTTCTGTAACATGTAGCACTGCAGATTTCTTACCAAATGAGAATTTTTGAAGAAGTAATTCATTTAAATTACAGTAATTTATGCAGTGCCATAGGTGTGGTGTGGAAAAGCATCTAATAGATGAATACGAATGTACTTCAATTGTTCAGGGTAAGGATTAGGTTTAAGACCATGTTGAGGTACAATTTTTTTTTGACATTAAAAGTATTGAACACTTTAAAAAAAAAAAAAAAAAGGAAAACAGACCACCCTATCATGTGAAAGGATCAATTGGTCATTTGTATTCAAGAGCACTGTGCAACAATGGGAAGGCTCTGCAGAGGCACTGGGTATAAATAGCTGTGTAATCCAGACATACACAAAAAGATATTTTCTTGAGGTGTTTTTATATAATGTGTCAATTATGAAATTATGTCATAGCCAGGAGCATTTAGTGAGCTTGTTTGGGCACGAAGATGACTTTCCTTATTTTCTGAGGACTGACTTCAATTGCATTCAACTAGCTTGTGAAAATCTTCAGAAGGATGTTTTCCTATCAGCACACAGGTGATTTTTTCCAAATGTCATTCCTTTAGCAAAGCTAGAAAGTATTTCAGAAGGCACTTGAGAACCTGTGGCATTGAGAGTTAAATGGCAACCCTGGAATGTGAGATATGTTCCTGTTTTTACTTTGTTTATTTTGAGAAAAAAAAAAGTTATGTACATTTGAGTGGGTTACAACTGTAAATAATGGTAGTTTTGAGAGGGTTTGTGCCTAGCACCTGGGATTTCCAGGATGCTGGGTGAGGCAGTAATTAACTCAAATATATAGCCATGACAACAGGAGAATTTGGGGCTCTTGTTAAATGTCACAAGAAGTCTGCGAATGTTCCAACGTTGAACCTTGATTTCCTCCTCAGTGCTATTTTACACATCCCAGGTTCTCTGCCTGTTCTCTTTGTTTCTGTACCTTTTGTTTCTTCAGCCAACAGCAGGAGATGGGAGGGGAAGGTTCTTTTTCGGTAGCTTTCCCACAGTGGCGAGGAAGAGGGAGACTGTTCAGGGCTGGGTGCCAGTTCTGATGCAGATTGAAGGGCAAATAAATGTTTGTTTTAACAACATCTCCTTTTCCTGAATAACATGACATGAGCTCAGTGGTCCCAAACTGAATACAGCAGATACTGCTGACAGTGAAACCGAAGTGGGCTTTGCTTGCAAGCCATTGGCTTTGTTTCAACTCTTGCTTTGCTGCCTTTTTCAAAGATGCTGATTAAATGTTTGCTTGCCTGGAATTCTAGCTCAGGCCTGAACCATATTCTTGGCACTAAAGGCAAATGGTGTGTTCTCAGCTCTAGAAGACTGACAAGTGGCTTGCAAGCTTTGTGGGTGATACTGGAGATTTCTGGTACCTTGGAAGCTCTGAGGTTTATTCTCACATCTCTTCTTAGTGCTAGAACTGTGACAATTGTGAGTCTACTTTTAGGTGATTTATAGAGGAGAAAAAAATAAAAACTCAGACAAAAAGAAAATCCCAGGTAATTAATTTATTGAAAGTTCTTGTGACATTTAGGATCTCTCAGGAGCAGAACATAAACTCAAGTGCTGTTCAGTTAGGTAAAAGTAGAAACAGAAAGTACTGTGAAATCAAGGTCACGGGTAAGAACATAGTAATCTCCTTTGTGGCAGAGAAGAGGCTGTTGGTAAATCATGAAGGGCTAACATTTATGGGTTGTATGTCCCTCAAGACTTGGCAATTTGCAAATTTTGACCATTTCAGATAATTTCAGACCTGATGTGAACACTGTGCGTCAGTATGTTCCTGTAGTGGAAAGGTGGTGCGATGTTAATGGTGTCAGTGGTTTTATGTAACAGTTCAGATCTCTCTACCTATTTAATAGATTCCACTCTGAATAAGATAGCAACCCAAACCAATGATTGATTTTTTTTTTTAATTGGTATTATTTTTTTTCATATTTACTCAGCCTCTGTGTTACCTGCTCTACAGATCAGCCACCTAAAACATGTTCATAGTTTAAGGGGTGTGGGAGGAAAGGAGAGCATGTTAATGTAGGTGATGGAAATTGTGCTTACTGGCTAAGCCTTCCCCTCATTCCCTGTCCATTTGTTTGTTTGAAATCTAAGTAGTAATATGTGATGGAACCCAAATCAGAGCAGTCTGTAAATGGGCAGACAGCACTGCCCATTTGAATTTGAATTTGCTAATCTAAATGTCGTGGTTGTTTGAAACCTGTTCCTTCCACCCTAAACTACACATGTTGAAGGTATTGTTTCTTTTTATTTTAGTTAATTAAAAAATTATTGCTTTTATTAAAAGCAATTCCATATCTGCAGAATGTTCATGTTTTCTTGGGACCGTTTTATATTCTAAAAGCTGTCACTAGCTTGAGAGCTGATAGTATCACAGAGTCTTTGGTATGCTGGCATATGGTTTATGGTGAACTGCAAGACAGAGATAACCCTAAAAAAAATACGTGAGGGATCCAAGATGTCTTGAGAATCTTGCGTAACTGCAATGGTTAAAAAGGCATGGCTGACTTAATGCATGAGTGTTGAAATCAGTGTCTGGAATTATTGAAACAAGTTGAGAAACATGAACAGAATTGATTGTTGATTATTTTCCTTTGTAAATGCTGGGGGAAAAAATGTACTGTGCTTTGCTGTGGCCTTTAAGGAGGGCCGACAGTGTCCTTTTTATTTTTTTTGTTTTGTTTTGTTAACTTATCTTTTAATATGAAGTGTCATTCCCAAAATGAAGTAATGTCCTTGGGCTGGTGGCAACAGCTGGAGTTGCAGAATTCATAAATAATTCAAAGAAGGATAAAGAGTAGGGGATTTTTTTTTTTTTGTCATTTGAATCTTTATTATGTGCACACATTTCATTTTAGATATGGCATCATTTGAATTCATTCGGTATGATGATTGCACTGACCTGTCATACTTATTTTGATGTCCCTTTGAAGGACCATATGCTCTGTCCTCAGCATGAAAAATGATGCAAGTTACTAAGTGAAAAGCAGCTCTGTTCCTGTAGGGCTGAAGACCCTCACTTCCCGTTGTCACGTTAGTAGATGTACAGCTGCACTGCAGTAGAGAAGGTGGAGTTGTTGTGTCAGTGCAGCAACTAAATGGCAGTGTAGTCTAGTCAAAGGTGGAAAAAAGGGCAAAACTCATTTGCGTCAAGGTATTGTATGGCATTAAAAACTCAGCTGTCACTGAGGGCCAGTTGGTGTGAGGAACCTGGCACGTGGAAGATGGAGAAGATTAAAGCCAGCTAGAAATCTGCCAAGGTGGAGGTGTGCCATGATAGCTTTAATGTGAGAATACAATTAATTACTCTGTATGTTGGAAGTGGGGTTGCCATGCACACCACCTTCTGGGGTTGCATGGGAGTTAGTCTGGATATGCCAGGCTCAGTTCTTTTCCTTTGCCCAATCCATGTCCTCCTTTCCTCTTGAAGCTGCTTGCTTAGCCTAACTAGGTCTTGGATAATGTTTTTTTTTGGGGGGGAAATATGCAGTTGTAGTTTTCTTCTTTGCTGGCTCAATTGCATCTGGTCCTTCATTTATTCTGGTGGTATGTTTCTGTGGACAAGTGGTACATATTCCAGAAGTTACGGAAAAGTCTACAAATCCCAAGTTCAGCCATGTCCCTTTAGTAATGAACTGCAAGATACTGGTCCCTACTGGCTACACTCATGGCTGGCATTAGCAATTTGTAGTTGGTGAATAACAGGACTTTCTTAATGTTACCTTTGTATGCACTGTTAATGTGATAGGATTGCAACCACCTCAGTATTTTCATGGTATAAGGTGTAATTGCAGCAGTGAGTGGTGATTTGTATGAAGTACATGGTCCATTGTGCTCATGCCAGTGGCAGAAGGGAGCTAATTAAGTGCAGGTTAGTGAAATAAAATAACTAGAAGCTGTGAACGGGAATGATAACTGTATGCAAAATTGTTTCTTTTCTAGATCCTGCCATCAGTGACTGAGCCTCCCTGAAATCTTCTTATCAGTTACTGCCAAGATGAGAAGGATAACAGGAAGGAGGAGTGCTTAAGTGGTTTTAATGACAGTTAATTTCATCTATTTATCAAGTGACAGGTTGTTTTTTCCTCAAAACTCAATTGTTATGACATGATGCTTTTGGAAGTCATCTTTGTAAAATAAAACTGACAATTTTTAGGCTACAAAGAGCTATTGTATCTTTCTATACAATGTTGTCATTATGGTAAACCACTGGAAAGTCTTTATTTTTGAAGTAATTGAACTTGAATACTTCATTCATTTATTTAAATGTCTTTTGAATGCTGTGTGAAAAGTTTCTTGCCAGAATTCTTTTATTCAATGGACTAGTTATTCTTACAATGCTCAATTTATTATTGTCTAAATTACTGTTGCTTTAGCCTCCTGCAAAAATGTTTCTTTTTGCTAATTCTTAAACAAATAAGGAATGAATGAGGCTCTGTCCCCTTCATGTTTTGATCAGCATATTTTGCCTTTCATTAAAAGTGTCTTCAGTTTTCAGAATGATACAAAGAAAGGTGCTTTGCTTTTTTTTCCACCCCTCCAACAGAACATATCTTTTGAGTAATGATTTTTTTTTAATATGTCCATTGCCAAGATGCAATTACTGCAAGGAGAGAGAGAAGCTGTTGCAAATGTCATGTTATGCCAAATTAAGAATTATTAGCTCTTACTTTCTCTGCAGTCTCTTCAACTAGAACTCGACCTATTGCATCTGGCATGTACTTTGACTCTAGTGGAACTAATGTGTCCTTGGAGTAGCATTTTAGAGTAACTTCAGATTCATGTTTTTTTCAGAAGTCTGCTTTAAACTGCTGGGATTAACTTCAGAGAAGGCGAGAGATGGAGCCTCCTTTGTCAGCAGCTGTGTTGGTTAAAGAAGAAGGCTTCTTGCATGCTTGCTTGCTCACTCTCTCCTAGAGGTTATTGCTCCTGCTAGGGAAGCAAACCCAGACTTATTCCAGCCAGAGTTAATCATGTCATCAAATATTAGTTTTCCAGCACCCTGAGGCACTTTGATGAAGGGGCAGGGAATGCACAGACCAGCTGTGAGGACAGCATATCTGGGAAGAGTAGTGTGTTGACAAGAGGGTTGTTGAGGACTGGTCCTGTGTAGCCTTTTCAGCTGGTGCAGTTACATCTCTCAGCTGTGGTAAAAATTGGACATTTTAGAAAGCTGTGCAGTTCTGTCATGTGTAATATTCGCCTTTCAGGAACATCTTGTATGATACAAAATAAACCTGTACTCTTTGACTTATTCCTTGTTTGTGCCAGTATGAGGGGAGAGGCATGGCGTTGAGTGTGTGTACATGACAGACACCTATTTCAGGAAGACATATCTAGTCAAGGTATGGGAATGGTACAAATTTTTCCATTATCTAGAGAACATACAATTGTGCTTTAGTCATCAAAGAGTCTGCCTCAGCCAACACATGCCTCAGGAGAACTGCTTTTGACATGAGCTGCCTTGAGTGGAGAGGTAAGAACACCTCCAGCAGGAGTGGTGGCTGCTGCTTCTCTGCAGTGTTGAATCAATAGTTGCTGGAGTCTGGTAAGGCATCCAAGCTCTCAATATTCCCTGTGCCAAAGTTAGAACAGTATGGATAATCTCTAGTACTTGAAGGCATACTGAGAAAAAATAGTGCACTAAACGGCTCCTTCAACACTCACCCTTCTTTGTGAGGAGTCTGTGGAGTGTAGGTGCTCTCCTATAGGCTGCTTGGGTGTAAAAAGAACAAGAGGCATTCTGTTCCATCAGAAACCTGAGAGTAACAGTGCTGCTTGCATCTCCTCTTGAGGCACTGCCAGATGAAAAGAAACACAGTTCAGACACAGAAGAACTGAACCTCCAGCTCAGCTAGTGTGTCATCCATTATCTTTTAATTGGTTTTCTGGTACAGGATGAGGAAGGTACACTGACTATACTGTACCATGTGTAAGGGAGGGAAAATAACATACTATGTCTAGAAAGGAAATGGTGTGTAAGGGGCAGGTGCTGCTTTGCAGGCAAAGGACTGCCTGCCCTGGCTGGTTTGTCCTTGGCAGCACTCCCTCGTCACAATGTCTTCAGACCAGAGCCCGCATCTGGTGTTCCATGAACCGTGGCTCTGAAAAATAGTAATGTGAAGGGTCCCAGGACAAAGGCTTAAAGAGGGATTTGGGAATGTGCACAAACTTAGAATTCACTATTATTTTATGATTCTATGTACAAACAGTGTGGTTATGATATGGGATACTTACTGCTTTTGAGTTGACCTGGCTATGCACACATTGAGAAAATAGTGGACTCTTCAGTCAAAGTCTTTCTTACTCTCATTAGCCTGTACTTGCAGGGTAGTGCTTGGTGTGTGCATGGTTCAAGGAGGCAAAGCGCCAAGCACATAGTTTCCAAAATCCTCAGCTTGCCCTGATCCAATCTCTGCAGCTCTGGGGGGAGGGGGTGTGGCTCCAGGTGTGAGAGCTGTGCCCTGTTGCAGCAGCCCAGGGTCGAGCCGTGGCTGAGCTCTTGATGTTAGTGCCGTGTTCAGAAGAGGTGTAGCTCCTCCAAAGGACAATCAGAGGCCTTCCCATACCATGAGCTGAACGGAAATGCTCCACAGCTTTCTGAGACAGATCATTACTCATATAATTCTTTTTGTCTTAATGTGGCCTATTGTAATACCAAAGTTAAAATGTTTAATGTAATGCTTGTGATTCCTAATAATCTTTTTGCCTGCTTCAGTGTCAAAGGCAAACCAGTACTGCAAAATAACATCTGTCTTACATAGAGTGTTGTCATGGACTTTACGCCGATAAGTAAAATTTTACAGCCAAACACTTAAAGAGATCAAATAATAAAACTGCCATACTGTTTATGTACTGCTAAAAAGAAAACAAAATTTCAGAGAAGGCCGATTTTCTTCTTATAAATACTCCAAATAATAGTTTGGTTTCAAGTAGACTGCCTGGCTCTTCAGTGATTGCTTCATAGTGTCTGAATCTGTCAGGAATCCCATGAATAATCATGTGTTTATTACTAAAAATATGTTATTTCTGTGTATGTTCTCCACAAATATGTTGGATAAAACATAGTTTACCTTCTTGATGAGTACTATATAATTACTTTCTAACTCCTTTAACTTCAGTTTTGACTTGATTGAATGAAAGGTGCATTCCTGAAAATAATCTTTATATCTGTAATGGGACACTTGATTTTATATGACTGTTTGCACTCTCCAGACATAGCAAAACATTTTCAAGGCAATATGTGTTGACATTATACAGAGATAAAATCATTTAATGACAAACTAAGGAGCAAACTTTTAATAGGAGCAATGAATCATTAGAAATGATTAGAAAGTGAATATTAGATTTTCTATTTTTTGAATGAGGATGAAATGTTTTTATAGAGGTATATGTTTGAACAATGGCTGGGTGGAGTAGAAGAATTCCTGACGATCTTCTGTGGCTTTTGCAAGACCTGGGATCAGATTGGGTCATCTCAGCCATCGTTTTGGCTTGGAAGGGAGTGAGAAGTCTCAGTGTAGCAAACACCTTTATAGTATGGCAGTTTCCACTAAAAAGCTACCCAAAGTTTAAGCTTCTCTTTAAAAAAAGATTGCGGGGGTGTCATCAGTAAGGTTCTTGTCTCCTAGTGCCATGCCTTTTTTAAAGATCCTCTTCCACCTGACTGCTTGGGTCTGCAGGGTGTTATGTTTTCATTGGCTTTGTTGGGTTTCTCTCGTTCATCTGTTCTTTCCCCCCCCCCGCTTTAATTAGACAGCACATGAACATCTTTTCTTCAGAGCAAATGTCTTCTACTAAGTGTCTACTTCTACAAAATGTAATGTTGCCTTGCTGCTCGAAATAATTATTAGGTTTAAAATAATCTGACAACATCCTGCTGTGTATAAATTAGGTTTGTTCTGTACTAAGATTAGTTAGCTGGCACCCATTCACTAGCTGTTACAAGGAAATGATTGCAAGTTGATCGTATTCAGTTATCTGTCTTTTTTCTTTTTAATGGGCTTTTTGTTGCTGTGCTGTCACCAAGGTTGAAATAAATGTGTACAAGTTTTATATTTCCAAGTTCCCTGCAGCCTGGGAAGATGGTGTTTGCTGTGCTGTACCATGAAAAGACTTGCAGGCATGAGTGTTTGGAGAAGGGGATGGGTTGTCTGCACATAGATTTCTCAATCTTGTGCACCTTTGATTTTGGCTAACAGGGATGTTTTCTGCTCTGTGGCAAGCGATACTTTACCACTGAAGTCCAATATGCCAGGTACAATTAGCTCATGTGTTTAAATAGGTATTATTTTTTAATTTGTACGTTAGCCTGTGTTCATTCAGAAGTCCATATTTTATCTGGGAATCAGAAAAACCAGAAAAATTATTTAAAGTTATGTGCTAGTGTTTAAGATTTTAAAACTAACTGTGAGGTCTTTATTTCTTTGTTTACGATTGATCAGGGTTAGAGTTTTAAAAGCTTAACGTTGACTCTAAGTGCTTTACAGTCACTCACTGAGAATTACGGACTTGGCATGACTCACGTTTTTGTCCTTCAGTATATCCATTATTGTTAGATGCTGAGTAGTCATTGCACTTAGATGACTGATTTTTGGAGTATTTTACATTTTTACATGTTCAGAAAAATACTTTGTTAAAGCAGCTGCTGGGTGAATGGGGTAATTAAAGAACTGTACTGCTTTTATCGAAGTTGACACGTGCTGCACAAGCCGTGAAACTCAGTATGTGAGCAGAATCTTTCCAGGATTTATTGAAGGCAGACATCTAGAGATACTGGGGAGCTTTTAATAGTAGTAAAGATAACTCCCAAGTTTTATGCTGTTACATAAATCTGTCTTTAAGAAGAGAGCAGTTATTGCAATACATTGCTTGTGTTCTTTGTATTTTGTCTGTGTGTATATTTTATGTATGTATATATACACTACACACAAATGCTTCACCTGAGCACTTTTATTTGACAATTTTATATTCTATTTAGTATTTATTTTTTAAAAATCGTATTCTAATGCTGACTGAGAATCTTAATTTGCTTTGTGACAAATCTGCAGTTTATTGTGTTTTTTTAAATTATTTTTTGCTTTAGCTGAAATGCAGCCCTGCTTAGTTTGAATTGCAGCTCTTAGTGCGTGTATGTCATGGTAGCATGTAAGGAATCTTAGCATAAACTGAGGCTTGGTTTCATTTTAACTAGCATGATGAGTACAATGTTCCATATGTGTGATACTTTTGCAATGTATGATAAAATAGACTTGTAATTGCCCCACACCGTGACCAAACATGTGATAAAAGAAATTCCTTAAAAAGTCTGTTGCACAGGTATGCTTATCAGTTGAACAGGTATGCTTATCAATATGGTAATATTTTTGTGATATGATCATCTTTTTCTTTTCCTTCCGTTTCTGTTTTCCAGTGTGTCAGAACAATTTTATGTCCATCTGAGCATGTTCAGTTAATCTGCCTTTCCTGTTAGCAGTTCATGTTTAAATCATCTTTGATATTCCTTGTTTAAAGTTACAATTATGGATTTCAAGCAGAGTTAGGAATCATGCGAGTTTCAGGATCAGAACATTTTTTAACCTCCCTTCATGTGTGTTTTGTTCACATGGCCCGTGGTGTGCTGAACTCTGCCCAGTGCCCTCCACTCCTGCAGCTCTGGGTAAGAGCTGAGCTCTCTGAGCACAGGGCAGTGGCAGTGCCCATGCTCGTTATGGACACAGACAAAAAGTACCTTCCCAGAGAAGGGACCAGTCTGGAAAAATACCAGAGGAAGGGTTTCATCTTTTGAGGGATCCCAGAGCCTGACCACCACTACCAGAAACAGCCCCATCTTGCTCAAGCCCAAGTGGTGCCAAGTGTGCCGATGCTGGGCAGGGTCATGGCCACGCTGCAGACTGAGCCAGAGGGTAAGTGGGATGCAGGAAGCAGGCAAGGCTCTGCTTTTGTGAACATTTCCAGTTTACAGCTCTGCCAGCTCCAGAACCCTGTTGAGAGAGAAAGTCTCAGTGCAGTAGCACAGTGTCCAGAGATGCCTTTTCCAAAATATTTTCAAATATCAGTAATTAAGTCACAGGCGACTTTCACCTGGAAAGCCTGTGGCACCAGCATACTTTAGTGAGACATGTTTGCTTCCGGAAATGCTTTGTAAGTGTTAAGGTCTTAGTGGTGCACTCTGGACTGGCTGTTTATCATCCTTATTTTGTACGATTTCAGAATAGAATGTTGCCCTTACTATTGAATGATTTGTCTAAAACCATTTTATTTTCACCTGTATATTTTGGAATGTTTAAACCTTGAGCACTTTTCAAGCAATATGCTTGATTTACCATTACTGCACACTGTAAAATAAAAGACACTATTAAAATACATGCTGAAAGAGCATGATTCATCAGCTATGAATAAACATGTGGAAAAACTATTTTCAAAATTTTTGGTTTTTTACTATTTCTTCCCAGTTCATTTTGTATCACTTTTAATGTGGAACTTGGAAAAGAAGAGGTTAGTTTCCCTTACCAGGATACATAAGGTGCTGTTGTGTATTGGTCCTCTAAACTTCTAGGACTGTGTAAATGGAAAATATACTTTATAATTTTAGCATCGTAATAAGTATGCAGTAAAAGTTAGTTGAAGCCTGGGTGTCTACATGAGCAGGCTAGGTATTTTTAACTGTCAGTGTAGTCCAACAAACTCATTTTATGGACAAACCTTTTTGTATTGGGTTCTGCAAGTTGAAGACATAACCATTTCTAAACTACTTGTGTATTTTAGTATTGCGAATCTATTCCCATGTGTTAAACTACTAACTAATCCATAAGAGTTTATGCAGGAGAAAGTCATTTAATTAACACTTTTAATTTCAGCTGTGAAAGGAGGTGAAAATGAGGTCTGGAGAATGGAGAGAGGCTTTGTTTTTCATTGCTGAAGACTCCCCGCACTGTAAATCTGCTGATGCCTGTGGTACATAGACCATCTCCTGCCTGTTAATTAGGCCTCTCCAGTGTGCTCTCTAGAAATGTGCTGGAGAAGTTCGTTCAAAACCCACCGCACCGTCATAAATAAGGAAACGGTACGGTATGTAACTATTATACACCACTCATTTGGCAGACTATAATTTAATAGAACAACAATGATCAGACTAGTATATCAGTTAATTTTCAAAACATTTTATTCCACGCAAATTAGCTCAGGTCCTGGAGGGCAAAATGACAAGAGGTTACTCGTACACTATGTATTTAATTAATTGAAAAATGCTCAAATTGCTTTTACAGTTGTTATTAAAAAGTAGAATCAGTGTTGCCAGTGCTCAACCATAATTAGAACCCCAGGGAATTAAATATTTAGCATTAGTAATGTAACAGCACTTAGGACACAAATTTCTATTTTTGTAATGAAAGCCATACAGTGTAAGTGCAAATGGCTGAAACGACAGCTGTGACAAGCGAACCAGCCTGGGATATTTCAATAAGACACCTCGTCGGACAGCAAGTCTTTCTGCATTACTCGTTTGTAAGAGATCTGTGAGTCTAAATCCCAATAGCCAGGCATTACACCCAGTATTTAGATTTCTAATTGCTCACAGGATGAACGGTTGGGCAAATGTCACGCTGTGGGTGGGGGAAGTGCACGGCATTCTCCCAAATAACGCGGCAGAGATGCCTCTGGCCGTGCGGGCAGGGCCGGGGGCAGCTCCCAGGGCTGCGGAGTGGGCAGAAGAGACCTTGTTTGTTTTAAGTTTAATTACATTTTAAGCATAAGTGCTTTCAGTGATACAACATGAAAAGTCGGATATTGGGCTCTAATGAGCTGTAGTGGTGGATGGCTGGAGACCCTGAGGGATTCATTCACTAAATTAACTGGATAACAGTACTTGGTTTGGGCATGGTAGGATGGCTGAGCTGTGCTCAAAAACTCCCTTTCAGAGCTGTCGCTTATTCCTGTTTTCGTTCTAAACAGTCTGCAGCAACTTCCACAGCCGCCTGCTACAACTGATCAGCTTGTTGGAAGGTATTACATGACCAGCTAATAAGTAATAAAGCATACTTGATTTTATTTCTCTTCTGTTTTGGTTTTCTTTTTTTTTTTTTTTTTTTTTTTTTTTTCCCCCTGGAAAGGAAGGGGAAGGAGGAAAGCTTGAGGGCAGTTATATATCTTCTCAATAAAAAAAAAAAGTTGGATTTCAGCAATGCATGTTTTTGCCTTTTTAAAGCGCTGATTTTTCCAGAAATAGGACAGTCATGGAGGGAGGTGGAGTACTTGATTTTGAAGATGCTTTTGTTCCACTTGGCACCTGTTTGCAGGATAGATTTTATGTTTGAGCTGAACACATAGCAAGGACATGCTGTCTAGATGGCACTGGACCAGGACAACCTGTTTCTTGAGAGAGGCAAGTAGGGGCCAGCATGGTGCCTGCATAGTGCCATGTCCAGCACAGGCTGTAATGGCCCAGCTGCTGCTCTCCTGCTTTGCAGCCACTTGGTTCTACTGCAGGACAACGCAGAGAACATTTATTTTACTTCTGCCCCCTTCCCCCCAAAAAATCCCCAACAAATAACTTTGCGTGACACCAAAACTTGGTAAACAGTGCCAAAGCCTGTAAGAGTATCTCTGGTTCTGAAATTTAAAAAAGTCTTTATCCTGATATGTTTCAAATAACTGTTAAGAACAAAGGGCCCCGTGGGTGAAACTGCCCAAGCACAGGTGATGGAGCTTCTGCCATCAGCCCTGCCCACCTCTCACCCTCCCTCCAGCTGCACACACTTAGCCCCAACACACACCTGTGTCACAGCATTTATGGCTTTCAGAAGTAGTTTTGACTCTCAGATGAAGGTTTCCCTTGGTGTCTGGTTTTAGCTGAAGTTGCAGAGCTTTGGTGAAATGATGAGCAGCCACTGATGGAGCTGTGCCCTCACCAGGGGAGTGTCCAAATCCTGTGGCAGTTATATAAGGTCTCTCTTGCTGATTATCTGCTGGGGCACAGTAATGGTCCCAAGGAACAGAAGCTTCAGTTTTGTGTGTTTCCTGAGGAGGTGGACAATTCTGAGAAAACTGGCTTTTCTCTAACAGGTTTGTGAATTTGGGCTCAAAGTGTAGGAAAGAACATTTCCTGAGCACACTGAAACCTCGTGGAGCATCTCTGAGGTTCCCCAGATGCTTACATTCCACCTACCTCAATTCAGCTCCCTGAACTTTTCCCTGGTTACCAGAGACTTGTACTGAGAAACCTTTTGTGCTCTGTAATTTGTGTGAGATGCACAGAACTGGGGTACCCAAGAGTTTTATGGAACTGTAAATTCCTACTGTGTAAATAAACCTAATCAGCTCTTATTTTCAATAAAATTGGGATATTTCCCCTGTGCCCTTTCTTTTGCTACAACTAGAAGGCCTGGGAACAGTGCCAGGGTCTTGCCAATAGCCCTGACTCACAGTAGGATGAGCTGCACCTGGACTGGGTTTTTTGTCCTGGTATCTAAAAGCTGTGCTGAGCCTCTCCTGATGAGCAAGCAGCTGCACTGACCTGATAATAGCACCGTTGCTGACTACCCTGTTAGTGATCTGGGATCTAAGAAGTCTCTACCCTGGTCTGGGACAAGTTTGGTGAATTTTTAATTTTTTTTTTTTAAATGTGTGTCTATGAAGCTGTTCTTTCTTAAGGTCTTTGAGGCTTGGATCTTGTCTGTCATTACCAGGATCAGTTCCTGTATGTCCTGCAACAGTTGGCCTCTCCCTGAGGATGGGGAAGGAGGGGGTCTGTGGGCTTTGCTTGCCTGGAGATTGGCAGCTGTAAAGGGGTTTCTCCCTTCTGCTTTGTTCTTTGGCATCTTGTCTTCCAGTTTCTGTGCCCACTGTACTCAGTGCTGTAAAACACACAAACCTTTCCTGGTTTCTCATTCTTTGAGTTGAGGATAAAATGCTCTCTGCTCTGAAATCCACCAGTGTTGTCTCTTTGGAAGCATGTGACCAGCTACTCCCATCACCAACTTCTACCATAAAACATAGACTAAAAAGATATAAACTTTCACAAAGGTTAGTCCTACCAAAGGCCATTAAAATTACTTTTAAGTCTCTCTAGGGCCTTGTCTGCAGCCTGGTGGGTATTACTCTGCTGTGGGCACTCTGGTGGGGAGGAAGAAGGTAGGCAGAGCTGAAACAACAATTTTCTTTGGGACTTGCTTCCAGTGCAGCCTTGATGATTTTGACAGCCCCTGATGCCTAAGACAGGACTTAGTTTTAGCACATTTCATTGTGTTTCACCAATTAAGATATTTTTTTCAGAATATAAATTTGTTCAAAGTTTGTTTTTAATATACACTTGGACTAAGAGTGCTTACCCCTTTTAAAGCTGCTGCAGATACCAGAGGTGAATGTGTAGTATCAGCCATAGCCAAGTTTTTTGAAGCTTCCCAGCTGACCAAGCACCCAGAATTGTACTGATGGATGTTTCTGTTTTTTAAACAAGTGTGAACCTAATGTGAAAAATATTTAAACTGCAAAAATACCTGGGCACTTCTGGAAGTTTTTCTGTGGCTCTGATTGAATGACTCTCCAACTGTATGCTGGTTTTTCCCCAAGGTGTTTTACAGCCAGTCACTCCTGTGATGCTGTTCCCTTCAGCTCCACAGGTAATGGAGCAGTTCTATGTTGATCCTATGCTAAGAGAAAGAAAATGAGCTGAAAGCTCATTTGATTTGGTACATGAATCTATTCCTTGTTTCTCTTTACATTGTTGCTTCTGCTGGTATTGATGCTCTTCTCTCAATTATTGTCCAGCATGAAAGGAAGTAGCTTGAGAGGCTTTTTATTTTTCTGTTTACAACTGCATGTCGAGGCAGAGTTAACTTCTTTCTTCTGTCCCTTTTAGATATTGTCTCTTATTCTTAATGGCTTAAAACTGCCATGAAAAAATCAGCTTTTCTCTTTTTGACTTGTTGCATATATCCCCTGTTGTATTATTGAAATTATATTCTATACACACACCTGCAGTATTATAGGTCTGTGAATATCTCCTAGGGCTTTTGGTATGTGTCTTACTTTTTGTGTTTTCTCTTCTTTTTAATAACCCCATCCTCAGGTAGTTGCTCGTGTTATTAGAGCTACCCTGCCACTGAAAAGTAATGTGTAGTTTCAAGTCATTCTCAAGTTAAGTGCAGTCTTTAGGGCCTGATTCTGTGGCTGCTGCCAGGTTTCCTGCTTACAGCTGTGAGCCTGCCACTGCTGGAGGAGCGGCAGCTAACCTATCAGTGCCTGCAGGATGGGACCCATGGAGAGTGGGCTTTGCTATAAATAGGGAAGCTGGACCACAAAATAATTCAAAAACTTGCACCCAACTGTGCTGAAAGCTCTGAAATTGGGTTCCTGCTGTGTTGGGTTGCTGATCTACATGTTCCCAGACAGCTGGAAAAGTTGAACTCGTGTTACTGACCTGGCCGTATTAAACGAGCAAGGGGCAGGTTTTGGGTCTGGGCTGTGGGGGTGGAACCAGAGCTGTGAGGCTCTTAATGTTACACTCCCATTTGTGTGCGTGACGATGAAGTGAATTGGTTAATGAGTGCCTAAGCATCTGTTCAGCCTCTGGTAGATGCTTTGCCAAGGTTCAAGTTCCCTGAGGAGGATTAGCCACCTGGTCCAGTTTTCATGATATACTGACAAAAGGGACACCCACCTTTCATTTTACTGCAGAGGATGGCCAAATGCGCAGGGTCCCCGGGAGGTCTGTGAGTTTGATGTCTTTTTGTAATTTAACAATTACTTCTGTAATTGTTACAATTTAGGTAACAGCAGAGCCTGAAACCATTGTGTGTTTTTGTAGGAAGAGTGACATCTACTCACTGAGCTTGTCTCATGGTCTTGCCAAATAGACTTAGCTATTTTTCCTTTTTTCTCAAATGACACACAGCTCTTTTCACACAATTATCTCTCTTACTGTATAATATGTAAAATCAATATACACCATAGGGCAAGAAGAAATGGTGATAAAAAGAGGTTTTAAGAGAAAAATGAGCATTTCATAGCCTGAACTTAAAATTAGGCTTTGTGAAATGTCTAGATTGTGCTGCATGGACAGTGTTACGAGTTAATGAAAAGTTTGCACTAAGAGGCTTAAATTTATGTGTCTGTAGTATCGCTTTACGATGAGCTTGATTTACTAGAGGTTTGACCCATCAGGCACATTACAGCAAAGGAATTTAGTATGCTTGAAAGACAGAAACATTATGCATTTGTTGCTAAACTTCGAAAAAGCTGAAATCATGGAACCAATGTGGATTAAGGAAATGAAGTGTATGAAGTCTCCTTGAGCTGCAAGAAGGGCTTGGCTGGTCTTTTGCATCAGGATAACCATGCAGAATCATCTTCTGTTGTTGGTTTGTTTTGGGGTTGGGGGAAAAGGAAGGTGTGTTTTTTAACCTGTGACTTGTTGGACCTGTCTGCTGAATTTGGCAGTGGTTTAGGTGCCTGTGGTAGAGAAGAGACAATATGACCATTTGGGCAAACTAATTGTTTAGCTTTGAGCAGACCACAAGTGACCCTGGAATGGTTTGCGTTGGAAGTGACCTTAAAGACCATCTTTCTCCAACTCCTATTGCCATGGGCAGGGACACCTGACCCAACAGGTTGCTGAAAGTCCCATCCAACTTGACCTTCCAGGGATGGGGCATCCACAAATTGTCTGGGCAAGCTGTGCCAGTGCCTCACCACCCTCAAAATAATTCTTCCTAATATCTAATCTAAACCTCACCTCCAGTCCTCCTCATCCTGTCCCTCCATGTCCTTGTCAAAAGTCCCTCTCAGCGATCTTGGAGTCCTTTAGATACTGGAAGGTACTATATGGTTCCTCTGGAGCTGTCTCTGCTCCAATCTGAAAAGCCATGACTCTTTCAGCCTGATTTAATAGGAGATGTGCTTCAGAGTGCTGATCTTCATGGACTTACTCCAACAAGTACACATCCTTCTTATGCCGTGAGTCCCAAAGCTGCACTCAGAGCTCCAGGTGGGTTCCAATGAGAGCAGAGTAGAGGGGGAAAATCACCTCTTGAGAATTTACTGTACTTAATTTACGTGTCCCTAGTGCCACTAAGTGTGCTGCTGCAACCTGACATTTTGGACAGCCTGCATGGGAAGGACCTCTTCACATCCTGTTTCCAAATCCAGTGGTTGCCTTTCCCTGGCTGAATAAAGTTATTTGCAGTCACAGACTCTGGTCCCACATTTTATTTGGCTTTACACAGTCAGTGTAGTTTAGCCAGGACAAAAGGTGATGGCAGCACAGTGGGGGACCTTTCCGATGGGTTGGACACTAATAGTGTAGGATGCTTTGTGGTTCTGAGCTTTAATTTCTGAACTTTCTTGCCATTTAACAGGGAATATTTTTTTACAAAGTCAAATAATGATTGAATAGATAGTCTGTGGAACATGACCAAGAGCAACATGGTAGAAAATTATTCTAAGTCTCAGAGTTGGTCTTACTACACTGTTTCCTCTCCATACAGTCCCCAGACAAGACATACCTCTGCAGGAGACGGAATGTGGTAGTGTAGGCAGTGCATGTTTCTCCAGCAAAGGTTTGCTTTCCTACAGGAGTCCTTGTGACTTGAGAATAAGTGATATGACAAAACTTCATGGTTATAAGGTCATGGAAAAGGACCATTTTAAGTTAAACAACCAAGTAGTATCATGCAAATTGCTTTCCCTTCTTTTCCTTCCCAGTGAAAACATTTGTTGGAAAAAGCATCTGAGAAGTTCTTCAGGTTTCTAAAACCTTGCAAGACCAAACATCTGAAGCCACAACCTTTCAGCTGGGTGTAACAGGACCCACACTGCTTGGTAGGGTTTAGTGCTGCAGCTGGGTCCCTGAGATTCTTGGGATCAGTTTACTAAGGCTGTTTTTGGCAGATCGTAGCAGTCTCCCAGTATGTCTTTTACATACTGCAAAACCATTCATCGTTCATTTGATATTCACCAACATCAGCTCAAACCCACTTTGTGAGTAGTTCTGAATTTCTGCATGTGTTTTAAATATATTGGGCTTACCAGGAGTGAGAATGAGCAGCATTAGGGGTTTTTTTCCTTCTGATTTTGTCACTTTTTCTGCTGGTTTGCTTGCTCCAGCAGATCACAAGTAGATTTCTGTGCTGTCAATCTGAAATGTAAGCCTAAACCAGCCTTTCCTAGGTAATGGATGGTTTAATGAAACTGGATGAATGAAAATGTTTTTAATTAATGTTTTAATGGCAAGAATAGTAGATGTTGTTTAAAAGAATCTCACTTGGCTGCATGCATGCAATCATGGAGACACTTAACAGATGAATTTTTTCACTTAACGTTATGTGAAGTGCCTTTACTTCTCTAATCAATTTTGTTATTGACCAATTTGTCCCACTTCCAGTGTGTGAACCCACCTGCTCCTGGTAAGTGCTGGGGTGGGTGCATTGGGAAAGCTAATAGGATCCTTGTTGGCTATTCCATGTCCCTTCCACTGCCTGTGCCTGCCTCTTTGTGTTTGTAAGTTCACAATGTGGGGGAAAATCCTGTTTTGTCAAAGGCTGAGCTTGTCTGCTGGAAAAATGCCCATTTGCAGGTGAGAAATTGTCTGTCTCAGGACAAGGGAACTAATTGTTTGGTCCTGTCTGGCTTTAAGTGCTTTGAGCAGTCTGAGTTCTATGGCTTCCTCTGGGAGATTACGTTGCTTAAGACATGGAATACCAGGAAGTTGGTTTCTTGCCCTGGGTATCCAAGTTAAAATTTTCTTTAATCTCATTACTGGAGCTGTTAAGAAAAACAAAATATTTTTTCAGAATTGGGGTTTGCTGCTTTTTTGGGGTCTGTTAAGCAATCTGCAACTGTGTGTCTCCAGGGAAATGTCTGCAGGTGACAGCAAGGTTATGGGTTAAGGGTTCTGATGGACCTTCTTCCAGTTTCCTGAAGAGTCCTCAGCAGGTTGGCCTTCACGAGTCCTGACTGGTTTCTGTAGGGTGTTATAGCATGTATGGCACATTTACACGTAATTACTTTGACCTTTCTAAGCCTAGTAAAACTTTGTCATGGAATAAAGCATGTAAAAAGGTGGATATTTCTAAAATCTGAGTAATTAGTAGGAGATGGGGAATGTGTGTGTGAAAGGTTCTGTCTCAAACACCTGGTGACACCAGCACCAGCCCTTCAGTGGAGATGAGGAATGGTCTTGCACCAAAGCTTGTGACTTGCAGACAGAATACATGAGTTTTGCTCTGCTTTACACAGATTTATTTGGTGACCCTGTACAAATCACTTAACCTCTTTCTGCCCACAGTCCATACAAGAAGGATGGTGTTTCCCTATCTCACAGAAATGCTGGACACTTAATTCATTAGTGCTTATAAAGTGTTCTCAGGTCTTTTAGAGGAAAATGTTGATTCATGTACAAATTCTGAGGTCTGGGCCTTGGCCCCACATTACCAGGATAAAGACTGTGGCTGACAAGTTCATTTTTATCACAGACCCAAGCCTACTCTGTGCTATTCCAGGACTTGCAGAAAAGAAATTCACAAAGAATATTAAAAATCAATGTTGAAATGTTTTTATTTTATGATTAGTTGTGTATGTTTACTTTTCAAATATATATAAAAACTTCCTAATGCCTTTTGAAAGTGTCTTGACCCCACCTGTTAGCCCTGTGCTGATTTGGGAGTCAAGTAAGATGGTGAGAAAGGAGGTTTGTTTTGTTTTGTTTTTAATTTATATTTTATCTTCCTATGTTTTCTGACTAAACTTACAATTCTTAAGAGATAGTAGTTATTCAGATAAATGTTATCATAGTCAGCATGGTGGGATATGCCATTTTTCATTGGCATCATGTCAGAAGTCAGTGTAATATGTCAGAAGTATTCTATTGCATTGGCTTCATCACATAAATGAGATGAGACAGGTCGCAAATCAAATTTACCATGCCTACCTTTAATATATACTAAACAAGGTAACAGTATAGATCTGGCTAAGGCAGTGTTGCTGAGATCTGGGCTCAAGTGTTGTGACAGATTATGAGGGACAGTCAGTTTGATAGTCACCTCTTGCTGTGTGCCTTGCAATATCCTTTGTTAACTTCAATTAGAATTCTGTTTCAGCTCAAAGATAAGTGCTGAAACAGGCAGCCTGCTGCAGATTTGGACAAGACAGAGTGGAGGTAGAAGTGCATTTGATAACATCCCTTGTTTCCTTTAGCTTTGCTATGGCTATAACTTCTCATCTTCAGCCACACATAGTATGGCAAATCTGCCCTCTTCCAACCTCTTAGCTTCAATCCACACTTGTAGAAGGATCTCCTCATGTCTACCAGTAATACCTTGGAAGAGAATAGGTTTTGACCATTATCAGATTAATTTGAAACCTTCAAAGTGAGAATGAAGAGCTGTTAGCTTCCTGTGGAAACTAGCAACTGCTCACCATAAGTCAAAGTACACAGGAAAAAGTGCCCTCTGCTTGAGACGCTTGAATTGCTGCTGTTTGCTGTGGTGGTGAACTTGGGTAACTTAACATAAAGACATCATTCAGTCATGCTTATTTGGAAGACTTGCAGTTGAGGAATTGCAATGAAGCCAAAACAATTCACCCCACAATTAAATATATTAGCATTTATTTCAGCAACCCAGTTTAATCTTAATTTACCGTAAAGCCTAATATCTAATTATGTTAATTAATTTGGTAATTGTAGGTTGAAATAGGTTTGTAATAGAAGTATTACAAACTTCTATGGGCGGCTGAGATTGTTATTACATCTTTATTTGGGGTGGAAAAGGAGAGGCACATCACTTGTGCATTATTCAAATACATAGATTAGCACTTTATTCTCTATAGAAATTCTGAGTTCAAGCCAAGGACAATTGAAATGCTCCCTATACATTGAAAATACTAATTTCTCAATATTGAGGTATGATTCTTTAAAAAATTCTGTCCTGAAAAATATGATAATTTGAAGCTGTTATGTCTGCAGCATTTAAAGGAGGAAAAATTATACAGAACAATACTGAGAAATCCTAGACTGGGGAGAAAGGGAGAAGGTGGAGGGAGAGAAGGGGTCAAAAAGAGGGTGATTACATGGCCACTGGGAAAATATGTTCTCAGGGTACAAAGTTTGTTCTACTGGCACAACTGCTAAAGCTGGGGAGAATGTTTTTACAGGAGATCACTGCACAGCCTTCCTTAAACTTGGCCTTGGGCTTCCATTGTAATGCAATCCCATGGATATGGAAATCTCATGGTACTGTTACTGTATTGACATAAATCTAAGACAATGATATAGAGAACAGGGACATACTATTTGCTTCTTGCTTCAAGAGCAGAGTATTTCAGCCTCAAGGTACTACCACAGGGATTGCTGGTGTCTGCAGTGTGTTCCCCTCAGTCTCCTACAGAGTGAGTGCTGGTGAATGGTGATCTTAGCAGTTTTTCACTGCAGGAAGGTTTTGAAGCATCCGTTTTCCCTCCCCCCCACCCCCCCACTTCCTTGGTACAATAGATATTATCAGACTTCTGTTCTATATGCTATTCCACCTTTGTTAGATCTTCACAAGCATGTGTGGATGGTATCATCCGTGCAAACTCTAAGTTGGTAAAGTTGTTTCAGCATTTCACTAGGTTGTTGTGTCTTTATAAAGTAGAAGCATGGAAATTGTTCAGCTTCCCATATGTAATGCTCATTGGTAAAGAAACAGCTATATGTTTTTAAACACTTGTTTTTTGAATGATCCGAACACATTGTTTTCTTCTCTCAGTTTCTTGTACTACAACTTGAATTGCTGTGCAGTATCTTTCAAATACATTGTTAGTAATTTTGCACTGAATCTCTAATCTAAATATCCTTTATATTTTTATACATTCAGAAGATACTGCCTACAAATGCAGAAGAGACCTCCATTAAAAAAAATATTATTCTCATTATTCCCAGCTGTAACCTGCAGATGACCCACATTTGTTTGTAATGTGATAGATAGAAAAACACCTATTTGTCAAGAAATATTAGTAGTGGGCAGAGTGTTTCCAGAAAGCCCTAGGCACTAAGGGGCCACAGGAGAGTTGACCTGGACCTGATTGGGTCCAGACCAGAATGCTGGATATGTGGGGGCTCTGGAGAAAACTGTAAAGCCCCAAAACTCTGCGTGGCTAAAAATTTCTGGTGGAGGAAAAGGAAGACCATCCAGAGGAACCCCAAATGTCAGTAAATGGTTCATTGAGCTGCAAACAATGTTTTCAGCCATAACACAGAAGGTATTTGGTGGCTCCAGAGGGATTTTGAGAGTTTGGAGTGGTCTGCCTTCCAAAGCACTTTGGGTATTGCACTGTGCTCTTGTTAGCTGTGCATTATTTGTCATTCTCCTGAGCAATTCCAATACAGTGTAGGTGTAGGATCCCAAGCATGAGGAGGAAAAAAAATAAGTGAGTCTGTTTGGTCTCTCTGCTTTAGCAGGGTTTAAATGATCGGTTGGCAAACTCACAACAGAGGAAGGTGTTTAAACCCACTTCTGTTAGGGGAGGGAGATGAGGGTGTGCACATGGAGATGGGCCATTGGCTGTGGGACGGTGCAGGGAGGGGTAGGCAAAGGAGCACAGAGCTCACCTGGAGGTGGGGAGGAGGAGGAGGTGTTTGTGAGAGAAGGGGGAAGAGGAGATCCCTGTGGCAAGGCTTTGAAATTGAGCATAGGGCTGTGGTGAAAGGGGAAACAGGGTGTGTTTTTGTTCCCTTGAGAAAATGCTTATAGTTTTTCAATGTTTCTTTTGTTTGACAAGTCAGGTCATGTATGCTAATACTCAGGTGTAAGAAACTTGCATGTTTGTGGTGATCTTGGAAAGCTCAGGCCAGTGAGAGTGGAGGCAAACTGCATCCTGATTGGAAAAATGGAGCCCTGTTTTTGCGCTGTTTCTCCATTGGTTTTTTCCCCTTCCCAAAACAAGTGTCTTCTCCTTATTCCTGTCTTGCTTCACTCTGCACGGTCTTAGAGTTTTAGAGTATCTATTTAAAAGCAAAAGTGGGTTTAATGTATTTATTTTTGGTATTGGGAAACAGAAAGCGTAAATAAGAATTCACAGACCTGCACAACTTCTTTCTTATCCCTGTGTTACCAAAAATAGGAAAATAACAATTTTAGGAGGTGTAAGAGAATGGAAACCCCTTCAGCTGCTCTACAGGCCACAGTCTCAAGCATGGCCTGTCAGCATTGTTCCATTCAGACAGGGTTCCTTAGTCATTTGAAGCTATTCTCAAATCTGATGGAAAAGCCTCATATTTTGTAATTAGGCTCCCATCTGTTAATAACTTCTGCCCATCTACTTTTTGTTTAATGTTGTGTTTAATATAATGCAACTCGTTTTCTATGAAGTAATTGTGTGACACCAGTGGAACTTGGACACCACACCCTGTTCAGGGGCAAGAGTCAGGATCTGACCCCCAGCTGCTGTGCTGGAGAAGCAGCTGCAGGTGAGGATCTGTGCAGTGGCCGGGGCAAGACAGAGGGCTTGGTTTTATAGTGGAGTCCTGTAATACTGTTGGTTTTCGCCAGGCTGCAGGATGGTTTGTGAAAATGGAGGCTGAGCTCCTCAAACACAACCTCTTGGAGAAAGTGGCATGGAAACACTGGCAGCAATCTCTTATGAATGAGGCCTTGGGAATGGTATGAATAGGAGTCTAAGAAGATGCTTAATGCAAAATTTAATCAGTTTGGATAGATTTGTTACTGGAGATAGATGGAAAGGATAGGTCCTTACAAAGTTGTATTTGTTCTTGGGGGGGTGTGTGTGTGTGTTAAATTTTCCAGATCCTCATTTTTCTTTGACTTCAGCTTGAATATTTGGCTCAGTTTGTTTTTGAGTAACTAGAGTGTTTGGAAGCTTAGGATGGATAGAGAAAGATAGACTACAGCTGGTAATAATAGTAGAGCCTTTTATGCTGTCAATTTAACAGTTGTAAAACAATTAGGGAGAATTATGTTAATAGCGGGCTTTGTTCACACTTTCCTTGCCCAATTTTTCTTTTTCTTTTTCTTTTTTTTTTTTGTGACATGCCTTTCCTACCATGCTCTGAGAGCATGTCAACAGTAGAGCTCTGTGTGTTTGTATTGTGTATGGTCAGTGTTATCCATTAAACCATGGCTGGATGTAGATCTTCTAAAATTTTCACAAATCAATTTTCCAGTGCTTTGGCTTTTGCATTTTAATGTGGCTTCTTCTAAACAAACAAAATCATGTTTTTTGGAAGCTAAGACAGGATAAGAAGTGATTTGTATGGGAAATGGTGGCTGATTTGCTCGGACTGCTGCAGCTGTTTCCTTCTGTGATACAAATGAAACCCCTTCAAATCAATCGGATCCATGTTGGCTGAGCCCTGCTGCCCACGCAGAGGGGCAGCCGAGCTTTTCCCCCTCTGGTGGGAAAGCAGTTGTGCCAAGGCAGTCTGACCCACACTGAGATGTTGCTCTGTCTGTTGCTCAGCTCCTCCCAGTTCTAGACTATGTGTTAGTGCTATCCATTAGTACTGAGACTAATCTGGATGGATGTCTCTCTTGCAGACAATGCGGTCCACGTGAAGGGCATCTCTTGCTGCTCTCCCATACCACATTGTAGGATGGTTTGTCCTCACCTCTCTCCCTTCGCACACCCCAGGCTCCTTCAGCTGGAGTTCTCAGACTTTCTTGCCTACTCAGCCAGTGTCACCTGTGCCCAAGATTCTTTGTACTGCACAAGAAGTGATCTGAAATGAAGGAAGTAAATGCATTTCTGTCTTTTCTAATCAAAATACAGAATGATTACACTGAAATTAAGAGCATCATAAATTATCTTTTTCATCCCAGTCCCAGGCGAGGGAATAGATATGAAACTTTTATGCTAAATTCTTCCCTCCCCCAAAAATAACATGTATGGTTAGATGATTCTTTAAGAAAGAAGGATTCCCAAACTCCATTTACCTTGACAGCTGTCACTTGGCACTTGTAGCTGTTGTGGCAGTGTGTAGTTTTTCATGAATTACTGGCACTGGTGTTTTCTTTTTTTTTTTTTTTTTTTTTTTTTTTTTTTTTTTTTTTTTTTNTTTGTTTGTTTGTTTGTTTTTTCCCTCTTTATCAGTCACCAGCCCATCAACTGGGCCATTCATGATGGCTTCTGGCATCTTGTTGGGGAGACCGGTGCAGTGGAATTGCACCTACCAGTCACCCCTGCCTCGCTGTGCAATACTGTTTACTGATGTGCCTTTTCCTGTAAATATTACAAGCAGTGTTCTTGTGGAAGGGATGCATGGGAATGGAATGGCTTCACCTTTTAACAGTTAGCTGGGGTGGCAGCTCTGCCTTGACTAATAATTCACAAGTCCTCTTGTTCCAGTTATTTCACTAAATAACATGTAGATATCCCACTCTGAAGACTTGTATATGATAGTTAATTAGACAACATTTAATTTGGCTTAACATTTGTGTCAGTTTTGTGGAAGTGAGCCTCCATAATTAGGGAATACAGATCAGATTTCTGTCAGACTTATAACCTCTCACTCTAATTTAATGCCTGCTCCTCCAGTGCCATGTCACACTGGGTGTGCAGGATTCCCCCTCCCCACCCCGTCTTTTCTGCTTGACTAGTAAGAAAGTTGCCCATTTAACACAGCTGACAGCAAATGGGATTGTTCACAGAGATGTAAGGGCAGGAACTGAGCTGGACCTGTTTCTGAGAAGTTGAGCTGGTCCTGCAATTTGTCTGTTGTTTTTCTGAAAGTGTTGGAAGTGTTTACACATCTGCACCATCCTGAAGAAATACTGAATGGATCTAACCTGAGTTTATACTGAGCTTGTGGGTCAAGATACAATGTAATTGTGCCATGAAAATACGTTCTAGTGACTCAGTGGTATGTGATGTTCAGATTTTAATCAAAGCCATGCTGGGCAGGACTTACAAAGGAGTATATATTTAAGTATATATTTATATATTAGTATATATTTACTTTGCTAATTTACTGTTATGAAAGATCACTTCTTATGTTGTGGTGGTGCTCCCTTAGGACATTTTGTGCTTGTTTGAGGCTGTTCTGTGGTTCCCAAAGATCTGACTTTTCCCCAAATGCAGATATCAACGTTGGTCTCTCTAAGTGAGCAGCGATCATCATGGCTTTACTAGAGTACAGAACTGTCTGGTGTAAATCTGCTACACAGATTTATTGAGTGAAACTCTAGACTTATATGTGGTCATTCTTGTCTTTTCTGTAAATCCTTGAGACCATGCATTGCATGGAAATCAACATTATGTCATTTTAGTCACAGAGCATTTCCCTTTTGTACTAAATTATGTCCTCTGTCATTTAGAAAGTCATACCCTGCCAAATTATTTTTTTGGGAGGAGGTGAAATAGTAATGTAAAGTAATTTTTATTTAGAGGCCAGAAGTAGAAACAATTAAAATCATAATTGTAATGAAATGCTTTCTCTATAAAATGCAGTGTTGTGTAACAGAGTTGCATAGCATACATTCAGTGAATGCATTAAAAAGGAGGGATTGTATATTCTTACATGTCCAGCAATAAGTGTTTGGAGACTAAAGAGATGTACTCTGTATGCTCTAGATGAAAATCCTTCCAATGCTGGAACTTTTGGTTTAGTGGAAGATGGAACATCAAATATGTAGGAAAGGAGAGAGCTTTAAATACGCTGCCCTGAACTTAAATTACTTGGATGTGTAATGCATTTTATTTTGTATATAAACACAATAGTAATAAGAGTTTAACTGTACTGCAGTATCACTGTGACCTCCCTCCTGGAGAGCTGTACTCACTTCCCTGATGGGTTCCAGAGCTGTAGAGCTCAGCGTGCTGCTCAGCAGCCTGCACCAGGTGTTTGGGAGGGGGAGAAAACCCCACAGTGCTCCAGCTTGGGAGTGTAGTCCGAGTCTTGTGGTAGCAGTGAGTGACTTAAAAAAAAAAAAAATTTCTTCCTCTTGCTGGGACTTGCTTGTTCATTTGATACAGAGTGTGTGCAGGTGTATTTTTGTGTGCTTAAAGGAATCCTTTGCAGAAACAGATGAATGTTGCTGTAATAACTTTTGTTTTGCAGAATCCTTCCCTGAGACAGATACTGTGCAGGCGTTGAAACATTACAGTCTGCAGCATCATACATACTTGGGATCCCTAATGTATCAAATATAGTTCATGGCAAAGCTAAAGAAGTCAGTGTCCTATTGAAAGGCCCTTTATGTCTTGTGTTTTCTTTGTTCAACAGGGAACAAAGTTTGTCATCCTGAGACGCCAGACCTTTGACGAGGCTCGTGTAACCTCTCACGGTGCGCACGGTGCTAACAAAGAGTCCCTGTCAGCCTTTGTAGAAGGCGTTGAGACTTCAGTCAGCATTGACTTTCCAGAAGATGAGGAGTTTGTTGGTGAAGTGCTAGACTGTGGTTCTTCGGATCTATTGGTTCATGGAGGAATAGAAGAAGCTCGACATGAAGATGAAAAGATGACAGCAGCAGCATCCCAGAGGTTGTGATCACACAGGCAGATGAGGTGGGTGATAGACAATACTTGATGTAGAATTCCCTTTTATCTTACCTGATTTGTATTCTTGGCTGTGATCAGAAATACAGCTTGTTGTTTCTAATTAATTCTTTAATTTTCTTTTATTTGTATTTTGAATTTAGCAGAATTCTATTTCATGTTGGAAACGTTCTCCATCTAACCCAAAATACATTGAAAAGGCTATTTGTTTAATCAGCAGGATTTTTTAATCTTATTATATGCTGCTCAAAAATGAAAATTTCTTTGTATTGCATAGTACACATTTACATAAATTAGTGTTATCCTTGGTTATTTTGAAATCCATAATTTGTACGCTTTTTAGTTTTATCATAAAATAAAATCTTGCCTCTAATATTCTGGGACCATTTTTAGCATCATAGCAAATTACCTTGGGAGAAACTATTACACAGTCAGTGAACTATCCTACTTGAGTTTTAAAAAAAAAGGGAATTTAAATGTGTATCAAATGCTCAGCTTTCACCAGACAATCAGTGTTTCTTCTACTGTAACCTGTAGGCCGATATTTGCAGACATTAGAAAACTGCAAATTTGTAAAAAGTCTAGTAAAATTCATCTGAAAAGTAAAATATTTGTAAAATGTTTAGTTCTTTGGAAAAAAAAATCCAAGATTTACTGTATCATTTAATTATTTTTGCATGTTAAGATTAGTTTCTCATCCTACCAGCTTTGCTTGTTTATGTATTGTTTCTACAGAGGGTTCATTTTGAATATTGCATTCAGAAATGTTGACAAAACATTTGTCAAGAATCTCTTTGAAGTAATGTTGCAAGTACCTAATCTTACAAGGTAATGCTAAATGAAGCTCTTGTCTCTGGGAGAAATGGAGGCCCAAAACCAAAAGGAATTGCACCAGCTCTGTTCCGTTGCCATAAACTGTAAAAATGTGATGAAAATAGTTGCTACACCTCCCTTGGGATAACTTTCCTCTCTCTTCTCTAATTTTACAGGTGTTCAGGGCAAGAAGTAGCTTTGCTGTTATTGACCACTTCTCTGTATCTTGTGGGGCTTGCTAAATTCCTTGTCTAGAACTACTTTTCATCTTTGGGTATACAGTTAGGCAGGATGTTGTGGTTCATATCATCTGCAGTTTTTATTCAAGGCCTTGTGATGAATGGTGATGGCATTTTCTGTTTTTAAAAGAAAATATAAATTTGCATGTAAGTTATCCAAATTCTTATGTAGATATAAATAAGGGCATTCCTCGGTAATAGGAAAGATACCGTAACATGCTTTGTTTTTCACAGGAACAGATCTGCTTTCAAAATGTCTACCTACCTCATTTTGGGCAGAAAGCAGTACTTTTCTTTAAGCGTTTATGCACTTCCTACATGTTAACTGGTACTCATATAGTCTGTATGTCATGAATTACAGGTTCAAGTAGGTGAGGCTCTTGGTGCGCTTGGTTAGTACAAAATATGGGCACCAGAAACAGTGTCTGAGCCAGGAAATGATGTTACATCCCTGTGCTATATGTACAATATCACATTTTGAGTGGGAATTTGGATAAATTACATAATGTGGGATTGTCTATACTATTTTATGTCAGTTTTAGCCATATGGTATCTGCAAAGCTCACCTCTAATTTTAGGGGTGGGGTGCACATCTCAAGCTTCACTTAGAATAGATTCAACTGCTGCTGATGGCAATTGCTTTCTGCCTAAACCAGTGTGTAAAATAAATCTGGCATCATTGTTGGATTTTAAAAGGGACTGGAAATCACTCTCTTATGTGGGGAAAAAAGTCTTCCCTACTTGTGTAGTGGTAGAAATTATTTGCTTGAAAGGGACTGTAGATGAATTCTCCTTTTGAAACCATTGTCTGTACTCTTTGAATCAAACTTATGTGGGCCGTGCGAGTTTTTTGTCTTGGGGCATTCTCTTGTCCCCACCTGTCCATGTATCTCTGCAGCTCAGCATGGAACAGAAAAGTCATTCCTAAGATGAAGCTGCAGGAACAAAAGCTCAAAGGGGACCTGAAAAAGGGGGATCCATAAGCACTGTCCTGACACAGGCTGTGGATACAGCCATACGGATTCTGCTGATGCCATGTCTGAGCAGGCTGTAAAACCACATGGTTAGTGTGTGGTGAGCCCTGAGCTGCTGCAGGTGCATTCCTTGGGGCACTTTATCCAGGGGGTTTAAATCTACTTGTGATGTCTACTGAAGGCTTGCTGCTGGTGGTCTAGGTGTGCTGCAAGGGAAGGGGTACAACCTGCAGCTGGTATTTCTATTATTAGTGCTGTCTTATTTATATAGATAGATGTTGATAGAGGCTGCAGTGGCTCATCTAGGAGCATTAGCTGTGGATTAGGATCACAGTATGTGGATCAGTGTGCAGCAGAGACAGAGGATTCTAGCCCTGAAAAACAGACAGACTAAATAGGAGTCAAGTACTGATGCAGACAGTCAAAAATAATTTTGGTGGGTTTTTTTATGTGGCCTGTAGCAGTACTTAAAGGCTGCAAAGATCCTTGATATCTTATTGTTTCGATTCCTGTTATTGTTGAGCTCTGTGGTTATACATATTTCAGCATCTTCTTTTCATGTCTCCCTATGTCTTTATAACTGTTGTACAAGTTAGTACCTGAGATACCTCTTTTTATGTGTGCTAGATGTTGTAGATTTTTCAAGGGAGGGAGTAATTAAATTCCTGTTTCAAAGGAATTCTCCACCACACTAATAACTTATCTGTAAGCTTATTAAAGTAGCTGTTTGTACTCTAAAATGACTAAATAACTGTTCTATAATCTCAAAATTACAATAAATCATAATTCTTTTTGGATGGCGGCAGCTATGACTTTTGGATATGTGACAGCTGCTGATGTCTGACAGTTTTAAATACCATACTTGCACATGCCTGGAGGAGGCCAAATAATTACAAGGAGGGAAAATAATTACAAGTTCTGCTATTGTGCATTCTACATGCTCACACTGTGGTGTGTTCCTGGTGTTGTACTGTCAGCTGGTGCTCAAGCAGCAACTTCAGTTAAGGTGTTTTGGATGGAGGCAAACAGGAGTGATAGCTACCTAGAAGATTTTGTGAGGTTTTTGAAATCAAAAGTGAAAGAGTTTTTTTTCCTTTTTTTT
>VXAU01005767.1:1285148-1448476 GCA_013399695.1 Formicarius rufipectus | reverse complement strand
AAAAAAAAAAGCCCTGTCTTTGTGCCTGGGTGGACAATTCCTTAAAACAGTGAAATGATAGTGACACATCCAAAATGAAAAGCCTTTCCATTTGCATGGCAGCATTGATGACTCTCTACTGCCCCCCAAATATTCTGAGTTTATAGAGCTGGTGCCTTACAGACTCAAAATAAATATGTTTAATTCCAATCCAGCAGTGCATGTTTGAACCTTGGTTTATGAAATCAATCAGATGAAGTAGTGATACCTGATGGTAGTGACAGAGGTACTTTGAACAGCTGACAGAGATCATTATAAAAAAGGCACAAGGAAAACATGGATTCAAAGCCTCAAAATCATTTATAATGTAAGCCTCAGTTTGCTTTCCCCACAGTGCAACTCAGAATAAATTTGATTAGAGGCAGAATGGCTGGAGAGGGTTCCAACACAAGTTTGTAATACCAGGCACAATCAAGCTTCTAATAGCCTAAGGGATGGCTGTGTTTGAAAGCTAATTTGGATTAATGCAGGGTCTGAATTTAAAGTAGGGCTAGGTATTTCTGAATAACTGTATTCTTATTCCAGAATAAAAGTGTCCACATGTGAAGTTATTTAGAAACAGCTATTTTGGCATAATCTATTTGTATCCAAGCTTTAAATCTCTGCCTGTAGGCTGCTAATGGAAAAACAAAGAATAGTATCAGCTAATAGGATCTCTCACAAAATCTGTTCCTTCCAAAACCTGCAAAAAAACTTCCCAAAGTGTAACACTGTAATGTAAATGTGTATATCTTTTTTTTTTTAAACTCAACTGGAAAGTCTTTTTAATTAAGAACAGGATTAGCCCAGACGGCTTAAATGATAACTTCAATGTGCTCATCATTTTGTTAGCCTTGATTAAAAACAAGTCTTTCATTTTCAAGTCTTGTATGTGGTATTGACTTCTAAGCAATTTGGGGTTTAGAGTACAAAAGTACAGAAGTCTGGTGAAGAGAGAGAAAGGGCTGATGATACTCCACTGGTAGAACTGGGCAAAGATTTTGCAGGAAGCCCTGGAAGAAACTTGAGTGTCTCCCTGTGTCGTCTGCCAGCCTATGAGGGAAATTTACTTCAGGTTTGCAAACTGGGATTCAACACTCTTTGCAGTGTGTCAGAGTGTAGCATGTGTTTGCAAGGGGCTTCCTGACCTGCCTTTGTAGATGTGACTCTTGGAAACACTGAGTTGCCTCCTCTTGGTATAAGACAAGACACAGAAGACTGGTGTGTGCAACCTGAGGCCATTTGTGATTGCTGCTGAATGTAATGCCTCTGCAGTGCAGGGTTTGCTCCTGTAGTCACAGGGTTGGAAGGATGAAGCTATGTGTTTAATTTTCACTATTTTTCATTTTTCTGTTCGCATGCAGCATTTAAATTTCTTAATAGGGCTGATATATTCAAGTCGAACTATGATAGTCAGCATAATGAAAGATCAAACCCCAAATTTGCAGCTGCTTTGCAGAAATGTTTAATAGCTTGTGTAGATATAAAGGTAGCAAGATTTTTTTTTTTTTTAACATAAGAAATCAAGTTACATCCATTGAAAAATAGTTCCTACACACCTGTAGTTTTGAGAATTGAGTATCAGGGTAACTCAGGTGTTTCCACTCAGAATAAACAGTAGTAGGATTTAGAAGGCATACTGCAATACAGCCAGAATAACAAACTACTACACTACTGATGGTGCAGTTTGGTTTGATGGAAGTCTGTTCCCAAGCTCCCGAATATGTTATTGGATGTGTTTGGCAGTGTGTTGCACAGGCATGCAGTGATGCAACCATGTGGAGCCCCCTTGAAATCACACCACTTGTGGAAGGAGTTAATGGCCTGCTGCATCCTCTGCCACACAGGATCCAGTGTCTGATTCTGGAATCTGTTTGGATTAGGACTGGGAATCATGCTTTGTCTTGGCTTGTGTCTTGCAGCTAGAACACCTGCTTTTCAGCTGAGCCATCAGCTGCATACACCAGATTTACCACCAATATATTTTCTTTTTCCTTTTTAGCAAATATATGAATGTGTTTTAGAAGTTGCCAATAAATGAAATGTTTTGTATAGGTCTTTGCTATTGTCTCTAATCCTGTGAAACTTACTGTATAACCTGAAAGCATTAGGATGGCAGCATTGTTACCTTAAAAACCACCTACTTGTTTTGCTAGAATAGTGGCAAAAAATGAATTACAATGCATGGAGTAATTTGTAAAGCACATATAGTCAGCATGGCTATGTTTGTGGTACCTGAGAGTTACCCTGCTCTGAAATGTGAGAGGGCAAAATAGGGCTATACAGCAAACAATTCCCTGAATGTACCTGTGAACTGATTCTGTAAGTGGAAATAAGTTTCTTTTTCAGCTTAAAGTTTTAATTCTTGCCCTTTTTAATATTCTATCAGTATCATAAGATCAGGTTGTTTATCAGGGGTAGGGTATGATAGTTATTTTTGCTTTACCAAAAAGCCAATTACATAGGTTGGTTCCAGTCCCTCGCTAAATAGCTTTTTCTTTCTGCATTAATTTTAATGTTTAAATAGCATGTGCATTTTCTTACAACTGCATAAAGATATGTATAAGTAGAAGGCTAGTTTGGTTGGGAAGATCCAATGCTCAGTGAAGCCTTTCGCATATATAGAATACTGAATATCTAAACCATTATTTAGCATCAGAATCAGTTATGGTTGTCTGACTGATGGACAATCTTTTCCTGACCCAGTCTCTTTGCAAGTGACCTATACTGTCTAGACAGTTGCATATTATTTATGCATTCATTTCAGATTTATAGTTCTTTTAACTAAAGTTGAGGATGTTTGCCAGTTACTTCATATCCATATCAGTACTTAAAACAGGCCAGAGGAAACCCAGGTGCTTAAAACAAGCATTTCTATTGCTGTCCATTGTTTGCCAGTTTGCCCTTCATCACTCCACCCCTTCACCTCCCTCCTTACCCAGAAAAAGGAGCAACAAAAAAAAATAAAAATAAAGAGGGGTCTGACACAGAAGGAAGATTGTGTAAGACCTGCTAATTTCAAAGAGCAGGGATCAATTCTGGTTGATCCCATTTGGGTGATTGGGGAATTGCTAAAACAATATTTGCATCCAGTTTTCCAGTCTGAAATGCTCAGACAAAAAGAAAATAACTGCTCTGTAGAGCTGTTTCCTGAAGGGTGGGTAGAAGGGAAGTCACATTAAACCAGGATCATATGGGAGAGACCATTCCTCAAAGGCCACCTGCAAGAGCCCTCCTTAAAGAATGAATCGGTTTTCAAAATCATGCTCCTGACTCCTCCAGGGGTGAGGCAAAAGAGGACATGAAATAATGCAGTGGTGCTGGGGTTAAATGCAGTTCTTTAGACTTGCAACTGCTGCTCATGTCCTTGCCACTACTGATGGTATGTGTGTCCATTTTTTGTAAGATTATATTGAGACAACATATGAAATTCACATTTACTTTTAGAGTATTCACTCATTTATTAAAAGTCTGTCAACTGTGCTCTTCTAGGCAGTGTGATCCCTCTTTTTTTTTTAAGTGTACGAAAATAGAAACACAAACACATCTATGTGTCCAAACAGATAGATTATGTCATAGAAATATACACTGGCTCATTTTGAGCCCTGGTTGTGCTGGCAAAATTTAGAGCTGGAGGAGTAATAAATCCTTATAATTTTTTTATTTTTTTTTTCAAATGGCTGTTTATTTTAGAAAGGGCGTAAGGAATAAGAGAGTACTTGTCTTTGTTGTGTTCCAAACACCTTTTTATGCATGAATAATCACAGTAACAGTTCTAAAGGCATTGTAACCAAATAATATTGACAAGCAAGATGGGCAAGGCAGAAAGAGGCATGTAAGAGAGGCTCCAAAAGTCAAAGGCAAGAGTAGGCATGCCAGGAGGTTTATGTAAATACAGCAAGGTAGGTAAAGTACAGGGATGCTTGGATAGAAGAGCTTGGCATCTGGGAAGAAGAAAGGAAGGAGCGTAAAAGGCGACAGGGAGCAGTAGATGAATTTAATCTACAGAAGAAAGGCAGAAATGTGGTATTCACCAGGCTCTGGGGAAAAGTCAACAGGGGATGAAAATTCATTTTACTGACCATTTTAGAAGTGGTTTTCAAAATAGATCTCTTCCTCCATGCTTGAATTTTGTTGTTTCATATTAAAACAACTAATAATGCCTTTCTGATACTTTAGTTTTATCAGTTACTGCACACAATCCATTTCAAGTCTTGCAAATTGAGTAGTGTCATCCTCTGTTTATCTGGAGACTTTCTCATGCAAATGCTTTGATTTTTCATCTCTTACTAAAAGATTTCCCTCTAGTTTCTGATAATTTCAGTAAGAATATCCTTGACTCTGGCCTTTATGTATTTGTAGGGTATGCAAAGAGATGATAGACTTTTAAATAAAATTATGGCCCCTGTGCTGTTGCTCAGAATTAAGATAATAGATTATGTAGTCATAATTAGAGATCAGTAAAATTAATTTGGGCTATTTATGGCCCACCTTTGTTGGAAATTTTGAAATAAGGTAAGGAAATATCAAATTAACCACTCACTAAAAAAAAATAAAAAAGGCTTGGATTTTTAAAATCATAATCCTAAAAAATACACATTTTCTAGGTAATAGGAAGAAAACGTTTGGACATTTTCCATGCTTGTTACTTAGAGTCCCAGAATCTGTCTGTTTACCTAATACAGTATAAGATTAATTCTCTCACAGCACATTGCCTGGAGTTCAGTGCACATGTTTACTGATGTGTACAGCTCTCAAATAAGTTTAGTGCTTCTTTCACCCACTGTTAGGAAGTATATTTAAAAGAAATTGCCTTTTATAGATTTAAATTACAAAAGTACTGATATCATGCAAAAAGCACTTCAACTCATGCAAGCATACAAATGTGTAAATCTTAGGGAAAAAGATACCCAGGGCTAATATGAATGTAAATAGGATTAGCTGCTTGCATTAGTGTCTGAAATACAATTTTAAATGCTTACTGCCTGGTTAGTCTTACACATATATATATATATGCATATGCATCTATATAAATACATATATATAATGTGTATATATGTGTATATTTTTTCCCAAACACATACCTTACTAATGGTGAAAAAAAATTGATTTTTACAAAACAGGAAGACTTTTAAAGAGATTATTTAATGGCAGCTCTGTTAGTGATAGAATCTGTTATTAGATATAGAAGGTTTATATTTGTTGCTCTATGTAATATTAGCACAAAATGAGGACAGACTTCCATCCTTCACATATCTACCTGAATGCAGTAGTCATTTTAGACCCAATCTTCTCACTGAATCATGAACAATGACAGCAACCAGATTCTCTATAAGCCCATGAAAAGAACAATTTTCAGTTAATGGTACCACTAAAGCTGCATAAATCAACATATACGGCATTTCGTTAGAGATTTCAGTCCCCTCTGTCATGACTTCTGCAGCAAAGCAAGTCCTTTAAGCAGCCTTAGTGGTAGTATAGGGAATTTAGTTTTGTTATTACTTATGTTAAACTGGTGGAAGTGTGGGGGTTATAAGAAGCCTAAAAAAAAAAAAGAAAAAGTCAGTTGTCTGACATACTCTTGAAATAGGGTAGATGCCTAAGGAATAGGGCAGATTTTGTGTTTCTAAAAATGTTTAATCTTCTTGCTGTTTTCCTGCTTGCTAATAGAAATGGAAATCCTTTTTCTAGAAATAATCATATATACCTGTGAATTGTTTAGTTTAAGTGACAGCTAAAAAGCGATAATGTCATTTTCTCTCCTGTGTGTAGTAAATATGTTAGAATGATGCCATAATAATTGTACATGAACTTGTAGAGAAGAAAGAATCCTAATTAAGGTACCTGTGTGCCCTGTCAAACTGGGCAAACAGTTGTCAAATGACACAACATTACATACCTGAAGTGTGATGTCAGACTGATAATTGCTCAAGCAGAAAAGTTTGTTTCTTTCTGAAGTATCAGCTTTCCAGAAGTGTACTGTTGTGTAGAGGGGCCTGCAAAGGGTGGTGGTGTGGCTCCTGCTTCGTAAATCATATTGCTATAGGCTATGTGTGGAACATGGGAAATCAAAATTAATTACACAGAGGAAATATTTTGGCAAAAGTTAACCCCCCAATTTTCAGATAGTCATGATTCATTTTAATGTTTTTTTAAGTAAGGCCCTTCAACTCTTTTGTTTGGTGAGAATATTTTTTCATTTGCAAAGCTGTTTCACTTATGTATAAACCTTCAGGCCCTTCTCAGTGGTCAGTTTTTCTTATCACAAAGCTTTATTTCACATTGGAGTTTTTCTTTTTTTTGTTTGGTTGGTTTTTTTTGGGTTTTTTTGTTTGTTTGTTCCCCCCCAATTCAGAAAGCAAATGTACACATAACCCCAAAAAAGTTGTTTAGGGTGACTGTTTGATGGGCTTTTTGTTTGGTTGGGGTTTTTTTGCCAGGATTTTTTTTGGGGGGGTGGAGGTTTATTGTTAGCTTTTTATTTGGGTGTTTGTTTATTGTGGTTTAAATAGAGTTCATTGAAACAAACAAGCAAGTTGTTTTGCAGTGCTAAGAAGAGGATTGACTCTCTGTTCTCTGTGTTGGTGCAGCAGAGCCAGCCTGTTCATTATCTCATATCCCACACAGCCTTGGTCCCCAGCCTCGTGAGCCATCAGCTCTTGCTGTGCACAACCAAGGTGAACATCAGCGTGTTGGCAACGTTTCTCCATGGCAAAACACGTGGTTGTGAGGCTTAAAGGTTGGCAGTCAGTGATCGGGCACTTGGCTGTTGTACTGAACAATGTTGTATTTGACTTGTGTTTGCGAGGTAGCACTTCCCTTGATGGACTTATTTTAAATCTGAAATCGGCAGCTACTCTGGAGCCAGGCAGGAACAGCCCAGTAATGGTCATATTGTGCTCTGCCTCCTCATCTTCATTCTTGAACTTAGCCCGGGAATTACCATCATTCGGAAAAGCTTCCCAGGAACAAGCATGCTAAGTGAGTCCATGTACCTAAACCCTTCAAAAACCTTACATCCCTGATGTGGGAATGGCTCAGTGGTGGTGCTTGGCCTGGGTTTGGTCTCACAGCACTGCAAATTGGGAGCTGCAGCATAGAAGTCAGTGGAAGCACAGCAGTGAAGCCAGAAGGAGGGTCCCCCATGCACAGACACGTGGGTTAAGCATGCAGGACTTACCCTTTGTTGTGGGATACCAGTTTCCTTCCATCTCAGGTTCATTCTTTTGATAATGTGTTCCATTGTAAATAGATCAATTGCCAACATTATGTAACATAAAGAGAATTCGCTACATCATTTTTTTCATAATTATACAAAAATAAAATGAGTGCATAAACAAGGCCAGAAAAGAGCTCTGAGTGTTTACAGAAATAAAAATAAATGAGTGTGTTTTTTAAATTAATATTTTCAAATGTTCAGGTTGAATTAATTTGAGAAATATGAATATGTATTGGTAGTGTTAATTCTTTGGGGTTTTGAAAATTCTTACAACCACATAATTAAATGAGTGCCTTTAGAAATACTGATAAAACCCATTGCCATTCAAATATCCATACAAGACAACAGGGGCTGTAAGCTGTAGGCTTTAGAGATTAGTTTGGCCATGGGCCAGTATTTATCACAACATTTCCATCTTAGAAGATAAAATTTAATCATTTTTATTTAAATATAAATCAAAATTAATGCAGGTCTTAAAAAAAAAGGAGTGTATAACCTAATCACAATATCTTTATTTTAGAGATGCTTGCCTCTATTGTCTTTTTTCAAAGGAGCAATTCGTTCTTTGTTGTGCTGCTCTTCCTTCAGCATTTTTTTTCTTCTGCAAGGGTGCAAAAGGAAGAAGTAGTTGACCCAAATACAGTCCTATCTCCTAATTTTGCCAAGATCAAAGGCATTTCTAGCGTTTTATGTGCTGCCTATTGGTGAAGTCTTAAAAAACAGTATTTAGGCATGTCTCCACTTCCCAGGCACACACATCCAGCCCAGAATTAGGCTTTTGCAGTGCTTTGTTGTCAGTGCCTTCTCCATGGTGGTGCCCACTCGCCACCCTCACGCCCGTGTGTGCCGCGCAACGCAATCAAAATATGTGCCCAGGGTGCCCTTGCTCTGCCGTACCAGTGGTGCCAGGAGTTTTGCTGAACTTGAGCACATGAGGAATTATACTGGAATTCTTTTTCTTATGTGAAAAAGATATAAAATAGGCTGGTAGTTTTGAGGCAGATTTTGGAAAAAAAATTTTGCTGCCTGCCTTTCCTGAGAGATTGTGGCTGACGTAGTTGGGAGGCAGCAGGAATTTCTGGTTGATGTGGTTGTGTTTATTGGTGTCAGTTAGCTGGATGAAGGGAGCTTCTGTTCTTAAATAATATCAAAGTAAAGGCTTGGACAGTGTTTGCAGCAGACACCAGCTTTCTGAATTACATGTGTGTATCGTACTTACCTAGGAAAGAGTGCGCGGTTAGTTTGCTAGTTCTCCATCACCATTTTGCGGTTCTTCTGGTGTGGCATTGACTTTTCAGTCCTGATGTTAGAATTCAACTGTCCCATCTTCATTTTGTCACCTTCAGGTGATGGTATGACTTTGTGGAGCAAATACATCTTTATTTTTCAGCTGAGCTAACAAAAAGTTGTTTCTTAAACTGTAGTTAAATCAATTCTGATCAAAGCCTGGTTGACCTCACCTCTTGCTTCAAATTATCAAATGCAACGAGGGAGAACATTTCACAACACTTTGTGAGGAAACCTCTAACCAGCATGCAGGGATTGTTCTGGTAACACTAATTCTGCTAACAAGCAATGTGCAGCCTGTGTAGGGATCAGTAGGAATGCTGCCATAGGATGCCTGCTTACTCCATACCTTCAGATTGAACAAGTGATCACAAATGATTTCCTGCACGAGGCTCTAAAAGCAGTTTTTTATATAAGGCTTTGATGTGACTATGTATACATGTGAAAAATGTTAAATGGATACCTAATGATATGTTAACATCGTTTGTAATAGGGGGCACCTCATGTTTGGCAACAAAAAACCAAAGCTGGTCTTGCAGTATCTGTCTTTTATCAGCTAGAGATGACTGCTAGAAACTTTCTCTGAGAGAAAGAGGTAGAACTATTCTTTTTTAATGGTATTTCTTGTGTAAGGAAAGCAAACTGCATCTGACCTTTAATGTAAAAGCAAGTTCAGAGCTACTTCTCAGCTTCACACCAAAATAACATATTAACATCTTTAAAATGTGAACTGCTTGTGATTTTTGTATTCACTTTCTTCTATAGGTGTCTCTTCACTTATTCTGCTTCTCCAGGATAATATCCAGGTCATCTAATGAAAAAGACCAATTATTTCGAAAATTGTTTGATAATATTGGTAATATATATATGAAATGTACAATATATATGCTTATATACACACATATAGTTGGGATCTCTGGCATTGTTTACCTATCTCAGCATCAGCTGCATAGAGCGGAGTGTTTGCTGTGATAAATCGCAGCTCCCACTCTCTCTTGTTTCTTCAGTAAATAGGGCCGAATTCAAAGTGGAGCTGATGGTGGATCTATTTCTTCAGCTTCAGTGGCTTTCAGTGCTTGTTTTGCATCAGCTCTTGAATACTAAAAGGTAGTTGCTGAGCTCAGGCTTCTTTACCTAAGGCTATGTTGGTATTAGTTGTTCTAACCCGTGAGCGATTCAGACTAAGTGGGGCACTTCATTAGCTCCAGCTAAAGACAAAACAAAAATGTTTGTTTAAACTAGCTGATCTTAAAGCTGTGTTTCTTTCACACCGTTTAGAAGATTTCCCGCGTGTTTTCCCCTTGGGGTTGTCTTCAAAAACCAACATTGTTTCAGGTGCTCTACAAACTGAGAGTAGCTTGCTGTAACCTCTTCCTCGGTCTTAACCCACACAGTGTGTGCACACATTGTGACTGAAACACGTCAGTGACATGGCATTTACTTTTTAGACTTCCTGGGGGCAGTATCCTACTGTACCATGTATATTTCACCCACCATCAAGTGAGGTTGATTTCCAGTTAGATACTGATATCAGTATAAATCAGGTACTCAGATTGGCACTTTGATGTTACAAGGTTGTTACACTGTATTTTGGCTGTTGTGTTTTCTCTGTTATTGAGCAAACAGTGACCCATGTGAAAACAGTAAGCAAGCAGGGTCAGGCTGAGAAAATCTCTTTCTGATGATGTTTATCCATGACATCCTCATTTGAACTATACATGTAAGACACCTCGGCAATGACACATGGCATTTTTTTTATACATATCAAGACTGGCTTTGCAGAAATGTTGCTCTTTCCAAAACATTTTGATGGCCAAAGGGTGACTTTGAGAGAGGGCAGAGGACTGAGAAGCTTATTAAGTAAAGCTAAAGGGAAATATTTCATGGAAAGTTTGTTGCTGCCCTAGGACAGTGTCAGTGCAAATAGCTGGTTGGTAACAGAAATTAACGAAACTTGAAACCTTTTGTTTGAAGGTCCCAGTGTTGCCAGCAGAGCCTCACTGAGGAGAAGGGGCTGTATACTTAGGGGCTGCCTGTAGGTATCAGAACACACAGCATTGTGTACAAGACAGAAACAAACAGAAACTTGTGTAGCTGGATGGACATGCCAAGGTCAGAGTATGTGGGGGTTTTTTTTCCAGTGATAGACTGACTTCAACAACCTGAAAACCAAATTCAGAACTGAAGGATTGTGCACTTGCAGGTCTGGAGGAAAAGTGACATTGTCGAAAGCCATCCCTTTGTCTCCAGGGTTAATGTTTCTACCACCTGGCGCAAATGCCTTCACATAGGGTAGAAATAGTGCTACTTTTTTGGTACCCACTATTATTAATCAAGATGCTTGTGTTTCAACATATTGTAAAACAAGGTTCTCCATCAAGATGTGCAATAGCTACTGTTTAAACAGCTCCTCCAGCATCCTGCTGTTTGATCCTTTGATAACAATGTTGTGGGATTTTGGAAAAGCTTTGCCTATCAGGTTATCTGGAGAATCATGTTTAAAGAAGGAAATTAGAATCTTAAACAGCTATGGATGTGGAAAAAATAGAGCTGCATTTTAATACAACAAAGTCTTAAGAGTATATGAAAAAACACTGATCCTTCTGTCTGTGATTTGCATCGAATGCAATGAAGTAATTGAAAACTTTGCTGCCTGTTACACTCTTCATGCTGAACTGAGGCTGCAGCTCAGTGCCTGGTCTTGTTGGAAATGTTGGGGGAATTGTAGCATTGTGTACATCATTGGTTTTGGTTTTTTTCTTGTTCCTTTTTTTTTTTATCTTGAGGCACTCCTCAAGGCTGTCACTTCTTATGAAGTTGCCTGACAGCAAAAAGATAACATGTATGCAGTGGTTTCATATATACTTCTGGGTCACTTGCTGAAGTCGGTAAAGCATCAGTAAAAATGCTCACACATCTTGGATTTTCTTTACTCTTAGAAAATTTTACTCTTAGCTGGTTCATAGGAGCTGCTGGGGTGACAGAGAAGGTGTGAGCAAAATTTATGTTTTAAACATGCTTTTGATTACAATTGCCAACTTCCTGTTTTTATAGCCTGTCAAAATGTGTGTGAAGTCTGTGTGTCTGCATGTCTAAGCATGTATGTGTATTGTGGAAATGTTCCATGTCTAAGAATGTACTGAAATGGTCAGTCAAGTCTGAAATGAAAAATAGGAAAACAGTGAAGTGGTTTCTGGTCTTTTGGGGAGGCACTGGGGTCACATTTAGATGATTTTCCTCAGTTGTTTCTGAGTTTTAGAAGACTAAGATTTTTGCCTTTTTTTTAAAAAAACCAAAAACCAAAAAACAAAAACAAAACCAACAACAAACATACACCTCCCATCCCCACAAAAACAAAACTTCTTATCTAATCACATGCCTCCAGGAACTGGAGTTTTAAATGAAACCCCAGCTATCTCCAGATTTGTCCTAAGAACACAATTGCCAGCAACACCAGGTGGTGTTGTAGCAATCAACATTATTATTAAAAAAAAATAAAGGCCAGAACATACACAGAAATGTACTGAATAGTAATAAAAAAATGAATAATAGTTTAAATGCTTTTCAGCTGTTCAATAAGGCAAACAGATGTAGTAACACATACTTATGAGCATGCTATGTACTTTAATCAGAGAAGTTTAGAGTATCATTTCATCATGGACAAAAAGAAAGAGAATAATAGGCTTATTTCAAAAGGCAAAATTTTAAAGAAGAGAGTAAGAACTGCCCTGAATTTTGTATCAGACCAAGTACTGGGAGCTACACTACACTTGACTGGAGAAGACTTACCACACCAAGGTAAGCGGTTTCATGAAGCAAAGATCCAAGAGATGCAGTTAAATAAAAGATTTTTGAGAAGCTGCCAAACTGTTAAGACACATGTTGGAGTATTTGTGTAAACAAGAATGCAAATGTTAGTGAAAGATGAAATATTTAATGGAGAGTGCTTTGTGAATTTTCACATGGCATCAAAACCCGTGAGGCAACCTGGTTGAAATGCAGCAAGCACAGCTTGGAACTGCAGCAAAGATAGAATTTGGGGTGTGAGAAATCATAAGAGACTTAGTTTCAGTCAGGTGGCAATGCATCAAAAGGAACCTTGTGCTAAGACGTAGGTGCTGGTTTTGGTGGAGAAGTAAAGAAAAATTCAGGGTATGGATTTGCTGGAATCATAACTATTTGTGCATATAAATATCAAGTAAATAAGTACAAGTAAACATCTTCTCACTTATGTTGATATTATATAGATATTGTTATCAGCAGCAGCCCCTCTACAATTGTCTCAGAAGTTTGGGCTCCCAAGCAGGAGCGCAGTTTGTGGCACTTCCCAGAATGGCTCCTGTCTGGAGAGCGGTTGGGTTGGAGCTCTCTCAGATCCCTTCAGCATTTTGCTTGTCATTCTCACCTTCCCTGACTTCTTGTTTTCATCCAGCTTTTTTCTTTGTCTAGTCCCACAATCCCTGAGCCTGCCCAGTGTTCCTTCCGCCTTTGTATTCTCTTATGAGATGATGTCTGCCACTTGCCTCTGTTATTTCTGATTTGGTGACTTTTCTGTCTGTAAAGATTCACATTTCTGGCCATGTTTCACGAACAGAATCCCCCAGCTTCTCTCCCTCTGCCTAGTGGATGGCTGGAGTCTGACTGGTGAGGTTATCAACTTGTGTTACTGCTTTCCTATCTTCTCCCAGCAGTGGGAAGGGATATGGGCAGCTGTGAATATCCTTCCAATAGCCTAAAGCCTCTAATGATACTGCAGGACTACAAAGCTAACTAGAATTCATTGTGTACCAAGTCTGGATAAGACTTTAAGCCACTCAGTGAAGCCTCAGACTTCTGGCTGCGTGGTGTCCTTTTCTTACTCAGAACAAGTACCATGTTCTTGGATCAGAAGCAAAGAGTTGTGACATAAGGACAAATAGTTTGAAATTGGTGGAATAACTCAGGATAAGATGATAACTTGCTTTAAGTGAGAGTCATGGAATCTGTCCCTCATTGACAGCAGAAATGCAATTACTGACAAAGGTGTCTTCAACCAGAGGGTTAAGATTTCATTCCAGGTGTTTGCTCACCCAGATGTGCAGTATCTCTAGCAGTGAAGTCCTCTGCACCCTACTCCCATACAGAATTTTCAGAAAATACTGAAGACAGTAATAAAGTTCTAATAACAAGTTTTTATGTGTGTAGTTACATAGAAAAGTATGTATTTCCTATGCCACTTAATATATATAACAAACGGTCCTGTAATTCTACCTACAAGAGCAAACACACTCAAAGTTAATGCAAATAAATCACAGATGCTGCCTTTTAACCATCACTATCCTTATTCTCTGAAAAGGGGTGAGTTCAGGTTGAAGCATCAGCACTGATTTTCTGCCCTGACTTTAAATTTCTGTACATTTTGAATTTGTCATACATTTAGCATTACTTCAATGTGTTTCTTGTGTGTGGTTGAATACAAAGAGCAGAAGGTCATGAGAGGCATCACCTTGTTATATCCAGAGGTCAAAGCTAAGAGAGTGTCAGTTTCCATTTTAGGCTTTTGTGGCATAGTTGACATTATATATACTCTTAGGTATGCAATGCAAATCACATTCCTGCAAGCTAATTATAGGATAAATGTAGCCACTTAACTAGGCAGCAGGCATGTCATCTCAGCATGGAGCTATCATATTATGTACATTTGCTGTCTGCTGTATAATTAACAGGATAAAAATATTACTGCCAGATACCATAAAAAAAATTAACACTATCTTAATTGTCTTTTCAACTCAGGTATAGCCTATTACCATTTCAAAAAAGACCTTCTCTAATACACTAGAATTTTAAACTTCATTTGCTGAAGATGCCGTTAATCCCTTTTCACACTTTGATCTGCCATTGTGATACCTTTGGACTTTGACTTCTCTGTTTTGCTTTTGAACTCTCCTTAAAAACTATTACTGAGATTTAGTGGCTTAAAATTTGAGATTGCTCAGGACTCTGTGTTTGATTTTTAGAAACTTAGTGACTGTACATCTGGGTTTTACCGTAACAGACATGCATGCAGCCTGCAATGAGCTTTTGTGTAGGGTGCCTTGCTTCCAAGCTTTGGACGTTGTTCTCATTTAATTCAAAATTTCTGGGTTTCTGATCTCTCATTTTTATGTGTATCCTATAGTATTCACCACTGTCTTGTGCATGGTTGTAAATGAGTGGAGTTTTGGAAAGTTTAGTCCTATCTTACTAGAATATGCTTTCATCAATATTTTTGTAATATTTTGATGAAATGTGGCTGATTCCTCCTCTTTGAAAAATTACTGTAATCTCTTTGTGACCTGGACATCACTGCTGATGTTTATCGTCAGCTTGTGACTCTCATTTTGTGAAACTGCACTGGGTATCTCTAGAACCTGAATGCTGCTTTTGCTCGCTTGGAAGTATTTACATAATGGTTCATATTCAGAAAATACTTAGAACATATGTTTATTTTCAGGTATTTTGGGGAGTAATTAAAGTTGAAAACTTTCATTAATTTAACAAATTGCTGTGGAATTATGTGCCACAGCAGTTTGCAAATTGCTCCTGGGAAACATACCTGTGTTACAGATCTGTAAAACCAGTAACAGGAGAAAAGATTGAGGTAAACATAGCACCATTTAATCTGGCAAAACTTTCTCAGTTATTTCTGTCGCAGTAGGTCTGTAGGAATCTTAGGTAGTTCTTGCATATTTACTTAAATGTTGACATCAGTAATGACACACATGGCTAACAGATTTTCCACATGTTTTCCTCCCTGGATGACATCTTCCTACTCCATCAGGACTCAAAGTCTGATTGTGGAGGCTGTTGATTGATTGCTTAGAGCACATGAGGTTTGGAGAAAACACAAGAATGACAGTTTATATAAATATCCTAATATGACACTTTTTTCTAGGTTTACCCTAACTTTTATTTTTCTCTGACCTAGAAATGATTTTTAGGTGTACAAAACCCCACAGATACTTCAGAAACGCAGTTGACTCACTCAGACATCTTGTTAGCATTTTGTACTTAATTGCTTCTTTCTCTGCTTACCCGGGGGGAATTGTACGTGCCAAGATGGAGCTCTACTACATCTAATAGGAGAAAAAACAAAAGGAAATACTGACTAGTCTTCCAAATCATTCTTAGTGGTCCAGGAGAAGAGGGGGAGTGCTATTTCCTGGCAGCAAAACCCCAAAACATGTAGCTGGCTCATACAGTGTCTCTTAGATTTTCAGATTGGGAATGGTATTTTTATTACAGTCCATCTTTCTACATAACGAGCCCATTTTAAGCACTGTATAAGCTACTTGTGGAAAAAGTAGCTACTATCTGTAGAAGTCGCTTTAAAAAGAATATTTTTACCCCTGAAATGTTGCTGCTTTGTGTGAGCCTCTGGAAAAAGGAAGATAGCTTTATGACAGCCTCTTTTCTCTGTGAAGACCAAAGGGCAGCCTAATATCATATGTACGGATGCAGCTTTAATAGCAAATTGCCAAAAGGGTTCTTTAGAAAATAAGAGACCTTCAAGAAGATGTTTGCATATTTACATATAAATCCACAGAGGGATGTATGAATATGCCATGCTGATACCTGTCTTGCTAAAGCTATGGAAGGGAGTAATAGTATTTTTTTCATACTGAGCTACTTGCACACAGAGGTGATTAGTGAATTTCCAGAAGCTCAAAATGATCATATTTTTAAGGATTTTTTTTTGTCCGAAGACCAAAAGGAAGTGCCAGTCTTGGCTCTCCATCTCCTACAACTGTAGCTATTTTCCACAAAGAGGTATGTGCTGGAATTTCTTCCATTTATTCAAGACAGAAGGCAATATTTTATTGCTCCATCTTTTATCAATAGATTTGAAAAATAACATAAACTTGAAATTTTAACATTTTTTACTTTCATGTTCTAAAATTAAAAAAAAAAATAAAGACAACTAGATTCCCTTGTGCAGCCCTTTCAGTATTCTTGTCCACAAAATTTTTCTGCTGATTTTGTTGATAATGCCAAAACTAATCTCTGGAGACAAAAAGTAATAATTCAGTACCTGGACAACTGACTACTCAGACTAGAGTCATTTTAACAAGTGGGACAGTATCAAGGGTGTTTCTCCAGACTGTCTACAGTCACTTTTCATGCTGCCAGATTGAAGGATTTGGTCCCAACATTTCCAGGGCTCTCAGACCACAGGTCTTATGACATTCTCTCACTTCAAGCACGTTCTTCCTCTTTCATTTTTCTGAATACGTTAGAGGGGTTTTAAAGGACAGAGCAACGTTAATCCTAATAGCCTTAGGTTTGAGACTCCACGCTGTTGGCTGATAAACCAGCCTGTCTCCTTCCACACCCAGAACATTTATTCACTTTACTGGCTTTATCTTCTCCAACATCCTTGGTGATTTATCCTTTTAATCTCTCCAAATCAGTTTTAACTACTATCCTTTTAACTATGGCTAAGTGTTGGAAAATTCTTTTTGAATTGATGCAGTTCCAGAAAGATTTTTCCAATCAGTTGTGTGATGTCTTGTTCTCAGGATTAAAAAAAATGACCTTGCCTGGAGCATGTTAGACGATTAAACCACAGCTCTCAGTGCTCCAGGGAGCAAACAGTGATGTCCAGCTCCTCATTCAACAGTTCTGAGGAGAGTTCCTCAGTTTAACCCCCAGGTCTGTGAAACAACCCTTTCGTTGACTGGGCTTGCGTGACAAGGGAGGAAGAAAGTAATGGTGCTCTTCTGAGCACTCCCAGTTTTCTGCAGCAGATGCCACTCACTGGGCTTTGTGCAGATGTTTTTGATGACATAGTTTCTGCTTGCCTTTGCCTTGGCAAGAATCAACCAAAGTCCCTGTGGAATTGGGATTAGTTTGCTTGGGGTTTCATCTTCCAGAGGCTTTTAGTGGCACCTGAATATATTTTCTTAATTCATAGAAAATGTGTCTGTTTTACAGGTACAAGTTCCCTTGATGTAGCTTCTGTCTGTTCTCAAACCACTTGTTGGAAGAGTCTGTAAACCAAAGAGAATTAAATGAAGGTGTATGATACCTCTGCCCAGAGGTGTAGTTGGGCTTGGTAACCAGAACTTTTACAGGCACAGATGTCCATTGCTCTGAACATCAGAGCCCAGTTAGAGATTTCTTTGTTATTCATCTCTGGTTGAACTTTCTACCCTTCAGGTAGAACTATATGGTGAAACAACAAATTATGCAAAAGCTAAGTGTACTTTCAGGAGTTCTGTAGTCCATTTAGAGGGCTGTGTTTTTCTGCGTGGTCTTGTAATCCAAGCTTCTTCCTGTGGCGTTATGAGAGATGGGTCTCACTCTTATTACAACAAATACTTGAATAGCATTATTATTGTTATAATTTAGGTACCACTTCAGTTAATTTTACACAGTCTGAAGTGGTCATTTGCATTTTAAAATGTATCCTATATACCTTTCTAAAGGGAGCTGGATAGGCTTAATCCAGCTCTGGTGACCCAAAAGGAGTGACAAGCTCTGCTTTATTAGTCATGACTATGAACATGGTTCTCTCTTATCATGACTTCTAACTGTCTGGTACAATGAAGATTTACAGAAATACATGATCTGTTAATCCTCTATGTTTAAAGGAGGAGTACAGGGATTATATGGTCATTCTCTTACTGTCATGACCAGGTATCATGGTGAAGGTTATGACAGTTGATTTTTGGAACATCTTTGGAAACACTGGAAGCTGTTTTAATAGCACCTTAGCTGTGAATTAAGCTGTCATCACTCAGTGATCACGGCTTTCTTATGGATATTTTCCAGGCAGTCTGGTCTGCCTATAGATAAGAATGCTCAGCTCTTCTTGGTTTTGATGAGGGCTGCAGGCTTGAAACTGTGATCTGAATTAGTAAGGAAATGGTAACGGTGAATTGTTGGTTTGACTATAGAGAATTTTAAAACTCTTGATATTCCAAGAGAAGGGAAACTATGTTGATATTTTCTCCAAAATATTTTGCTGCTTTGGCTATACTTATTCAATAACTCCCTTCTTCCTCAGGTGCTTTCCAAGATACTTGTGGAGAAAAAACATCTCGCTATCTGTTTTCTTAATGCTCACCACTAAATCAACATACAAGATTCTGTGATAGTTTAAGAAGTATTAAGGTAATGGCTGCCAATATACAGCTTTCTGGAGTCAGATAAGGCTTTTTTGTTCAGTCTTATTTGGGCAACCTCAGTGCTTTGAAGTCAACTGTATGAGGACCAGTGGCTTCTCTTGAAACCACATCTCATCACAACTATTTCCTTCTACCTGAAATTCATATTGCAGACACCTTCTCAATTCTTACTATTTCTTGTAGCAATAGAACTGCAAACCACTCTGTTTTGCCTCTTGGCAAGCCTTTGAAGCATAATGTGGTATAGAAGTGAAACATACTGGTACCAAATGTTGCTCATATCTTTTAGGAACATTACTATGGTTAGTCCACAGGGAGAAAGAGGAAAACATGCAGATGGAGGTTGAAGGAACAGAAGAGGAGCTCTACGAGACAGAAAAATAACTAATTAATCATAAGATCTTCTTTTACATCTCAGGGTATATAGATGTGGGGTTGAGGCTGTGACATCACCTTAGCATTGGTGATGAGGTTACACCGCTGGACTTTATTACAGAACAAGGAGAGGATGCTGATCTATGACCTGCTGAGGTCTATGGATCCATTCCCATCATTGGTGTTGCAGATTAAGGGTGTTATATATTGGGATCTACTTTGTTCCTTCTTTATGAAAGCAGTATGAGAGAGCACATGTTTTTTATTGCATGCAACGGCTGTATAGACTGATTAACAGGAGAGAAGGCTACATCATGATATTATTGAACACTTTTCTAGGTGGATAGGGAAGTGAACACCATTGACATGGTTTAATATCAAGCATTGCATTTTTTTTCTCACTTCACAAAGGGCAAAATTGGAATGAATGCTCAGCCCATATTTAACTCAAGCCTTACATGAAAATCAGTAAAATATGGAAAAAAGGTGCTTAGTTAGTGAAAGCTGTATATTTTTTGTTTAATGTCATTGTTTTGTGGTTTGGGTTTTTTTTAATCATGTTAAAACTCAAGAGAACTGGTTGCAGTAGTATTTTTGCAAAATACCAGGGCAAATTAGAATATGTGAAAGGGGATTTGATTTCCTCTGGTAGAATGTTATTTTGTTTTTTGTTCAGATACATGAAATAATTGCCATTTATGTTTTGATTCATTGTTGATTCCTAGTTATTCACTCTGGAGTAGTTCTGATTTACTCCTTCATAAATGTTAGGAGAGTGGGTAATTAAATGTTATTTTGTGACCTTTATGTGCCTTAAGGAAAAAGACTTGATTATCTTATCTCACATCACTTTGGGCCTTCATAGCCATCTAACTAGAATAATAATCTGCAACTTGGCACACTAGATCAATGCCTGCTCCATTAAATGGAAGACCTAACCGAAGGCACACTGTGAAACCAGTTGCTTGGTCTAGTGCTGTTTCATTTATATATTATGTCCATTTGCATACAGATACCCATATTTTGGACATTGTTGTGAATAAAAACATGAATCTTTCTGTCTTCTTGAGTCCTAATTTTGAACTAGAAGCTGTTTATAAATTCTTACTTTATTACTGTAATTTTTAACAAGCTTCTCGCTACTTCAAAGTTGAGTTCTACAAATGCAAATTCTTCACCTACACAATTTAGCAAAGAATGGTGGTGGATTTTTCTCTTAACAGATGAGCATAAGAAACCTCTTTGTTTCTGTGGTAACAAGGATGCTTACTCTCAAATTCTCCTTGTTGCTTTTTGGGAAGTAGCTGTCAAAAATTAACTTCTGCTAATTGCAGCAACTCTAAATCACAGGAACAGAATGCATGTTTCCCATATATTTTCAAAATATGTCTCATGCATAACAAAGATAAATCAGTGCAAAAAATGCATAATGCATGTCTTTCTCATATAGAAGGTGACAGGCTTTCACTAAGACAATCTTGTTGTGGGTGAATTAGACATTTTTAATTATACACCACAGGCTTCAAATACTAACATCAATTTATTTGTAGGAAAGGCATGATTCTTATATGTACAAAAGCCGATTTACACACTTTGTTCTTCTCATGTGTTTTTTTGCAAAAGGTGTCTCAGATTGAGTTGAACTATAACTAAGCATCTACTTAGACATACTTTTCCTGGGGTTATGCATTTGTTTGCAAGTAATGTGATTCAGGTTCTGGACCTATAGAGCAAAGCAGCTGGAGCTGTGGACACTAAGTCCATGATGTACATTTCAGTGGGTTCTTGCTTGTCCCAGGCACTGAAGGCCTGTAGGGCTGGACTGCATTAGGTGTGGTTCTGTGAGGCATCTTCTGGTTTAATTTCATCCCAAAGGGGTCTGGCTCACACAACTGCATGGTGTGATCCAGCACACAGATTGTGTTAGCTTCTAAAGCACACTGGTGATTTGAGAAGTTGTGTCCATACAGTCCATGCATAAAAGTTTCTAAGAGTACTAAAACCATTGTGTGTTGCTGGTTTTTGAGGAAAAGGAAATATGGCATCTCTTTTTGTGTATGAAAAAGCCTGTGACATCATCTCCTGGTGAGACAGAGTGCAACCATTAGGATATTGTTGAAGCTTGCTGAGGGAACTGCTTTAAGAAGTTTCCTGTTACGTAAGTGTTGCACTCTTCCAGTCATATCACTTCCACTGCTCACTTTCTACATTACCTCAGCTTCAGTATCAAGTATTTTCTGGCATATGGTCAGAACATGTGATTCTGGGGTTAATACCTTCAGAAGACGAACACCAAAATAGTCATGGAGCTAAGGTGGTTGTATATAAGAAGTCAGATAAGACAGGTCCTCAGCTAATTTATGTTAATGTCTATGCATTACCTATGGCAAAGCTATGAGGATTTATTTTAGCTGGAGACTTGGCCCACACATCCAAGTTATTCCTGAATAATTTGGCACTAATAACCAGGGTTTATATAACTATTTTCACATGCGTAAGACAGACTTTTAACTCAAATGCTTGTGAAGAGTGGGCTGCCAGTGCACTGTTCTGCACAATGATCAGCACTTATTACTGTGTTTGAAGTGTGAAACTGAAGTTCAGATCTCCTTACAGACTCTGTGTTGAGAGAGGAATGGATGTAGCTGTGGTTCAAGCTCTGCTTTTTCATTAGCATGAGGAGTTTGCTCGAAATGCCATTCAGAAAATGTTTCTTATATTTATTTCTTTTTTTTTTCCTCCCCCCCTCAGTATGAAGATGGGGACATGATCAAATTAATCTGTTAATTCTGCTACTTGTTGAAAAATTATATCCCATTAATGAGTACAGAATTTGTGTGAAGCCTCTTCTAAAACAAGTTCTCTGTGTGCTGAGGGTTGAATAATTGAAATGTTGCGCCCAACTAGCTCTGTGTAGTGGTTTCTGGTTTGTCACTGTGGTGACTTTGTGTTAGTAAGGGATGTGGGGTAAAATTATCTCTGAGTATGATAAAGAAATGTGGGCCAGATTTTGGATTTATCAGTGAAGATATATTTCTTAGAGTACAGCACAGGAGAGCCTGGTCTTCGAAGTTCACATTGAAATTTTGTAACTTGTCACTAAGTGAAAACCTGTAAAGTGACTCTGCACCTGAGAATACTGTATCATGTCACCCAAAAAGTGAAGGACTGTGACCAAAATACATGATCCATTTAAGTAGTCTTTATGTGGGTCACTTGCAGACACTTCAGGGAATTCCTATTTTTTGCCTTTCAGAATTAGGGATGTTCGATGAAATTAAGAGATGACACAATTTACTTTGTTTTTCATGTTCAGTCTTGAAATTGCAGGTAACCATCACAGGGATGTTTGACTGAGATATTGAGAGTATGTGATCTCTTCTTGGTCTTCTCTAATTGCTTCCTTTTGCTGTGGTGAACACATGTTAGAGTAATGGAGAAGTCTATGACATAGAGCTTTTAATTCTTGCATTTTCTTATAAAAAAAATAAATTTAAGGTTAAATATTTCTTTGCAACTGCCAATATTTCTTAGTTCTGTTTGACATAGTTTCCTAGAGACTTGCATGGGTCTTGAGGTAGAATAGATTCAGATTAAGGTTGGATTTGTTCTAATAAAATGTGCAGAAACATAATTTGTGACAGTTTCTGTCTTAAAGATTTATCAGCCCCATTAACTGCTTATGCTCACTGACACAACCATCTCAAGCAGTTAGAGATAAGGTGTTCCTCATGAGGTTCGAAGGACTTTGGGTTACTACATTTGCCTTACCTTATCATCATCTAACCTTCCTGCTGTTTTAAGGTTGTTTTGAGCACAGAAGTTGAAATGCCTGAGAGTCCAGATTCAGCAATAGCTTTAAGCTAATCCACTGCCATGGGTCTGGGATCTGTCTTACCTTGCAGCAGTGTATAACATTCCTGCCTATCTTTCAACAGCTTGGTATAGAGGTATATAAATTTTGGTGCTGCTACTACTGAAGCATAAGAAATCCTTACAGATCCTGTGGCTACATTTCTTTTTCTAGCTAATGCTTCTCTAAGGAGATGCTTGTGCCCTTGATATATGTCTTTTGAATATTTTCCTTTCTCTTTTCTCCTTTTTCTCTTTTCTCTCTTTATGTGTTTGTGATACACATGGAAGATGCTTCAAGGGCAATTGTTACTTTTCTTGTTACATGCAAAAAAGAACTGCAGGGCAACTTGCCTGAAACAAGAAGCAAAGAGGAATGCAAAGAGAATTTGAGATGGAACATTGAGAGAACTGTATATTTGTACTAATAAAGATAATATGATTCAAAGGGGGAGAAAAGCAGTTTACAAGTGTCAGTAGTCCTAAAAGAGTGGGTCCCTCGGTCCCAGTTCCAATCTGAAGACAACAGAAGTTTGCCTTAGATAAGAATTTCCTTTCTAAGGCTGTCATTGCCACATCTGTGAGGATCCCTCAGAAGTTCTGCATCGTAAGGTCTTATTTCAGTCTGAAATCTGCTGACGTGCACAGGACAAACTGCACCAGCGTCAATGAGTTTTGAATGAGACTCTTAAAGCACCAGTCTGTTAAAATGTGACAAGATGTACCAAGGGACTGTCTAGAATGTTTTATTCTCTTACCCATGACTTTGTATCAAGAAAATGAATGCTTTTTCACTGGACTTGCAAGATGGGTTTGTTTCCTAGACCGTTAGGTCTATAATTGTTTATGACTATTTTATCTAAAAGTATTTGCAAATGGGAATCATCTAAATCCTGAAGATGTGTCCTGTGTACCCTACAGAAAATCAATGATGAGAAATTAAAACAGCCTGTGAGATTACCTATCATCCTCTGTATCAAACCATGTTGATGCTTGTGTCTGACATGAGAGGAACAGGTCCACAGAAACAGTATTTTGAGATAAGCCACCTGCATTACAGAGGCTTGATGTTTAACACAGACCATAACTTCAGTTTTTCTCATGATTAGATCGCATGATTCCTCATTCATCAGCACCCTTTTAATGCAGTTAACAAGAGCCAGGCATGTAATTAATTTACACTTAAATTTTAATTGTCAGTTGCATTTTATTTGGTCCTCCTAATAACCAAGTTGTATCATTTTGTCATGCAAAAAATAAGTTTTGATGTGAATAAAAGTCTGCAATTGTAGAAACACATGCCAATAGAAATGTATGCTAGAGGTCTCACTGTGCAGTCTATTGGAGTCAATCTCAAAAGTCCAATTAGATCAAGCTTACATTAGTTTCTAGTAACATGTCTACTGACTGAAGGACGCACCACACCCTTTCAATTGCACTACAAGTCAATGTGATTTTGAGTTTTCATGAGTTGTGTTTTTAAATAAAAAATAAATATTTGCAAACTGGGCTCAAATGACGCAAATGGCACTATTTGCAATCTCCACTGTTCTAATTTCACCCATTTTCCTGACAGTTTTTTCACTGTGCCTGTTCTGTTTGTGCTCAGACTTTTAGTGAGTGATGAGATGACCAAAGAGATGTAGAAGTGTGTTCTGGGAGGTTAACGGCCATTAAATCTGTTTTAACCATTGTCACATAAAATTAATTTTTGTTTCAATTAAAAATTGCCAATAAATATTATGTCTGTAACAGATAAAATATTTAAATTTTAATGTTTTTAATTTAATATTAGTAAAAGCTTCTGTGAGCAGCACAGGCAACATATCTGAGTATCTCTCAAGACAATTCATATGAAATGTTTAACCAAAAAGAAAAAAATCTCAGAAATTTGGATTTTGTCTGGGTGCAGACATTTTACAAGGAAAAAAAATGCTATAGAATTTTTCTGTGCAAAGTCTCCACCAAGATGAAAGTCCTGTATAGGGAGGTTTCATATGGGCAGAAAGTCGGTATTAAAATGAGTTATTCCTGTATATTTAAATTTGTTTGTCATGATAGAAGAAATTTAAAAGAATTTTAAGGGGATTTGTCTCTTCAGTCTGAAATTCTTAAATAGACTATATTTTGCTTTTCAATTAAGGAAATTAAATTTATGGAATTTATGGTGATTTTGTAAAATAAACACACTGAACTCCTTGAGTAAATTACCACTTTTCCTGCTTCCCCCTCTCCAAGTCCATTGTAAGTGATACAGGAAGTTAAAATAGGTTTCAGTATAGATTTTTATTTTCTTTGGATTATGAACTGTTCAGGTTAAGATAAAGTCATCAGTTAGTGATGGGTACAGGGCTACTACATTTTTTCAATGATATAGCAGGTTCATATTCTTTTATGTAAAGGGGGGAAAACAACCAAACATTTCCTGCTCATACTTCAGGTTTTTTTGTTTGTTTGTTTGGGGTTTTTTGGTGGTTTTTTTTTTGCCTATTCTCTGTTGTGGATCGTGGGAATATTAGTAATTTCAAAATTACTCTTGTATCACTTTCTGTTCATCTGTGCTGCTCTGTTTGTTCAAACCTTTGGTAGCCTTTTCATACTCTTAAAATACTTCCTTTTCCATATAGCACTCTATTTCCCTCTTATTCTTTATCTAGACCAAAGCATCCATCCCACTGCACCCCTTCTCTCTGCTTGACTGTGCCTTGCTATTGTACCAGTAGTGGTCTGTATCTGACATTTTCAGATTACAGTTTATCCTTCCTCTTAAAGATAGCTGCTTGGCAGAGACTACAAAGGGCTCCCCAGGTGTTCTAGGTTCACTGTGGAAAACGGTTTCACACGGTTGTTGGAGATTCCCATGATGCTGAAACAGTTGAGTGAATGAACAGGAAACCGAATCTTTCATGGCTGATGTAGCTTTCATAGCTGTTCCTGCTGCTCCATCCCATGATACCCAGTAATGTGAGATCACTTACCACATTGAGTTTGGGGCAGTTTATTGTTTTAGATGCACCATCATGTTTCCTTCTTCAGGACTTTTGAGTAGAAACTTGGGTTTAATCCCAGTTAGAGCCATGATAGGAAGGGTTCTAGTGCACCACTGCAGTATTAGGACTGGACAAGCATTCCCAGTCTCATATTTGGATACAACAGCCTTCTGCAAACCATCCGATCAGGTCTGGTTTATGTGCAAATTACAAGCTTTACTTTTGCAAATGGTTCCAATTTTTGTGCAAGTGATCAAAGGACTGCAGCACAACAGGATCACTTACTCCAGAGATGTGTCTGGATCAAAGGTTAACATTTGTTGCATGGAATATTCATTTTTAGCTTTGGTTGAACACTGTAGTTTATCTGGAATCAGGTTTATGCTGTCCTTTAAGAAATGAATATAAGTGATGCCAAACAGAGAATCACAGCACAGAACTTAGCAAGGCCAAGAAGAAATGGTAGTGAAACTAAATGGAAGAGAAAGTAAGCTAGTTTAAAGAGATGATGCAGCAAAAGTGATGCGTGGCAGACAGAAATGTAATTTTTATAACTGGAAGTAGGGAAGAGTGTCTCTATCTCAGACACACAAGTTACAAGGCCAAAACTTTGCACCACCCAGTCTAGAAGAGCATGGCTTATGCAGACTTATGGAGGCTGTGCTCATGTGTCACCAGGGAGGGGATCTGCCCTCCATCAGTCCCTGCTGTGTAACCTCACTGAGGTGGGCAAGCGCTGGGTGGGCTGGGAAGGTGACCCTGGACGGCTGGAGCAGTGGTCATTGGCTGTGTGGCAGCCTTTGCTAAACATTGTTCCTATGCACCTTTTGGAGGCTCCCACATCCCTTTAGGGGATCTCCATCTCATGACAGGAAGACTTTTTTGGCCTTGTTGAGAGAACACACAGATCTTTGCCCAAGCACTCACTTGGTAGGTTTTCTTTGAGGGATTTCTGATTTCTCCCTTACATCTCAAGTGAGTTGGTTGCATAAATGGTTTGAATGTTAAGACTAAAATACATATTGTGACAGTTTAGTGAACTGAACCATACCACCTAATTATTATTTTTTTTGTGTGCTTCGAGTATTTAGCTCTGGAGAGCATATTGCTACAGCATGCAGAGTTATTAGCTTACATTGCACTAATTTCTAGTTTGACTTCATAGGGTTCTTTTGGCATTGGATGGTATCCTTATGTGCAACAGACAAAGCAATCTCTGCTTCTTTTCTCAAGCATGTCCTGATGTTTTTGCTGGGCAATCATTAACTTAAATTTTATTTGCAAATAAATAAATAAAACAAACTTCTCATTAATAAGAAGTTGGTATGTGTTGAAGTCTGTTCTTTTAAACCCTCATAACTCAGCGAAATAAAAACAGATTTTTACCGGACTACCAAAAGGCACATGTCCAACCTAGAAAGTGCATTTAATAACTTCCCCCCTTCTGCTATGTTTTTTTTNCTTTTTTTTTTTTTTTCACATTGACATTAATCTCCTGTGCGTATTTGGAATTTGGAATGGAGTCATTTTCTAGCTGCAGTGCTTCCAATTTTAAATATTCTGTTTCCTTTCAGTTTTTCCAAGCAATTCAAAGATTAGTAACACTGTAAAACATCTAAAAGCGTGCTGGAAGTTTCCTGCTGCTTCAAGTGTTGTGTTATGTTATCTTTGGAATAATTTTAAGGTCCCACTGGTGTAGTATAACAAGTTATTATGTCATGGAGCTTATTAGTATGCCTATGGGAAACATTAATTCACACTGACATCATACTACATTTTTCAATAAATCAGGGTGTGTTTTTTCTTACTTTTTTTTGGTTGTAAGAAGTGATAATTTTTTTCTTTTAAGGAAAAAAGTGATCAAATTATTTTTCATCCATGCTGGGACATGAACTGAATGGCTTGGAGGATGTGCGTCATTATCTCAGCAATGACCTCTGCATTGTTGCAGGGAATGGAAAGAGCAGGGGTTTGGGTGGTTTAAAAGATCTTTATTTTTCTAGCATATAGATGTTATTATAAAAGACTTTTTACTCTGTGATTACCACAGCAGGCTTAAATTGCCTGGGCTATGGTCATTATTATTTCTGTAATCCCAAAAGTTTATGATATTATTCAGGTTTTAAAAAATGGCAAAGTAGGCTTAAATTTGGTAAGGATTTAATGTGTGATGCATTTCTTTTGGAGCTGAAAAGTCTGGTTTTGTTGTCACAGAGAACTGAAAAATGACCACAAACCACAAGGGTCCCGAACTATTGCCAGGCAAAATGTATAAAAAGGGAAATGCCCTTACTGTGCTGTCTGTATGCAATTGATTTTATTCCCATTTCCCAGATATACTGTTACTTAGAAAAACAAAAACAAACAATTTAAGCCATTGATTTGTCTGTGGATCATGAATTAAACTAAGAATTGAATTTGAATTCTATAGGATAGCTAAATTATTATTATTATTCCATTAAGTCATCTGGCATTTTATGGGCATTAATTGACTACCCAGATACATAAGAGCAATTGCAGTTGTGTAACTGGAGATCAAGAGGCAGAGCTTTGCCTATGGATGCCACACAGGCTTCTGAGATTGCAGAATGACCAGTCTGAACTTCCTCTTGTGTTCAGAGTGCCTGTGCAAATACACATAGTTTGGCTGTTATGCAGACTCACAGGGAGCGGTGCACGTGCTGGAATTTGGGCCTCCACACCAATGGCATTTCAGGTGGAATAAATTCATTATAGAGCAATGTTTTGCATGTGGGATATATTTCTTGGTAAGTGCTCCTCGCCACAATCCGATCATGAAAATTCTCAGTGTTTCTGAATAAAAGGCCAGTTATGACAAGTGTGAGCATATTCCATGAATAATGTTGATCCATGCTTTTAAAAGGACTTTATAGGAAAAGTTCTTGGCATATCAGCCTTTTGCTGTGACAGGGCTGGGGCTGTTCACTCAGACTCAGCAGCACACCAGCGGGGTTAAAAGGCTCCAGTTTCATTTTCAGGGCTCACGGACCAGGTGGCTGAATGTGTAGCTGGTGTGAGATGATGTCTGTTTGTAGTCAACAGGATAGACACACTTAGAAATTTAACTAATACTGTGGAAATTAAATTAAAGTAATAAAGTTAGACAGGCATGATATACCCATGATATTAACTTTCCCTGAATCAAGTCACCCTGTAATAGTAAGACTAACTTCACACTCATGACAAAACAAAATCTGAGTGAATATGTAAAGGCACTCATGTGAAACTGGAGGGTGAAAATTCAGTAGGAGGCTGGAATGTTTAGATGTTGGCAGCAGGTTTTGAAACCAAAGCACAAGATACTGAGACTGCTATGAAGAGCCTTCAGAGATGGCAACGTTGCATACGCTGAGGTGCTTTTCTCTAGATGATGAACTCTAGGCTGGGTGTCAAGTACCAGTGTGTCCTTTGCCTGGGATGGCCAACTCTGTTTACTTCCAGTTCTTTTCCATCCAATTACAGGGATAAATATCAGACATTTTAAGGTACGAAATGGGATCCTGATACCTTCATTTGCTCTGTGAACTCTTGTGACTCATGGACATTCTATAGTTAATTGTCCTACCTGGAAGAGAGAGTTTGGACAAAAGCATTTTCTGTAGTCTCTGCTGATTAAACCTTGGGGGGGAAAAGTACTGCTGTGTGTATCTACCAAATTACATTAATTTGAATTATTTTTTTTTAAGTAGTTGGCTCTAAATAATTTTTCTGTGACTCCTTCTCTGTCCTCCAAAGAAAAAGTGTATATTTTTTTTCCCAATGTGGTGCCTTTTGATAATTTTCACAAGGATATCACAATTTCTGATATCAAAATTAAGTAAGGCTTAACCAATTAAATAAATCATTAAAAAATGCAGACATTAGCTATAAAAGTGACAAGCATATTATTTTAGTGTAGTTTCTGAGTCATTGGGAGCAGAAAGGCAGTGATTTATATTCTGTGCTTAATTGCTGGTCTTGTCCATGAGTGCAAGAAATGCCAAAAGTCCCATTGCCTTTCCCTGACAGCAGCCCCAGAGCCAGCCCACTGCCTGGGCATGGAGCATCAGCGTGGCACCCACAGAAATACAGCGTGATAACACCTTTCTAGCCCTGCCTTTGGCCCAAGATCCTGGGGAGGGGAGGGCACACCTGCACCCAGGTTCTCCTTCCCGCTGTTTTGGTGAGCAGGGTCTCCTGGGAAGAACAGGACAGAATGAAAGTGGATCAGGGCTGCAAAGGAGCCCAGTAGAGGCACCTTCTATTCTTGTGGTTTCACTTGATGCCATTTCCCTTACACTTCTGTTTTCCATACATATATTTCTGTGTATAGCAGCCTCCTGCTTTGTTTTCTTTGGGTGAAGCAGATCCAAAGCCTCGCTTCTCTGATCATGACAATGTCCTCATGCTGTGGGATACTGAATGGCCAAACACTGTATCAAGGTGAAGGAACAATTATAAATGTTAGGTTATGGATATAGTGTTTTTTACAAGTATGCACTTCTGCAAGAGCAGAAGATAAACAGCACTAAAAGACTAAAGAAAGATGATGAATATACATGTATCTGACAGGAAGATCCATGAAAGTACAAAGCAACTCAATTTTATGAAAATATAAAGATGCATTTCTTCTTTTACTAACCTAGATCAGAAGAATTATCATGCATTATATTAAGCAATTTAAACCAAAATTTGCCAGTCAGTTTGGAAGCAAGTTTAAACACAAGTCAGTATCAAGATATGATGTTGTTTAATGTATGTCAGCTTTACTTTATACTTAAAAATTAAATGGCTATATAATGATTTAGATAGTTTAAAAGCAATTGTAACACTGCACATGAATAAAATACATAAAATACAGTTTTACTGAGTTTATCTCTTGTAAACAACAATACAAAGAGAAAATGTGAATGATACACAGGAATAATATTTATTTCTAAAAAATGTACAAATGGAATATCACTTTTTTGATTGGTATCCATCAATTCTGGTAAATACTAGAAGCCCAGGGAAACAATGCTCAAAATAAATGGTCAATGTCAGGCCCTAAGTAGGACACACTAAATCTGCACAGAGGTCATAGTAGTTTTTTTTAGAGTTATACCTGTATGTTGGAAGGAAGTAAAGCTCAAACCCTATAAAATACATCATTTATATGCCATTCTGTTATAGAACAGCATGGACATCCTAATGAGAAGTGCTGATAAAGAATATTTCTGTGAGTTTGTTTCCAGGCACACTGTGGCAAAAAGGGGGTGTCCCCTGAGAATTAAATAGTAATAAAAATGCTGGGGAGGGAGGGGAGGGGCAGGGAAGGTTAAGAACAAAAAAAGAACAAACATAGTACTCGAATTTTTCCCCTTCTACCAGTTCATCAGCCATTGCAACAGCTTGAGGTAAAGAATTTGCAAAACATACATGGAGAGCTTTTTGCTGCTTATTTTTTTTAATCTCTGAAGTCCAACAGTGATGATGAAGGTAGCTGTGACATTTGCAATTTTCCATGCACCAGCCCATTCCATTTTCTTCCCTGGTGCCACTTACATGGTACAGTAAGCCTCCAGCATTGACAATAATTATAGCCTGAATAAAATGAAGAAGGTAATATGAACAAAGCTCTGCTGTAATTGCCTTTTCATTATTTGCTAACAGTTAGTTATTCAGTCACAGGGAAAAGATTACACAGTAATTGGTTGACAATAGGAAGCTAAAGCTAAATTCCAGAACTATGATATTTTTGCGTGTTGGTCTTTTAGACCTTTTATTCATATTTTGATTAAACAGCTAGAGCATTAAAGTGAAATATAAATGTAGCCTTGGTTCAGATTCCATAACATTAGTTTCCACCCCACACAATTTTCATTCAGTTTTGAATTTTAAGCTATCACATATGGCAGCCCTGTAAATATTGTAGCCTATTGACTTTGAAATACCGATTTGCAACTCTCATTCACTTAGTTTAACAGTAGCAAAGAACCTCTTTCACCTTAATGCTTTAAAAAAGTGTCCGGCGTGACTGTGTGCAAACAATTCAGTAGTGCAGTTCTGCCTTATTTTAGATCCTGAGGTGGAGGAATGCCAGTCTGAATGGATATTTTATTTTATACGGGTTTTAAACAACAAAAAATCTTTAGCAACCAATGTGATTTTGTAGACCTGGGTGTAAAAAGCCGTGTGATCAACCCCTACGCGATGAGCTAAGCAAAGATACCCTCTCAAAGACATACAGAGGATTTGTGACTGTGCAATGTGAAACTGTTGCTGTTGGGTCTCAAGGATCCATGAGAAAATTTGCTTCTGATATTTGTTTTCCTAGCCTTTATCTATTTTATTTTTTTTATTTTAGGAGTTTATATAAACCTCAAGTTGCAGCTGAAATTTCTTCATTTATTGTTTAATTAGTTTAAAATGTGGGGTTTTAATTTCTATTGTTGCCCCAGCTTGACAAAGGACATTCTACTGAACCTAATTTACCTGCTCAAAGCTCAGCACTTGTTTAATGCCACCATGCATTCATCAGAAATCCAGGTGTTACTCACGGTAATGCTGAAAGTGACAAATGAAGTTTCACATTTATTTTAGTATATAAAATGGCTTTGCAGTAACTCCCCTCATTGGTGCAAAATGTGCAAGGCTGTAACTTAGTGAAAAGTTTTAATTTCTAATTTTTGCTGCTGTACTTATGTTGTTACTTGCAACGAGTTACTCTCCGTAAATGTATTGTTGATGGGCTTTCAATGACTTTTTTTTTTTTAACCTTGTTTGTGATAAAGCCTTTAAAAGGGACTGAGAGCTGGACTGATAACTGGAGTCAGGATATTTATTTCATCAGACATTTAATTAGAACAATGTTTTCCTATAAAGTGTGATTATTAGTGGTTCAGCAAGCAAATTTTTGCAGGTCTGAGGTCTAAACTACAGTGTGCTACTTTAGAGCTTCAGCTGGGTCAGAAACCAGAGGAACTGTTTTACCTTGTATTCTGGGGTAATAAAGGTCATGTACATTTAAAAAAGTTCTAACTTCAGCAAAGTAATTCCTGGAGGGGAAAAAAAAAAAAATCCTGCAGAAGCTGAAAGCAAACAAAATGTAAGTTAAAACAGGGTTACAATGAAGCCTTTGAACAGTTTTGTTCTTATCAAAGTTGGCTGTGTCTCGGCAGGCACTGGAGGATGGGCTGTGAGAGCCCAGCCGAGGGCAGTGCCCAGTGGGGTGGGCTCTGCACCCGCACCGGCTGCTGTGAGCAGGCACAGCACTCAGACCAAACACAGGCAGCCACTGCTCGTTCTGGGTCCTTCATGAATATAATCTGCAAGGCAAAGCCGTGCCTTGTTATTCTGGGCCTGATCCAAATGGCAGTGAAATCAATAGAAATCTTCCTGCTGGGTTCAGCAAACTCTGGATGGGGCCCTCCAAAGTGAAGAGCCAAAGGAAGTGCCGGCAATAAACAAATATACCCCATCAGCCCCGTTCTGATATATATTTCATACTTTGCCCTTACTTTTATTTCGAGTCCTAGATCTTTATTATAATCAGTCAGAGTCCTGGCTTTCAAGTTGTGAATGGGCATCATAATTATCTAATGCAACTACTCCAGAAATCAGATTAGTAATTAGCTGAACCAAACTGATTGGTGTGACTTCCTGAATGCATCTCTTTAATGTTGAACATTTGCTTTGTGCTTGAAGGATTTGTTTGTGTGTTTCTTGTGTGTGATGAGAGCTTTTCTGTAATTAGCTCCTGGGGGACAGCATATTCTAACAGTTAAAGAATAATTGCAACCCTATGAAATGTGAAATGGCTTGGGCAGGCTTTTGTTGCAGCTTAATTGTATGCAACAAGTACAGGAGGCTTTTCATTTCACATCATGATAGTAAAGATGTAGCTTTCATAAATAAAGAAAGGAATTTTGTACAGTGGTAAATAGTCTCTAATGTGTTAATTTTGCAGAAAAAAACAACACAAACAAAGCACATTTGAGAATTCTCAGTGTTATTGAAGTAGATGTTCATCATTGTTTCATTAGCTTGTAGTTTCTATGTATGACTTTAATGAAAAGGAAAAAGAAAAACAAGTGTGGCAATAAAAGACAAATGACTTGGTGGTCAGTCTAAAGTGGCTTGTTTTCCTTTGAAATAAACATTTAAATACTTTTTCTTCTAAAATTTCCTGAAAGAGAAATTGGGTTTCTTGGACAGCAGTTACAACAGCGTTCTGGTATAATTATTTTAATGGAAAAAGAAACACAGCATTGGATGTATTTTTGTTGGGAAAAAAAGGAGAGGAAAAGTGGTTTTTATTTTCCTCTGTTCATACATGGGTGTGTTATTTCTTTGCCGATGGGATATTGCTGTTGACTGTTCCAAATAATTGCAGCTATCCCTCCTTACTTTGCTGTCTGCTTGCTATCACTCGTGCCACTTGCCTAACTGCTCAGTGTCTGTCAGAGAACCGATTTGGGGGTACCACACTGTGTTAGCAGGGAGCCCTTGTGTGCTTGCCCTTGCACAGAGCCTGAGTTTGTTGATTGTTAGCATGTCCTGCGCCTAATGCCTACAGATAGGGTTGCTAGATGCTACTCACAGGAGGGCATTTTGAATGCAGAAGGTTTTCCATCCAGTACCCAATTTACTAGCCTGATGCACACATCCTTGCCATTCTGCACACTCAGAATGATGAGTACTAACTCAGTATTTAGCGACACCTAATTGATATTGTTCAATTACTAGCACGTTGCTCTGTGATTGTAAGCTGAATTATCCCTAGTTTAAGCATAACGTTCGTGAATTTTTTTCCCTTTAATCAAAAGACAAAATTGTATAACTTTGAGTTTAGATTAATCATCAAAACTCTTGAGCCATCCTTACCATAAACAGCATTGCTACAGTACATCTATAATCCTCATCCATTCCTGTGGCTAGTGGCATGTAGCATTTATTTATTTTTTCAGTATAGATGACAGTGATGCCGGAGTCTCATTGTCATCTAAATCTGATAACTGCGAGTCATTTTGATACGGTTCTGCAGTAATCTACAGTGTCAGACTCTCAATGTCATCTTGTCACTACCACTTCTTTCCATAGCATCGCCATAGGCAATAGCTCTGCTGCTGCATTTCCTTCAGGGTTTCCCTGCAGAGGCTACAGATCATACGAGAAGTTACCACAGGAGTTGTGCGTCTCTGGTAATGGGAGGAGAGTAGAAGTGTGTCCCCCACAGCGACCCTGCAGTCACTTCTCTGGCTGAGTTTGGTCATGGCTGAGGTTCACTGCGATGCTTGGTGGGAAACAGGTCCGTGGGGTGCTGCTGTTTTTCCTTTGGCAGCATCTCAGGAATTTGATGTGCAAGTCCTCAGTCGCTGCATTCCTCTCACCAGGGGAAGGGGAGGGTGTCCTGCTCACGCTCTGCCTGCCATTCCCTTGGGTGTTGAAGCAATTCCGATAAGAAACAAAGCATTTATTTGTCCAACCTTGTGTTTTTACACTGCTCCCCGCAACACAACAAGACCTCAATATAGCTGTTGAATGGCTGTCACTTTTGCCATGGAAAGTTCTTTGATAGAGGAAGTGAGAGCAGTGGGTGACCTAGTAATGAGATTGAAATTCTGCCTGAGCTGAAGGCTCTTAGGGAAACGGCAGTGAAAAACCCTCTGAATCTGTGCTTGCTCTGCACTGTGACCTTGTGTACTGCCACCTTACACACCTCGTACTCTTCTGTGCAATGGCTAGTCAAAAGGGGTTTAAACAGTGCTGCTTTTGTCTGTATCTGACAAGTAGGAAGGGGTCAGAAAACAGATTAATTCAATGAAGAAGTTATTTTTGTTTAGCCAGCAGTGCTATAAGAACAACATTCTGCAGATGATGTTAACTTAGTATCTTGTGGGAATTTTGCATCTATTTGAAAACATTATGAAAACTATTTTTAAATCATTTTAAGTATTTTCTAAGCAGAGGCCTAATGTTTGGTGAACAGAACTGTGTAAGTGCTTGAAAAATTTTTAAGCAATTTCTAGAGAATGTTGCTATGACAGTAGCTGAAAGTGATCTGATGTTATCAAGTTTCAGGTTGTGTTTAGGATGTTAAATGTAAGTGGCAGAGATGATTGTCTTAAAGTACCTCTTTAAATTATGTACTTTCTACTTGCTTCTTGTCCTGAAGGATAAAAATATTCACTCTTTTCCTCAGAGGACTTGGAGAAAACATTCTCAAGAGAAGTTAAATATCTGGTGTGCATTAGGCCTATAGGTGACATTAATTTTTATTAAATACAAATTACTGTATTTTCCAGTGAACAATCATCTTGATCAGTAGAACCATGTTTGTCTTGATTTGCTTGTGGAAAATTGACCCAAGACTGTACCTAATTCTTTAAAAAATACAATACTGCTTGTAAACAACCCCGATAATGTAATACGTAACTTTTCATCAAACAATCTGTGAGAAGAATGAAGTATAAACTAAAAGGGAATTTTTTCCCCCATTAACTGGCTTCATGAGAAAATATTATTGACTTGACAGCACTAAATTGCTTGTCATACTAATTTTTTTCCCCTGAAACATTGTGGTTTATTAGTTTCCATTGAAGAGGCACTGGTGGGGCTGCGGTTCAGATGTGAGATGTGGAGGAACCTGCTGAGCCCTTCACCACTGGTTCAGCTCTAAATCCCTTACCCACTTCTCATCTGGGTTCAAAAGAAACCACTTGGCAAGTGACTTATTTAATGTCATGGAGTATTTTAGTCGACTAAATGCTTGGAAAAGCATAAGGTTTTCCTAGGTCCCTAATCTCATAAACATATTTAAGTAAGTAGAGATTTGAGAGGATTCAGTAGAGGCTGTTTGTCTAGTACAGGACAAAAGTACAAGTTAATTTTAAGAAATAGAACAGTCTGAAAAATTCATATTTGATAGGTTAGTCCAAGTTTCTGTCTTATGGAGTTGCATTAGAATAGAGAGACAGGATAACTCAAGTGCTCAATGGTGCCACAAGACAGCAATTACTTCCAGCAGGTACATAACAAGATGATGAATGGGATTTTTCCAAAGTTGAATTTCTTCGATTAAGCAATAACTTGTTGAAGTAGTGTGCACTGGTGGAAAGGTGGTCAGCCCATAAACCATATGTATTATTTTTCTTTCTACCTAATTAGAAGCATATACAATTGTATCTCTACTATTTTTAAATCTTCTCTGACATGAAAATTAATTCAGAATTTGGAGTGTGTGCTCAAATTTCATATGACATCTCATAAAGTCAAGACATGACCATTAGAGTTCAAACTTGTAGAATAATGTCCAGAACTAGTCATCCTTTAAAAGGCATGACACTTTGTCCTGCTAACATAAATGTAGCATTAATGTAAATATGGCCAAGTGTCCAATAGTATAAGTAGCATAAACTGTTTCTGAGTGTTTCCTCTAGGGAAAGCCTTTGTTGCTGTGGGGCTGGGTCGATAAGTGTGTTACTGAAGTCACTCAGGTAGGCACAGCAGACTGAGAGCAGCTGTTTTACTGCCTTCCCCTAGAAAGAATAGTTTTATTTGTCTTTTAATCTTCCTAAAAAGAGGGTCTTGGGTAACTGAAGTCAATAAGAAATTTACCATTGACTTCAATTGGGTTTGCGTCGGTTCCTTAAATCTTTAATATTTGTTACATTTTGACATGAGTATATTTGCACTCAAAAGGTGGCAAGCAAACCTGGATCTTTTCCTTATGTTATGTAGTGCTTATTTTACTGTGCTCTTAATACAGCCTAACAATTATTCCTTCCTGTGCATGGAGCATCCATATGATTTGTGTTTCTTTTCAGTACTTAAAACTAATCTTTGTTTTCTCAGGCTTTTAGGTGGGACACTTACCTTAATCCTCTTATATTTGTATGCCTTGAAGTGATGGCGCTTTGTATGATTTAGGATTTCAAGAGCCTGACTTAGAATCTTGAGGTCAACTTGACCTTCTTATTTGGGTGGTTGTTTTTTTGGTTTTGTTTTTTTTTTCTTTTTTCTTTTTTCTTTTTGCTACTACAATTGTGAGTAATTCTCAGAACTTTTTCTCAGTCTCCAGCTGCAGTCTGCTTTCTTCTCTCCCCCAAACACATGCATGCACTTATTTCTTTGTTGTTTCCTTTTCTTTTTTGGCTTTCTTACTTGTCTGTGATATGAGTTTGTTCAGCAATTAAAAATATACATCCTTTCTTAGCATTGTCATATTTTGCATCTTTACCTTTTTCCTTGCTAAGGACTAATATTTCAGTATGCTAAAAAAGGACATCATATTCTCACTTTGTAATTCCTTAATATTGGGTTACTGTATTTTTGTTGGTTTATTGAATTGCCCTTTACTGTCCATGAAATTTTTTTTTTTCATTTGATCCTTTCAGGAAAAAGAGCATTGTTCATCAAAAGTTAAGAAAGCAGAGAACATTGATCATTTACTAAATCAGGTACAACTTTATCATTTTGTGTGTGTATGTGTTTGATTTCTGCAAATTATTAGTTATGACTTCACTCGAATTTTTACCTTTTCTGGCTGATAACCAGGTCTTAGGTTTTTATAATACTAGAATATAGTCAGCTAAGACAAATTGATTCAGACAGTTGTCACAGAAGTATTTAGCTAAAATTACTTCAAAAGTTTTACACTGCTTGACATTGCAGTACTGTCTTTGAAGTGTATACCCTGAAAAATATTTGTTATTAACAATTCCAGACAGGTGTTTCACCAAAGACATGTGAAGATGTGTAGAAGTGGAGATTAATATTTTGCAGTAGATTTAGCCTCTGGAAGAAATATTTGTCTTACTCATTTGAAATTCCACTTGTCACTTCACCAAAAGCTTTGTTCGCAGTCAGGGTTTGTTCTGAACAAGTGAAATGCAACTGTATTTGGTCATAAGAATTAGCACAACATTTGCTTGGGTGTTATTTAAATAGCTGCTGTGAGATACTTTTAAGACAATCTTTTGCAGGATGTGGTTCTGCTTTTATGATACTTAAACCAGGGGTACCTATTTGCAATTCGAAAATGTTCACATTGGGATTAAAAACGATAAAAGAACGGCAAGAAACATTTTAATGATGCTGTGGGTGTGAACCATCCCACCTGCCAGAAGCTTTGGAGTCCGGAAGGGACAGAGCAGGCAACGTGACATCCAGACTGGCTCCAAGGAGGGTCGGTGGCTGGGGACATCCTCTGCAGCTGCTGCTTCGGGCAAGGGTAAGGGGTGGTGGCTGACTGGGGGCTCCCTGTGCTGGGCAACAAGCCTGGGTGTTGTAAAGCAGTCCTATTCAGAGAACTTAAATGCTGTAGGGCTGTGGTAGGTGAGGGGCAAGAAGGCACCAGTTGTGGGGCTCATGGTGCTGCAGGTTTGCAAATGAAGAGAGGAATAAATCTGTGTACTGCTTATCCACACTGCTGGACCTGCTGCTGGGCTGTGAGCTGAGGACTAACCTGACTGAGTTCCTGCTAGGTTTAGATAAGCACCTAAGGACGTGACTGAATCAAAGCCTTGCTACTTGATACTTTTTGTGATTATGAGCAAGGGAATTATTTAGAATACTCGAAGGGAAATTATGAAATAAACCTATTTTTATTTGCACATCAAATAAAAGTTATTTACAGAAATTACTGCATGCTTTTATTAGGTCAAATTAAAAATTAATTGAGCATGAATTACCGGTCATAAAGGTGTGATACATTTTGGAACACCATTTTTGGTGGGGTATTCTAATACCTGCTTAAAATGTCAAATTTCAGTGCAGAGATGTCAGGCATTTGGGAACACTGACCACTGATGCCACATTTGTTGGTGATGAAAAGCACAGAGCTCACAAGAGAGCTGCTGGGATCAGAGAAACAAGGGCTTAGATTTTTTTTCTTCTGAGCAAAATGTGTAATATTTAGATGAATTATTTACTTTCTGCCATGCCTTACTGTGTGAGGAAGGGATGCAGTGAGTGTTCTCTGATTCCCATCGGTGGGCAGTCCTCATCCTCTCCCTCCACGACAGGCTTTGTGCAGGGTGAAGAGCCTGGTCTTGTGCAGGGACAAGGTGTGGCTGATGCGTCCCAGATAAACCCTCACACAAAAAGGCACTGTGTAGCTGAATGGGATTCCAATGTAGCTCCTTAATTTCATCTCTTGGAAATGTTTCTCCTCTTTCATCCAACTGCCTTTATCTTAACTTCTGATCTGAGGAAAGCAGCAGCCTTTCAAATTGAACAAACCGTGTTTCAAATAGGCTCTTCTGCTTGTGACAAGATGTACCTCATTTTCTCTGCAAGCCCTCAGCAAGGTCACACCTTTTTAATTTATTTTCTGTAAGAAAAATCTAGTTGCATGATAGAACAAGGCCAGATCTAGCTAGAGGTCATTTCTTGAACTAGTCATAAAGTAGAATAGGATTAGAACCGTCTAATATCCCAGAACTTAGCAAGCATAGTTACATTAAAATGTAAGCTTTGTATTTACAAAGCAACATAAATAGCTCCTTAAAATTGTGGCCAATTTGATTATTATAAAGGTGATGTTTTAGATCTTTTTTTTCCTCTTTAATATGAGAGTGACCTTTTTTTCCTTCCTTCCCCCCCCCCGCTTACTCCTAGACATAAAATCCCTAGTACAACCAGATGGCATCATAACTTGTATTATGTTTTGTATTTCTGAAATGAAATAATTCTCTGGGGGTTTTTTATAGAAACAGACACATTTTTAGTGCAAAAATATATTTTATTAATATTTCTTAATACAGGATAAACACATTTAATAGATTTTGTTATTCAGAAGCAGGAAAATACTGATCTTGATGCCATCTGCATGTTGTCCTCGAAATTGAGATAGATACATTTCTGAAAGACATCAGTTTCCAGTCTCATCCTTAGACACTTTGCTTATTCAACTGAAGAGCATGTATTTATCAGTAGGATAGTGCTTTTTTAACCAAAATGTTATGACCATTTCTTTGTTAAATCGCTCACTTTTCCCAGAGAATTGCTAAGCCTTTCTGTTTTCTTCCATATTTTCAAATACCAGCAGTTGATTTGCAGCATCAGCTTTTCACACGCTGGCATTGTTTCAACAAGTGGCATGTGGAAAAGAGAGACATTTTGCTGGCAAAGGTGTTGGAACCTCTTGCAGTGGTGATAGGCAGAGCTTAGGTCTCGCCCAGGTCTGGGTATGAAAATGTCACGGGGCTGCTGGGGCTGTTGGGGGCTCTCCAGGTGCCCTCACTGCTCAGGTTTTCTTCTCGTCAAGTCCGTTATGTCAAAGGCCTATCTAAACTTCTTCGTTTTACATCACGGATGCAACAGACCATAACATCTCCTCCTAAGTGCTCCCAATCCCTTTGACTGACATGTGTGCTCACTATATGTCTGTGTGCTCAAAGTTTTGATGAAAAATATTGAAAAAGGCTCTGTGTACATGTGAAGTAGCTGATTTTCTTAGAGGGTTTTTTTATATATATGATTGGTAATGTCATGATTACACTATGACCTAGTGCAGCTCCGTCATTCATTCTGTGTATGTGTTGAAGTGAACATGCACCACATTTAAATGCTGTGCAAAAGGGTGACTTGAATGCTCTGAAACTGAGGTAGGGATCAAAGACATTCTTGAGCTCTGACAATACCGTGCTGTGTGATGATGATTAACTTATATATAACTGTGCAGCTCTACCTTACTAAATTCCTCTTATATGGGTAAAATAATAGTGCTGATTGACATCACCATATGTGCTGAGAATTATTTATTAATAGCTACTAACATTTTGTGACCACTCAAAAGATATCATTATTTTCAGTCGAACATAACTCACATTTTGATTTGTTTGACTAAATTTACACTTACATGGAGACTGCTTGGAAAAATTACTATAGTCCCACAGTAATTTATCAGCATTCAGTAATACTTCAGGGCAAATGGAAGCTTTTTCTAATAAAATTTATATATTAACATAACATAGGGAATTTTTGGATATTGGAACAACACCAAGAGTGTATGTTAACATAACAAGCCTCCACATATCAAAGGAATACAGAAAAGGAGATGGAACATTACTCTTTATGCCTTTCAAAATTAAAGTGGTATTTGGTATATCTTCATGTTTTCCCATAAATTTAGTTCTGTGTTTAACAGAGCATAATCCAGGACAAATGCACTTTTGAGGGTTAATTCTTCCACATGTGAGAAATCAGGCTTAAAATAAAGCTGTGTTCAGAATGTCAGCTACGCAGAAAGAGTTTCCATTTTCTTTGTGAGGCAAAGTTTTTTATTTTGAGTCCAATTCAATAAGATTACTAGTAAAATTTGTGGTCATATTTCCTCTGGAGTGCCTAAGGAGCTCCCACCTCCAAGGCAAAGTGCAGTGACTGCAGGAATGTTGGTGTGACTGGGCTCACATGAGCAGTCCTGCTGATCCAAATAAGAAGATTCACCTCTGAGGCTGAATAAGTGAATTTACAGCTGCACAAAAACCTTTGCAGAATCCAAGTCTTGGCAGAGAGGAAATAACTGTGGGATTCCATCGTCCTGCTTCAGAGCTTCAATTAAGAGTGTAACAGCACCAAAGTTAGAGATGTTTGAAAAATGGTTGTTGAATTTGCTGTCTCTAAAATATCTTTGCACTCCTCTTTCCAACAAGAATATATTTTTATTCACTGTCTTCACTGATTGAGCTTCTCTCTATATGCTTGTTGCTCTGTGAGTCCTGTGGCTCTAGGTAGGTCTTTTTGATAACCTGAAAGTGAAGTGGTCTGCACAGGCGTTATTAGAGACAGATGATATATGGTCTGCTCTTTTTATTTTTTGCTCTGAGACAAGACCATCTGTTGTCTTAAAGCTACCCATGTTTCTTAAGAAATTTCTTCAATAAATTACAGTATGGAGGAAAAGAGGACATTCTTGTTGTGTACAGAATGATCCTCCTGTTAATATAGCTGGGGTTTAAATGTGTTCAGTGCATCTTGAAAATATAAGCTCTAGTCAAATATACCTGAAATATGTTGCATGGTGTATATGCTTCTTGTTTTGTCCTTAAAAAAAAAAAAAAAAAAAAAGTGTGAAAATCACTTTATTGAAAAGCCCTTCTAGATTGGGGAAAAAAAGACATTATGATTTAATTGATTCATTAAAACTGTTTCTCAGTATCCTAAACAGCTGGTAAAACTACTACACATTTCTCTTGGTTAATAAAACCTGTGACATATTTATGATAGAAATAACAGTTGCACAGAGCAACAGTGGTATTAGGGATTCCTAATGGTCTCTTTAAAACACAAATGTCTTACTTGGAAACATTTTGAATGTTTTTTTTAATCATAAACTCTTATTCCTTAAAACAGTGCTATTTCAAATTGAAAAAAAGGGTAGAATGATTTGTAGAAGCTGTTCTATATTGCTTGGGTAGACTATGAAAAAAACATGAAAGCCTAAAAAAGATCAAAAGTTTGTTTATATCACTGGCTTATTTCTAGTGAAAAATCCTTTGACAGATCTCTGTCAACATAAAATTGCTTTAGTCAAACTTATCCCCATTTCAACAATACTTTATGTATTATAGTTGAATTAACTACTGATGTATTTCATAATTTATTCCTGCTTCCTGGTAATGCAATGGTTTGGCAGTGTATTAATTGGTACTTGAATTCTTTTTAATAAGTATGAGAATCTGGGAAACTTCTTCCAACAGAAACTTCAATGCTTGATTCAGGTCAAGGAAGTTCAGGAATAAAATACTAACATTTACTGCATGTACAGGTACAAATGAAAGCATCAATAAAATAGGAATTAGATAGGAGTACTTATATTGCCTATTATTATCTACCTCAAAATTGAGGATGTAAGCAATGATGCAAGGCTTCCTCTACAGTCAAGCAATAGGAAGAATTCCTTCCACAGGGCAAAATACCCCATTTCAGGTGTCTAAGGCACAGTATAGTTCAATTTTACAGGTGCTTGTCTTTATTGACTAGGCTGTTCAAGGGATTAGTGAGGTTAAATGCTTAATTTTTTGATAAATAACGTAGGTGAGATTAATCCTATTTGTAATTCATGATTTAATAATAACAACATAGTTAGACTCATTAATGATTATTTTTTGTTGTGATGACCTTTGAAAAGCAGAAATAAAATGCAGGGAAACTGTTCTGAAAAGTTTGTAATTGTTAGACTAAAATAGGTTTTGCAAGGGAAAAAAAAAACAAACCCACATTGAACACAGAGATAAGCTGTTGTGTGCTCAGATTTGTGTTGAACTTTGAATTTGCCAAATTTGCAATGAGAGAGATTAATGCTTTTGAAATGCATAGGAAAATTGCTTCAGGATCGCATTGTACCATCCAAAGGCAACATCTTAGGCTAATACAAGATGGCACAGTTCATTGGGCTGTGCTAATTTTACCCTCTGAACATCTGTGGATTTCTGCTGGAAGTGGGATACTGTGCTCTGAGACACCTGCGTTGGGCAGAGAACAGGATGAGGAATGTTTGCTGCTGCCTTCCAAGCCCTGTGGAAGATTGTATGTAGGTTAACAGGTGAGTCTGAAGAAATCTGTGCTATAAATATTGCTCAGCATAATTCAGAATTTATGGACCTTTTCTTAATAAGAAAGGTCAAGGTGGATAGAGTCATGGAAGTCAAATTAGTATATGAAACCAAATAGTGCCATGACTCCTAAAATATACTAGTTGCAGGCATTGGAACTGTACTAAGAGATTAAACTTTCAGAGATAGCTAATGCTATTGCCTTGGGAGTCTGGGCAGTCTTCATTACTGTCCCTCAGGTGTATGGGTTTGAGATAGGATCCAAATCAGACCTTGATTTCTAATCAATAGCAGACTATAGGAGCAACATCACAGATTGATGCTGCACAACTGAAGGTATCGCCCGTTATGCATTTGTGATGTACATTCTGGGTAGTCATTTCCCCAAATGCAGTAACAAATTTTCTAAAAGATCAAGACAGTGAATCACTTAATTCCCCTGTTGCAGCCTATGTTGCTGCATATCAAAAGATGTTTCTGTATGCCCATACTACTCCTAAACAAAATAATATAATCTACGTGGACTTCCCACAGGAACTGCTCCTAGTTATCATGACGCTTTTAACTGACCAAAAGGGAGAATTACTGTGGCTATTAAGATAGTGTGGGAAATTCAGTAGCTCTCATTTTTGTGCGAGTGGGCATTGGAAAATGTAGAAATACCCTGTGGTATTTCATCAATGTTTTATATAGTAACATATTTCACAAGAAAGTTTTATTTACTTAGGCAATTAAGAAGCAAACTTTCCTGTTTAGTATTTGGCATTTGGTTCCTAGAACCAAACGCCCATGGCAAGTTATGGTTTGTTTTAAAATACAAAACGTAAACTGGAAGAGAATGCAGCACACACCTGCTCATCTCCAATCAGATAGGCAAGCAGTATGCAAAATGCAAACTGCTAGCAGCTGTAGCAAAGAAGAAATCAAATCAGGACACTCCCTATGTCCATACAGAGAAGGGACTAAGGCAAATAGAAATAAAACACAAAAGACCTTGTATTCCATCCTTTTCCACATAAAAGACACCCTTCTTAGGAAATGGTGGCAAAAATAAGCATAGTTAAACTGACTCTTGGAGCCTGTGTCTGGCCGTGGTGGGAAGGCAGAGAGGGTTTACCAGTTTTAGGATCCTACTCCATTTGTTGCTTCTTGTGACTAGATCTTTTTTTCAAGGTTCAGATAGTGAGAAGGGTTGATACTGTTTGATAATTACATTGTACAAAAAGACTTGAGTTTCTTGATGGCCTATTTATTTGATTTGCAGACATTGTGATTATTACATTTTGGCTGTGGTCCAGTCTTTTCATGCTGCTTCAGAAGCAGTGGAATTAAATCTCCAAATTATCTATTTGTTACTAATGGAGAGACTCTGCTTTCCATAACTTTCCTTGGAATGGTTACTCCCTTTCATCATGGTAAATACCATGCTGTGGTTGCCCCATTGGTGAATACTAAGCTCCAGTTGGTGTTTATTTAGTGAGTGCAAAGAAATGTTTATGTTCATTGTTAGTTCCAGATAATTACTGCTGTTAGCTCATTTCATGTGTTCTGCAGGCAGTAGTTATGCTAACAGATAGACATAGCCATTCATACAAAAAATTACTTGCCTACCTTATAAAATTAAGAGGCTTTTCCTTACATTCTAGTATTCTCTGTAGTCTGTTGTTTTATACAACTTAAAAAACTTCATGAAAACACTTTGATTACTTATTTATTTAATTGATAGCAGGCAGATGCCAAATATTCTTTGCTTATAAGTATTTTGGATTTCTGCAATTGGTTGTTTTATATGGCAAAATGTGTAAACTTTTTTTGCCAGTTGTTCATTTTAATAACATTTGCAGAAGAAACAACCATGCATGTAGATTTATTTTTTTTTAATCACATTTATACTCCTGAAAATTTTGTCTTATAGAAATTATTTCCAATAAAATGCTTTGATGCAACTGAACTGTGTGGGAAAACTGATGCTGATTTCCTGATCTTTTCTGCAAGCAGTTGAAAGGTTTTGCAATGATAATTTTGCTTACAGTTTCCTTTGTTACATCCAGTAAAACACAACCAGGTTTCACCAGGTGCAAGAATGAAACACGTTGCATTTCTTCAGGCATTCTGTATTTTACATTGGTAATTAATCTGAACACACATTAGTAAAGACAATGAAATTACTTTGGCAGTGTGTTCAGTAAGAACCAAAACACCACCTCCAAATATTCTTGTGATGATGCGATGATCTGGTTTCAAAGATCAGCCCAGGAGCCTTGCTCACCTGTGTGTTCATGGGACAACAGTGTAGAGCTTAACACTCTTGCCTTTGCTTTGCTTACTGAACAGCACTCGCTCAGTCCTTTGTATTAACCCATCCTAACTGCTCTGCTTTTCTGTGGTGACCCTGTGCTGTGCATTGCAGCCGTGCCTCTGCCACCACAGGCTAAATTCAGTATTCTTTTTTAATTGTGACTCTTTCTCAGCAAGCTCCAAACTTGCCTCTTTCTTGCTCCTTCATCTAGAATTTATGAAGCTCTTTCCAAAGCTAAAGTCATGTACGTAGGTTTGTGTAATGCACTTAGGTATCGGCAGATGAGAAGTTAACTTTTAATTTATCTCAAACATGTTACAACTAACACACACTTGTCTCAAGCTGTAGGAGCTGTTAACACTTTATGCCTTGCAAAATTTCCCTAGGTTGCTTCTGGAATCACAGCAGAAATTTAAGTCACAAGTGTCCCTATTGTATTCCTTCTCTGTCCTGTTTCTCCTGAGTTGGGGCAGAAGGTGTCATCTTGATACTTACACTGAAGACTAACAACGGATTTGAAGCTCAGACTGAAAATACTTTTTGTTTTCATCATGTCTTGGGCATTGCTGACCAAGTTTTCAGAAGTGAGGAAATTAAGAAAGTGTTTGCTTATTGTTTTTAAAGAGAGAGGATACAGGAGAAAAAATTCTTTTAAAAAAGCATGAACAGTAAGATTTGAAAGAAACATGTTCTCTTTAGTGGTCTTTTCTCTCCTTCTCCCTTGAATTCTGTCCCAGATGGATCAAATGAGCAACATTATAATTACAGTCATCTTTCTTTAGTAGCATTGATCCTGAGCATCTCTAAAGACTAAAAAAAAAAAATTACTCAAAGAACATAACCTATATGCAAAGAGGGTCACATTGAAAAAAAAACAAAAACAAAAAACCCACCACCCAAACCTGACATGATTTATGCATTTGGATATTGCCTCTAAATTAATATATTAGGATTTCATTTCCATTTTAAATAAAACAAACACCTAAATGCATAGCAATTTTTGGCAAGATGAGAAAGACAAATAAAAAGAATTGATTAGCAAGAGGTGGTTTTTTTTTTTAATACATAAAGTTTGTCAAAGCAGGTCAAGATGAACTGTGCAATATTCATTCATATTTCAACAGTAAGCTCTCATTAAGTGGTGTAAACTAATCTAGATCTCTCCATCTGGCAGTTGTGAGGAGAAGGAGACAAGTAGTCAAGAACATGATCAATCAGCTGCAACCCAGTTAAGTACTTCAGTGTAATTAAACTTGAACAACATTAAAAATTACATGCAATAATTGAAGAGAGGTGATTTCCAATGTAGTACCTCTAGCTTGTTTGGTGAGAATGTACTTTTATGAATATATAAATATTGCTTTTGGGCTTAATGCCCACATACGAGTTGATATGCCGAGTAGGTCATGGGATCACTCAGTGGTGTAAATCTGCCCAGTTGCTGTGATTTCAGTGGTGATACATTAGTGCAGGGTGGCTCAGGACCTTGCCAAGTCCATAAATATGAATGCCATTCTGTATGTTGCACCAGCTGTGTAAATCCGAACTGTTAACATCATTACTGTGTATTTATCACTGCCAGACTAAGAAAGCTGTGAAGAAACAGCTATGGTTGAAAGCAGTTAATTAATTAGCTCTAAGGCAAGATTGTGGCTTAGCTTAATGCAGCTACGTAGGCAGGCACAGGCTGCAATGCACCTTTTTCCCCTCTGTCTTGACTGTCCTTGGTTGTCCCCATGCTTACTCCACTGTGGAGGCAAAAATTCTTGTAGTTCAAGTTTATTAGAAAGAAGACAGGTAGCTACCACCTTTTAAATAAATTATTGCCTAAAATAGGTAAGGGATGGGTGTGTGTGGAGACAGTTCCTCAGGCATTGATATGTTTTTTTAGTCCAATCATGAAAACAATTTTTTATTAAGTTTATAGACTGGGGTCACAGAGTTGGGGGCAAGTCCTGGAACACAAGGGTTTGTGAGGAGTTACTGGGTTATATTCTATGTCTAGAAAGTACCTTAGAGAGGGATCAGGAGGAGAAATTGGGTACTGTCTACTTGGGCAAGGAAAGCTGAAGAGGCCACATTTCTTTCCTCTCAAAAGTGGTATGGAGCTGAAGTGTCTCTGCAGCAGCTGAGGAAAGCCATGCTTGTGACTGGAGCATCCTTGTAGCTATCTAAGTTTTGTTTCACATACAATCATTCAGTAAAATGTCAAAAACCCATCTTTGGGTTGCTGTATTTCACTGGAATACTTTTAGACATCTTGGCTAAAAGGCATCCATAAAAGACTACAAAGTTTTATGTATGTACCTTTTGCATGGAATGAGTCTTTGGGCCTTACATGGAGGTTACAATTTCAGGCATCACAAATGGTCACTTTGGTATTATCTTCTGTCTGTTTCAGCACTAAGCTATCACATTTTGTATTAAAAAAAATAACATTTTGCCACCGGAGTTAGGTTCAAAATGGCACCATTGAATGAGTGTTAAGGTTATACCTTTGCCTGTCATACTAGATGTAACACTTGTCAAATAACACAGATGACCCTTAAATATCTTTCATGTATCTCAGGTCTAGGGGGCAGGTTAAAGTACTGAATATCTCTTCAGAAAAAATATTTTCTACTTATTGTTTTTACTGAATCAATCAACCTACTATCAGAACAACCTACAGACAGAACAAAAGCAAACCCCAGAAAAAGACACTACTTCTGTTCTTTTTGTTAAAAATAAATCCAAGACACATGCTTTTGTCTTGGCAGGTTTATTTCAAGAGTAATACTGCACTGTCATTTTGCTTGCTATCCATTAAAAAAAAAAGGCAAATAAAGTGTCAGACAAAAGAGAAATGTTAATTAGAAAGTTCTATTTATATCTATCATGTTTAACTTGTAGTGTTGCTAAATATTTTCAGACTACAACAGACCGTGATCCTGCAGCATTATGGTGTCTGAATCACAAAATGAACAACAATCTGTTTACAAAGCACCCTTAATCATAGACAGGCAGAGATCATATTGCTTTAGTATTTTTATGAGGAAAGCAACTTTGATATTTTTATTATTATTAATTGCTACGGTAAATATAAGCTTTGCCGTATGACAAGGATCTTTTCCTCTTTGGTCATAAGTAAATATTGTTCTTTTACAATATGTGTCTTCACTTGTGGGGTCACAGAGGAGAAGAGAGGATGCTAAGCTACAAAGCAGCAATCTGAGCATTTGGCAAAAAAATATCAATGCAGGGAATAATAATATCTAGCCCTAGGTATTCGTAAATTATACACAAGCAATTTACATATAATTTATGATTCTTAGTCTCATTTTATTACAAAATTTGCAGTTGTGGTTGTAGAAACACTGTGGTTGCATTGGTGGGAGGGAGCTGTATGAATGTTTCTCCATTTGAGCTACATTAACCACGCAGTTTCTTCACCCTCCTCATCACAGGAGAAGATAAGTGTGTTTGCCCCACCAGTGTTTTTCCTGTGTGGGCACATGGAAGGCCTCTCCATGGAACACTTTTATTTACATAACTTCACAGTGTGCCTTCCCTGCTGGGACATCCCTCTTTATATCAGTCAGTGCTGCTGCTTCATCAGGAGATCATATTTGAATTGCATGTGTCATGTTATCCATACGACACTCTTTTTTTGTCTCCCCCCTCATCCCAAATGATCATGGAAAGGCAAAGGTGGGAGCTGTACCGTAATACAGGGAGTTTTAAGAGAAGGTTTGCATGCATGGTCCCAGTTGGTGGCAGTGGGCAGGGGAGGACTGGGGTGAGGGACTGCCTACTACACCCACCTTCTCCCCTTCTGCCAGGTTTGGAGGTCTTCAGTCTTTGCTGCTCAGCTCCAGTCATCCATGCCCCTGGGTTTTGATATTTTTCCCCTCTAGAACTGAAACATTTTTAACCTTTACTGTAGTTGAGGAAGAGATGGAAATATCCTTAGAGGCTGTCACAGGCAGTGTGAGACCTTGAGGCAGTTTGGATTTGTTTGGCAGACTTATTTTTGTCTTTCTCAATGCCTTTTTTATTTCCATAGACAGGTTTCTGTTTGGGTCACTGTCCTTTTCATTTGCATTTTTTTTCACAGCCTATTTGTATTCTTCTTTCTCACTACCATGTGTAAGTAGAACAGCAAGTTCAACAGGGTGCCACGAGTATGCCTGGAAAGGTATGTGCTGTTGACGGATGTGCTTGGCACTGGTTTCCTTCAGGGACTGTCACCATCACCTGGACACAAGATCTTCTCCCTGAAGTCTCCTTAAGCTATCAGCTCTGAGGAGGCGCCCCATGGTTGGCCTCTGTTAACAGACACTTGAGGGACAGCAGATCTTGGTGGAAGAAGTTGGGGCAAATGTGGTTTGCTGAGGGCTGTGCCTCTAGGCTACATTCTGTTCCTGAGGCACAAATAGGGCCTTGAAGCTCTCAAAACTGTCCAGATAGCAATGTTGTAAGGCACTGAAAGTTGCCATGTTCCATGGAGGGGTCTGTGAGTGTGAGGTGTGTTTCCTGCTGTCCTTGCCTATAGTCCAGCACCACAAATCCTTTTCCTCACAAATTCAGAAGGTCCATGCAGCCATAACAGGGAGAGAGCAACAGTGAGTATCCTGCACTGTCATCCACACTGGCTGACATTTAGCATTAGTGATTTAGACCCTTACAGAGAGTGGCAGAGGGAGACGAGTTAGATACTCAAACATGCAAACCTAGTCTGATCTAAGTTGAAAGGTACTGTTTGGTAAATAAACGAAGATCAAATCCAAGTGATTGGCCTTGAACTGATGCCTATGTAGATGTTCCTAAAAAAAATTAAAAATTAAAATGGAGGTATGGCTCATAGATTTGATGAAATTATTACATAGTAAATACTTTGCAAATGGGATGTTTGGTATATAAAACAAAGGTGCATATTGAAGATTCAAGTCTATAGATAAGGACTAAAACCATCTGTTAGTGCTACCATTCCCATTCCCGAGCTCTGACCTAGCCTCCATCCTAGCAAACTTTCTCACTACAAAATTGTCTTCTAAGAGTACACTTCAGCTTTGCCCTCTTTTGCATTCCCTTCTTTCAGTTGATGCCATTCCTTGGTCAAGCTGTATCAAAGAGAACTGTGTGTTAAGAGCTAACTGCTTTTCATGTTAGGATTAATCCTTTGCAAACCTGAAACCCCATCAGGGTTGTGTTAAGACACATTCCACTGGAGGCATGTCATGACTGTTACTAGCCTGAGGTTGATTCCTCCGCAGGACTTTGCCAGGACTGTGATATGGATTTCATTGTGTGCACTGAAGAACCAGTAATGCTGCAAATCCAGGAATGGTCTGTTGGAGGACCATGCCTGGGATCAGAGTTGCCCTAACTGTCTTTTCGTTGTACATTTTTTCTCAGGTAAAAAAAAAAAAATCTTTTATACTTAGCATTGAGTACCTTCTGGAAAATCTGTTTTATTGAAAATCCAGACTAAATATTCATGTTAGATGTTTCTGGCATGATGATCAAAACTTCAGGCATTGGGACAAATTGTGCCATTGAAAAACTTCCTGTCATAAACCAGGGGAATTCTCAGGCCACTCCATTTACCATTTATTTACTCCATCATACCATTTTTCCAGATTACAGAGGAATGCAAAAACGGAGACTTTGTCTTAATCACCTTTCATTTTTCTTTATGAAAGGCCTAGCATTCTGTCATGGATTGCTCATAAAAAAGTCCTATAAAATCTTCCATTTAGGTTACCTAAAATCTTAAAAAATCACATCTCTGGGTCATATTAACTCATGACATATTCTGGGATGCATATTGCTAGGATTGGTTCCCATAAGAATCTAATCAAAGTGGTTAAGAGCTGTTGCTGATAGACCGGATTCAATTAATAGCTTACTTACACCGAATGACAGACACCTTCAGATTTCAGGAGTCTTTATGAACAAACCTTCGAATGTTGTTTTGTGTTTGAGAGGGCCAAAGAAGGAGAGGGTGGAATTTACCGCCACTGTGCAAGGCAGCTGGAGACAAAGATGAGAATTCACCTGCTGAGAACTGAGGAGCAGCCAGGTGCTTAGGGCAGGTTGATCCTGGCTGTCCCAAAGGCATTGCCAGTGAGGTGGCACAGGAATGATGTTATTGTGTTGTGAAATCCTGATTGGATTTTATACTGGGACTGCTTATCACAAAAGAGCTCTGCATGATCAGCACTCAGCACTCAGCTGGTTGACCTCAGCTAATTTAGATGAATAAAATACAGGTAGTCTATCTTGACCTTGTTTTTATGGTAAATCACAATGCATTGAGTTTCTCTAACTAAACAAGTACAGTAGTTTTTTATCAATCTCTGTGTCAGAAATATATTGTTAATATCTTAATATCTTAATATCTTGTTAATATATTGTTATTATTGTTAATAATATACAGCCTGAGAAATTTTGAGCACAAAGCTCTACTGACTTAGGTTGTAGTAATGAGATGCTATGCTGTTCAAACTATACACACCATAAACTAGAGGGAGACACAGCTGCATTGTTTTAGACTTTTCTCTGTTGCAACATGAGAAAAATCTGAAATGAACAACCTGGAAGCTCATGCTGTTGTTATTAATGGTCTCTTTGGAAATAGAAGCAGAGTGCAGAGTGCCAGATGCACCACAGCCGTAGAGGGAGGACACAGGTCTAGACTTGTAAAGGTGACAGAAAGTTGCACTGGAGGTCACTAGCAAAATGAAAACCCCACAGCTTAAGAGCTCAGCAGCTCAGCTAGTTTAATTTTAGTTTTGGTTTTGGTTTCTACGTTAAAAACTGCCTCTACTTCCTTATCTATTCAGTTCCTCAAAACATATCCATCTAACGAGTTTATATTCTTATTTATCCTTTCGCCTTCCAATTCTATATACCTGTGTTTACGTCTCCTGCCAAGAACTTCAGACTGTGAGAATTAAAAATGGTCTCCGAGTCAGACTGAAATTAAACAGGTCCTTTCCTCCAAAGCACTTGGGAAAGGTGAAGCTGGTACTTGCAAGACAGGACTGTTGATTCAGGAGTTTTTCTGGAGTTAAAGCTAAAACAAAAACCCAGTCCAACAAACCAAACCCTTCATCTTAAAAATGTGCACACTTTAGTGAATGAGTAAGAAGTTTAGTTTTCAGAGTCTATAGTCTAATAATAATGTTAGGAGAAACTTGCTGTTGTAGCAAAAATAAGGTGATGTCCTTGCATTGTGTATATTTAAATGCAAGTGTTTACTTTTAACTCTCATTTTCCCATTCTATAAAGGGGAATGCCAATGCTTTGTACTAGCTACATGTAAAGAGAAACAAAAAAGTCTAGTCATCAGAACAAGTAAAGGCAGTTTCTCTTTACAGTGTACATTGCAGTTTTTCTTTTCTTTTTTTTCCTCCTCTTGCTCTTTGATGAGTCCCAGTGGGGACAGCACAGCATTTGGTGTCTGTAGTCTTGGCCAAGGACAAAAGGGGTGAATATTGCTTGTGTCCTCACTTCTTCAGCTTGTAACCAGGTTCCTCACTCCTTTCTTTTGAACCATTACTGAGTTGTTTCCTTTGGTGCTGGTTCTTTCCTTGCTGCTGGCTGACCCAACTTTTCATTCTTTTCTTCTTCCCTGCCCTCCCCACCACTTCTTATTTTAATTTAATGCCATCAGATCATAAGCAGCTGATACATTCAGCCTTGCTTCCTTCGTGGTAGAAATGATAGAGGCAAACCTTCAACACGGTACCGTGTCTCATTATAGCAGCCTCAGCACTGTCACCGAGCAGCAGGCTGCTACATCGCTCCTATCGCGTAGGAGCAGCTATCCTACAGAACTTGACAAGTCACCACAATAAACCACCTAGATAAAATTGCTTCTTTACTTTTCCAAAGATGGTCTAAATCAGAATATAACAAAGCACCTAAAGGTTGGTATGTAAAGTGTTTTACAGTCTAGAACATGTTATGCCTCCATTTTATAATTTGGAAACATAGATGGAAAAATGATGCATCTATACTAATCTTAGTTTTTCCATCACCACAGTTACAAGACTAGTCTTCCTCACACATTATAATATTTTGTAGCCTATGTCAAAGATACCCAGATTATGTTGCTGGCTTGTGTCAGTTTTCTGACCACTGTCTGTTGGCTTCTCTTATCTCTGGAATTGTTTCTTTCAAAGAGCAGAGAAAGGACATGAAGCTGCAGCAGAACTAGTAGCCAGGAACAGGAATTACTCACCTGACAAGGCAGAAGGCGAAGAGGAAGAAGGTAGTATGTCTTCTTCATAAAGATCAGCAGATATTTGTGGGCTGAAGCAGACAATCACCAGTGGTTGGCAAAAAGAGGTGGTAGCAGAGAAGGTTGCTGGTTCTGAAATGGAGTTGATGGCAATTGTCAGCACAGGCATGACCTAAGGGATTTACCTGCAGTGGTGCTACAGTTTCAGGGCAAAGAGAATTGAACCTGTTTCCCAGGCGTGCAGTGACATGCTGGCGCTATCATTTGTGTGTGCCTTTGTGCAGCATAGCTAAACTTTGCTTTTGTACTGCTTAAAATCACATTTCACTTGATTAAATAGGTGTGATTCTTTAGCTTTAGAACCCAGTGGGTCAGGGAGATGACTTAAGGCTGGAAATGAGTTACAGTTATATTAACAATTATTTCAGCTGAATGGGCAATGGAATATTCTTTTATTAGGAAGCAAAGTACTCTTTCTCTTTCAAATGTGTTAGATTGATCTGTGGCACAGTGGGCCATACAAACTGTAGTCTACTATGGAAACATTAGGACTCTTTCAAGGTGTGCCAGGCAGTTCTGCAGACACTGGCAAGAGCAGCACTGACAATTGTTAAGACTTTGGTTAATAATGGAGGCTTGCACCCAGCCTTTTGTAGCCTTTAACTAAATGAGAATTACCATGGGACTACAGGTGATGGAGGAGTTTTGGGACTGTGGAACAAAACATTGTAGATGAACGTTACTCAGTTCTTCATGGGACACTTTTCTTATGTGTTCATTTGCATTTAAAATTGGAGTTGAAAATAAGGCTTTTAGAAACTTTTAATTTCTATTTAATTATGAGAATTTAACTTCAGGGTCCCTATCTGATTTTAAAGAATAATTAAAATTAAGTATGGCTAGAGTGATTTTTCACAGTTTTTCTGCCTGTCCTTTAGGACTTAAAGTAACAGTAAATTATTTGTGGCTGGGGGTGATCTATATGTAAATTCTATTAAGAATGGAATTTTGTTATAGAGAAATTCAGATTATGAAAATGACATTGCTGCCTTGAACGTCAGTAGCTAATAAATGCATTGGTTGTTACCATTACTTCTCCTAATATCCTCAATTAAAATGATTTAAAATAGTACAATAGATAAGCAAGATCAATTAATTTTATAAGATGATCAAAGGAATGTAGTTCAGCATTGTAAATGCTCTAAATGTGATAATGGCTTTATCAGGCGGGAAAATAATTTGAAGTAGCTTAAACCTTATTCATTTTAGCTCAAGGGGTTTTTATTTGTAGCTAATCAAATGGTCTTTTGTATTTGCTAAGGTAGAATTTTCAGATCCTGTGCATTAATTTTGCAGAGTAAATTTCAGACATTTTTGAAAGTAGCCAAAAAATTTCTCAGAGGGCTATGATTATAGGATCCTGTATAATCAAAGAGAACTTGATTATGCTGATGTTCCTGAACAGGAGTAAGTTGTTTTCATTTGCAATTTTTTTGAGAAGGTTATTTTTAGATTGCTTTGGTGCAGTGGCACTTGTTTTACCAAGCTGTTTGAAGCATCATTTGGGACACTTTGCCCAGGTTTAACTTCCCTGTGACTGACATTTTACATAAATGATTAATTGTATGACATTTTAGAGGTATTTCATGTTAAGTATGTGTATTTGGAAATTAAATATTTGGATGGTATGATGAGAACTCATTTGTTGATGACACATCTAAATGTGGCTTTGAAACCATGGATGAGGGAATTGTCATGTTGGTCAGCACAAGGGGGAAGTCCCTGGAGATTTTTTTGCTTCTTTTATTAATGACCATCTGTTCGCTGTTAGACAAATCATTTTGTTCTCACTGTGCCTCATCTTACCTACTTAAAAATTTTTGGACTAAAAGAAAGTGCAGGAGAGGTATAAGAAAAAATTAGCTAGATCATGTAAGGCACCAAGAAACACTTGAAGATGACAACACACAATGTTCATCTTCCTGTGCTTGGATACTGTGGAGTCTTGCCCTACAGACTCATGTTGAGAAGCCTCCAACCAAAACCTTTTGGCTGCTCTGTCACCTGTGTAATAATAATCCTTAATATTGTGCCACCTCTCTAGATTTCATCAAGGCTGGTCCAGCATTGGAAGAGGCTGCCTAGGGAAGTGGTTGAGTTATCAGTGCCTGGAAGTATTTAAAAGATGTGTAGATGTAGCACTTATGGGCATGTTTAGTGGTGGAACTGGCAGTGCTGGATTAGTGGGTGGACTCTACAATATTAAAGACCTTTTCTCACCTGAACAAATGTGTGGTCTTTTTAGTGTCTGAAGACTCTAGAGGGGAGCCAAATCAGGTCTATGTTGTAGAAATGGTACTTTTAATTTGTGGAATGTTGATAGGGGAAACATCTGAGGAGAGAGGGAGGCAACCTGTTCTGCTTACTTTGTTAGAGGATGCTTTTTGTTTTAGTAATTTGCCCTTCAGACTCCCACTGAACACATAGGCTTTGCTTGGATATCTGTTGTATTTTTTAGTTATCTTTGTGGATTTCATGCATTTTTGGCATCTACATTCTCTCATCTCTAGATTAGTTTCTGATAAAGCAATCTGAAAATATTTATATAATTTATTTAAAAAAATATAAAAAACCAAACAGACAACCCCCCAAAACAACTAAACAACCCCCACCCCATAATAAACAAACAAAACCTAAAAATTAAAATAAAACACATCCCAACACCAAAGCCAAGCTTAACAATAAGAAAAAACTATCCAGTGGAAAACTATCCTGGAAAACTATCCAGTGCCCTCTCTGGAAAAAGAGAAATAGGAAGTGCTGGTGGGAAAAGAACAGATCCGATGGTGTAATACAGCAATTGCAGGGAGGGTAAAACAGGGCAGAAGAAAATCTGGGATGAAGATTGAGAGCCAGTGCTGTAGGGCAATGAGGTTATATAGAAAGTATATCCTCAGTATATGATGCTAAGAAAGAGGAATAGAGTGACACAACTGGCACAAAGTAAGGAAAGGAAGAGAAGGGGAACACAGGCTGTGTTAGTCTGCACATAAACCCCTGGCAAGAGGGACATAAAGAGAAGATATGTTGACATGGCTGCGAAGAACAGAAGTAGTCATGGGTTATATATGCAGTCTACTGTGAAAACAAAAGATGTAGGATTTTAAAGGAGTTATACTTTTCGATCTTAGCTCTAGTGTATAAAAGAGCTTTATTAAAACTGAATATATTAAAGACAAGTAGAGGTTTCTACAAAAGAAAGAAGAGCTTTTCCTAGGGTCAAGGACAGAGCCAAAAATAAAATCCATATCTCTAAAGTTCAAGATGAGAAGACTGACAGAAAGTTTGAAAGTCACACCATGATGTAATCCCCTGTATTTTTCAACTTCCACTTGAACCTCAGATTCCTTTCTTGTGCCCCACCTCCCTTCATTGGCAGCTGTTTCAGGATCTCACTGCATTGCTGGTTAGCAACTTTTTTCTAATTTCCAATTTCCTGGGATTTCTAATTGCTGATTTGTATTTGGTTCTTTCAATTAAGTGATTCTTTTTCCTCCCTAGAGCCTCATTTCTACTCACACCTCTCTACCCACTGGTATTTACAGATGTTATCCACCCTGATTTGTTTTGGTCAGCTAAAAAAAGGAGGATCTTGTTCTTCTCTGACTTCGGGCTTTTTTTCTTGATCTTCCCCAGCTGTTCTAGTTGGAATCCATTTCTGCAGAACATGAGTGACCATATCAGCACTCAGTGTTGCTGATGAGGTTGCTCTGCCCTGTGTATGGAGATCTGTACTGCGCTGTCTCTGTGAGAAGTACCTTTCTTTATACAGCATAGAATCATGTTGGGAGTCTAAGGAGCTCTTGTGCTTCTTTGTCTTTCACCTTGCTGTGGTTAGCAGGAGTGCTTATGCAAGCTATGATGTGTCAGAAGGATATTCTGGGAATATGGTAAGTATGGAACTGATTTCCAGTGTGGAAAACCTCTCATTCTGCTCAGGCTCTCTGTTGAAGGGAGGTAAAATTTAGAACACTGTGTCAGGTACTGTTGGATCAGTCCATCCTTTCTTCCTGCCCACAGTTTTTACAGGCCTCTAGCAAAACCATTTGGAGGGGAAATGAGGATACGGTATGGAGAGGTGGGAAAAGCACAGACTGTTGCAGTACAGAACGTGTACGAGTCTAGAGGAATGGGCTCATTAGGATTTTGCATCTCCAGGTTGTTGAAGGAGAAAATTCTTGTTTTTCCAGTTTCTCCCCAAGACATTACTGTAAATGGTTACACACACACAAATATGTACATGGGAAAAAGTTGTATCTGCATTTTTAAGCAGACACGAGTATGGCAAATAAAAGTATTCAAGAAAAATACTTGTTAATTCTGGATTGTCATAATCTTTACAAACTGCCTAACAAATTATCTTTATAAGTCAGCTCAACCAGTATTAAAATTTAGATCCAGAGGAGGAGGTATTGCATGGAAATTGTTGTTTGCTACGTGTGCTTGCATTCAGATTAAGCCCTCTAATACAATGGCCAAATGAAATAAGCTTGGGTCAGTCACACAACTCCAGTGTGTGTTTGAGCTGAAATACTGCACTTCATCTGCAGTGTAATTCCATTTGTGCTATTACATAATTAAATTGAGCCTTGAATCACGCGTTTTAAAAGATTATGTGACCATATGCAGCTTGAACTAGGGCCAACTTTTGAAATAGTGCTCTTTTCATGATGCCTTTCTCTTATGTTTGTTGAGGGTTGGTTTATTTTTTGAGTGTTTTTTAGGGTGCTGTGTATTTTTTGGTGTTGTAGATCTTTTGATTCTTTGGTATTGTGGGGGTTTTTATTTTTTGGGGGGCTTTTGTGTTTTTGTTTGCGGTTTCTTTTGGGTTTTTGGATTTGGTTTTTTAATTGAGAACTAAATGTTGCCAAAAGTTAATGAATTGATATGATCTAAGACTGCAGTACTTCTTTATGTAATTCAAAATCAGCTTTGGAAATGGAAAGTTGGGGGATAAAAAACCCAAACAAACAAAAATACCAACCCTGTGAAGTCTAAAATGTGTAAAGTAGGAAATAATGATGCTCCCACTCATACGGGAATGTAAACTAAAACTGCAGAATGTGCTTTTATCAAATCATACTCTTAATTAGATTTTAGAAGAATGCTTTACAGTCAAGGTTTTGTTGAATAATTTAATTATGAAACACTACACCTGACTTTCAAACTAAGCCAACTGATACTGTAAGAGATAATCAGCATGAACAACAAATGACTTTTACATACTCCCATAAAGACAAGTGTCTTTTTGGGGGAAAAAAATTCAATCTCCCCAAACAAAGCAAACTCTCACTTGGGTTTTAAGTTTTTTACGTTTTTTTTCTTTTTTCCTTGGAAAGAACTTCACCTTACAAAGTTTCTGGGGTGACCTAACATGGTAAATTCTGGCATTTTATAAGGGACAACTTAAAGCTTGGTGATGAAATTAAACTGTTGCCACAACAAATTCTGATAGGGAAATTGTGGTTAATGGTGAAAATTCCTTGAGTTCAGTTTTTGTTAATTCACTGTCCTGAGTTCATGAGGACAGATGCCACCTAACTTGAGCCTGACCTCCTGCCTGGATCCTGCTTGTAACTCAAACCCTGAGCTCTACCAGAAACCCAACCCAGCTCCCAACACAGCTTCTACAGACCTTTATCAAAATGAGAATAGAAGTGGTGGTGGTTGTGAGGCTTTTGAGATGAAGTCAGTGGGGAGAGAGAGCACATCATTCTGTAATAACGTATCAATAGAAGTCAGTGTTACTGACCAAATAAAGTGTAATAGGTTTTATTCAGTTTTGTCTGTATTCCCAGGCATGTTCAGATGGCCCTATAGTTTGTAATGCTTTAATATAATCAAATATATTGCCAAAATCATGCAGCACAATCAGGGTAGAACAGGTGATACCACCAGCTTCTCTGAGCCAGGAATCTTGCTGTGCATTACCGGTACTGCCATCCAACAAATACAGAGAGCATTGGTCACTTTAACAACTTGCAACTTGATGACTATAAAAATGGAAGTTTTTATGAAGGAAGCTTCTATTCTGCATTTAATTTCTGCTATAAATACGGCACAGGTTCATATAATAGCAGTTGTCTGGATCCACAGAAGACTGGGAGACAAACCACATTTCTTTGTCTAGCTGCTTATTCTTGACCCTGCCATATCACAGTGAACTCAGTCTGGAAGTGTCTTTTACAAATTTCTCATGTGATACAGATGTATCCTGTAGACTTTGACCAGTTGTGTCATTTCACCTTCCAGGATACTTTCTTGTCATATGCAGAAATGCATTACTAGTGAGGGGGTGGATGCCTAGTTTAAATATTTTAATGTTTCTGGGAATGGAAAATAATGCGTGAACAAAAGAGCACAATGTATTACATTTTTAATTTCAAGCAATGAGACTGTAATTTGCATGTTGGTTAAGAGGGAAGGGCTCCACTTTTCAGAGAAAAGTTGGATTTGAATTTGGCTGTAGCTGAACTGTATGAGACAACAGTTCCATAGTTCCTCTGTTTGTTACCTGTAGTGCTGCTTCATTTAATGGCTCTCCCAGAGCATTTAGAGGACTTATGTTTATCTTAAACAAAGGGACAGCTGTGCAGGTCAGAGTCAGAGCCAGCCAGGTAACACTTGCCATTGCCTTCATGTAAGTCCTCTAGGGACTACTGCACTCCCATGAGTGTCCTCCCATGTTCCCCAACAGGGGACAAAATGACCTGGTGGCCAGGCCGTGTGACATGGGAGTATGAGTGGGGGGACCAGGAGCCCAGGTATAGTGTGCCTTCATTGTTATGGGTGGAATCAACAAGTGTTAATATATTTTTGTGTACAAGTAAGAAGTTTTCTGCTGCTAAATGTACAGACAAGGTGAACTATTTGTATTCTGGAACTTGAAGTTGGCATCACTGACTGACTATCATGCTGCTTTCCAGAGTGCTGGCACTCTCTAACCTGAGGACCCAGCTGATACTGCAGGTGAGGCAATAGCACAGGCTGAGCTCACAGCTCCCAAGTTTTGCTGCATGTTCTTTGTTGCCCTCAGCAGAGAAGGCAAATGATGGTGTAGTTGAAGTGAAACACTAATGTTTTTTTCTTTAAAAAAATTCCTATTAAACCAAAATTCAGTACTACAATACTTGCAATGGATACTACAAGTCCATATTCATTTTTAGTTCACCTGTCTTTCTCTCCTGAGCAGTATTGATTAAAGGAAGTCTCCTAACTCAAAATACTTTTGTTATTCCTAGAATGGTATCCTGTTCTGGTTCAGTTGTTGGTTTGTGTGTTGTTTCTCCTTAATCTAGAACATCATTATAAAAAAAAGAAGTCCAATTACAGTTTCATTAATCTTTTCAAGGTTGCTCTTGTGTGCGCAGGATTGTTATAAGGATCTTATAAACTGGTGCAGCTGAGTTGTATTGTTGGTTATTCCAAAAGTTTCATAGCTGTATTTTCAGCACTTTTTCATCATATTAAATACAGAAAACCATCACATTTTTCCAGGCTTTGCTTGGGCTAGTTAGATTTCAGAGGTTTATCTAGTCATTATTGGACTTTAAATACAGTCATCATCATAAACGCCCCTCTGTTTCCGTTTGCTCTGCAGAGGTCAAAAGATGAGGTTGGTTTATGAGCTTATTCTGCCATGTGTCACTATCGGCAGCACAATAGAACAGCAGGATGGAGAGGCAGCTCTCACCTCTCCATTTATTACTCTTGTCAACTTGGAAAGGATTTTTTACCTTGTGAAAGGCCCATCAGCAATGAATCAGTGAAGTGAAGACGACAGTTGATTTGTGAATTCAGATTATATAAAGTGACTAGGCTTCAGTGGACTGTGTAGATAAAGCAACTGTCATGATAAGGTGGCATGTGCAATTCCACAAAACCAAATTTATTGCACATTTAAGGAAATCATCCTATTTTAAAATGCCATAAGTTTGAAATTGAATATAAGTTATAGCCTTGAATTTTGATTTATATTTTGAATATTTTTAATGTGATGCTAAGTAGCATAAATTCAATTCTAGGAGTTTATGCATTGCTTTTTTAAGGGTCATTTTGACTTTTCTTCTGAATATGTTATCACATTCCTGATATTTTATTCCAAGCAGAAAAATCACTTTATTTGATATTTAAACTTAATAAACATCAGCAAAGATCAAGCTATGATGGCTAGAATAAGACAGGCAAAGTTTATGAAGAAAAGAGGGAGACCACAGTTTTCCTCCTACAGACATACACAAACACACACACTTATTAGTAGTAAATGCTGTGTTTGTACGATTATGTGTTTTGAGGTCATTAGCAATATAAATGTCTCTTAGGTGTTTAATTGAGGAAAGTGAATATCACTGCCTCACAGCACTCATTCATTTCACCTTTTCTGTAGTGTCGATCCTTAGCACTCATGGCACTTTGCTTACAATTGTAGATTCCATAAGCAATCCCTCTCTCTGGACTCTGTTGGGAGTTGGGAGTGGTGTGTCATGTCTGCATCATGGACCTTTCAGTTATGTTGTGAAGTTCTGGAGGTTTTGTAGAGGAGTGGTTTGTTTGGGTGGAACATACATATGAACCCACATAGTCAGATGCCTCGTAAAGGGGAAAAGGTCCTGGCACAAGACATAAGAAAATATTGTGAATAAGTCCCCTCTTCTTGGTGGATATACAAAGTACTGTGGAATATCCATTACCTATGTTAAGAGGTGCCAAATGCTATAGAATTAGGCAAGGAGTAAGCAGTTTTTTCAAAATATTTCATGACAGTTTTACATTAAAAAGAGTTTTATGTTAAGAACATAACACCTGCTGGACTGGCTGAGATTTGGATGGTCTCTCTGACACTGGTCTGCACCAGATGCTTACAGGAAAGTACAAAGAAACCTATAATGGACAGCTATGGGAAGAAGTGTCAGTTGGGGATTTTCTCCCTAAACCAATGCATCTAGGAATTGGCTTATGCCCTCAAGTCTGAGTTTTAGTGTCACTTGTAAATATCTTTTTCCTTTCTGGTCTAGCTGTAGATGTTCTTATTATTCACATAAATGTCTAAGCCATTTTGAATCCTGCTAAGCTTTTGGCTTTAATAATGCCTTGTGACAATGAGTTCCACATGTAAATTCGGTAGTATATAAAAATACATTTCAGTATAGATTTGCTGCCTTTAATTTCACTGAGCACTTTTTTCAAAGGTTGGAGCTTTTAAAAATCCAAACCTTCAGAAGGCGCACACAGCTACAATAATGACTTTAATATGTTTCATTATTTATTTTTCTCCTTGCTTTAAAGTCACGAAACAAGGAAGTTCACAGGGTCTACAGGCCATCTTAAGACAGACTCTTATTCTCTTACAACACATCTGGGCCTATAATGTCACTTCAGAGAGACGCCTCCTCTCATATCCCAGTCCTGCAGAGTTTAGCAAAGAGTTTCTGCCTTAGCTCTGCCTGTTCTGTTGATTATTAAATTTTAGGTTTCAGCCTGGACTTTAGAAAGCAGTGTACTTCAAAGAATTGTTGGTTTGCATAAGCGTCCACATGTTTGGACACTTACCAAACATATGTTTTTTTCTGAATCGCCTTTGCCCATAAAATGAGATGGACATCTTGAGAAATCAGATTTTTCCTCTGATACTCTTAATACCAGCAAGTCTAAAGCTTTAGATAAATGTGAAGAAAGATTAGTTTAAGAGAGGGTGTTGTTTACTTGACAGCTTGTTTAAAAGTGGTTTTTATTTAATTGCTATATTGGCTTCTTACAGGTTAACGACGTCTATACTGGCAAGGATATGACTTGTCATATTTTATTTTTGTATCATTTGGATGCTGAACTGATGTATGTGAATCTGAAAATGAGGCCTTTGGAGAGAATTTCTGAGGAGCTATTGCGGCCAGAAAACCCTCCTGGCATGTGCCAAGTCAACATTTCCTAAGTATGTTCTAGGCAGAGCTGGGCTCTCTGATGTGGTACAGACTCCTGACCTCACAAACAAGGCACTGCTTCCACAGGTTTCCAGGCTCCAGATGGCTACAAAACCTGGGGTAAAATTCTACCTCCATAGTTCAACAGAAACATTTAAACCACCTTCTAATTTCTCCATGGTACTTATGAAAGCATTTAGAAAAAGACCACAGTGCCCCAAAACCTCTGTAGCCTGAAGGCCTTTGACTTCTGTGGTATCACCAGCTGGCAGAGATCTGGCACGTCTGCTGTGGTTGGCATTTTGGTTGCATTTGTGCCCTAGATAGATGCTCCTGTCCATCCCCGTTTTCCAAGTGTAACTGTGTGTGCTGGAGGACTGCAGCATGGGAACAAGAGCATAGGTTAGGAGGCTTGCCCAGAAGGAAGCTTCAAATGCTAGAGTAAAAACCCTAATAATCCACAGGACTAGAAGTGCTCTGTTCCTTAGAGGCAAGGACACAATTTAACTGGAAAGAAGGAGCATAGAATGAGTTAGAGTCCCTCATACTAGACCAAAGAGTTTCAGGTTATCTTAAAAAATAAATCTTTACATCAGATGAGACTGAATTCTGTTATATGGGTTGTTACTACTTTTGCTTAGCTGGAGTGAGTACTGAAGAGACTACTAATCATTTGCATGATTTTGAAAAGCAAAAAGTCCAAGGTTAATTAAGATCTTTGCACAAACTGTTGTGAGCATTTTGAAATTTACAAAGCAGGTCAGCTCTTTTCACTAGTTTTCAGCATTTTAAAACTAAGTGGCATTTATTAAAAGGGAGAAAGGAAAGACAGAGAAGACTAGTCTGTTTTGTGAAGGACAGTCTATAAACTTGTTCTTAAAGCTCAAAGCATGCAAAGCACAAGGATCACAGAGCACAGCATCCTTCCATGTTTGCTCCTTGTGTTTGCAGCCCTTGGATGCTCTCACTCTGAAACACAAGTGCAATTGCACTGTGCACCCTACAGGTAACCACAGAGCTGCTCTTTGGCCCTAGACGTTTGCAGCTGGAATGACACAGCTTGTGTGGGACAGGAGGAGAGGAAAACGGAATTGTACTGGTCAGATTAAAAAGCTGGAAAGTAATTTTTCTCTTCCTGTTGGCATTTTGACAAATCATTTGCCAAAAATCTTTGTTGGCATTTTGACAAATCATTTGCCAAAAATCTTTGTTTCTTCAAACAATATGTGTCTTTTCCCCCCCACTTTCCTTTAAATCTCATGTTAGAACTGCTCTTCTGCTGAAGCACAATCCTGTGCTGGAGAGCATAGATAGTGCAGCCGGCTGGACGTTGCCACTAGAATGTAGGTAAATGAGAAAACACTTGCGCTTCTCTTTTTAGGGGCTGGCAGCTTTGAAAGCTAGCTTTCATGTGAATATCAGAAACTTTATTGCCTTGACTTGGGTGACCTCATCTACTAGAATGAAGTCATTCATTGAGCCAAGAAAGACAAACCTTCGTTCCAGAGAATTAATCAAGTCCATCAAGTGCTCTGCTTACATCTTATCTCCAGCCAGTGAGAGCAAGCAGTTAAAAACTTGACAGCCACCAGATAGCCTCCTGTTCTTCATGTTATGCTAACATCAAAAAGAAGAAAAGAGGCTTCCAAAAGCTCAAACTTGCTACTGGATAAGCACAGCTTGACATAATTTCTGACTTGGGGATTACATTGTTTCAAATCAAGGTATTTCTTCGAGAACAAAAACATGGCATTCCAGTGAACTTTAGCTTTTTTTTTAAAAACAAAACAAAAACCAAAAAACTATTAACTCTGCCAGATAGGAATGCTGAGCACATAATTGCTCACCCTGCCTTTTCATCCCAAGCTATCGCAGAACCCATAAACATTCCAATTAGGCAGCCAATTAAAATGAGAAAGAGCCTTCCTGAATTATACAGCAGTTGGAGGCTGTTCTGCCTTTCTAGTTGTCAGCCAGTGAAAGGTTTTTATTGCATTTGAACTGAAGGAGGTGAAAGAATTAAGTGAAACAGTGATGTTTGAAAGGCCCATGTGAAGGGGCAGAGCAGTGATAATAGTTCTCAGCACTAGTGACAGGGAGCCATTAGTAAGCTATGAAAAGCTTTGTTATGCTAAGAGGTGGACATTATAAAAGGTAGAAGAAAGCAGTTACTTATAAATAAAAAAACCCTTAATTTTGCTATTTTATTACTGTTATGGCATGAACGGTATAATTTCAAAATCTGTTTATTTCACATGATGTGTTTCTTTAAGGGGTTACTTTTCAGCTAAGGTAATGCTGGTGTGGATTTTTTTCAGAGTAAATTATTTTCTGCCACAATGGCATCCATTAAGATATCAGCGAGTGATAGTACAACACAGAGATCCAAAGACAGAGAAGGCAATGGGAAAAACTAAATATTTTGGATGCTGGATTGAAAACATGTCATTTTGCAAAGGCAGAAAACTTTCTTATTGTCCATGAGGAGGCAAGGAATCTTACTTATTCTATTTATGCACCATAAAAGTCATCCTTGCTGTGCTGGCTTATGCCCTTGATTGCACTATCCTTGACCTTTGGGTGTTCCATACACCCTGAATTAACAGTGTGAATTTAATGGGAAACTTTTTTTTTTTTTCCTGCGGCATAACTCACACCAAATCTCAGGGAAAGATCTGGTTTTTCCTAATGCCACCTTGCTGTGTTAATATGCTTGCTTTTCCCCCTTACTCTTCACCTGTTAATGTTTCTGGCAAGGTTTTACTCCATTAGCAGAGCCATCATGGTTGTATAAGGAGGAATTGAGCAGAGAGGTGGTGAGGGGTAGTACCTGGTAGTACATCCTTCCTCTGCCTCAGATGCGTTTGAACAGAACCGCACCAGACAGAGTAATTTATATTTTTCTTAGGGCAGGAACAACTTATTCTGTATACATCTGTGCTTGAATGTGCTTATGGTGCTCATCCTGAAAAAGTATCCCATAAATAAGTCTGTTAAGTAGTAGATGATGTCAATTGATACTACATTTCCCCCCCCATCCTTTTTTTTTTTTCCTAATTCTGTTGAGCAGGTTTCATGTCCTGTGCTTAGTTTTCAGTCAAGTTTCAGCTCTTTGACGTGTCTTCATCTCCTCTCTTATCCACAGTGCTATCTCATCTTCTGTTCCTTCTTGCATGCCTCCCTGTCCCTTGCTTCAATTTTCCTCGTGTTTTGTGTTTTCTTCTTCAGTATTTACTCTTCAGGCATTCTCTACATAAAGGAATCCTGTGCTGCAGCTGTCTGATCAGGGCTCGGCTGGGATCACTGCCTCCTTCTCACTCCTTCAGTTTTCTATTTGTCACCACCCTGCCACAATGGGGAAGGGCCTGTTGATTCACTTCTAGTTCTCAGAAATTTCACAGGATCCTTTTCTAGGGCAGTGTCCACCTCCAGAGCGCTCCAACCAGAGTGGCATCCTGGAGAGAGAAGTAGCAGCAATGACATCAAAGATGGAGACTGGCTAGGCACTGGAACAATGAAATTATGAAATGCATCCATCCTACAGCTTCTTCATAGGCAAAATATTTATAATTAGAAATGTGTTTTCTGTCAGCTCGAGAAGTATGACTTTGTCTTGCAGAAACAATTTTATATGTTGAAAGAGCGTAAAAAGCAGGAGTCATTCTGTGTATGACATGTCCTAAAGCTTGTATGGAAGTGTTTTCCCATTTGATTTTGTACATGCATCTCATCAAAACAGGGCATGAGGAAGCTGGATGATGTTTTATAGTCTCTCTGGTGCAGGAGGTCAGACTAGGTCTAACATTCCCTTATGGCGTGTGCATCTGTGCAAGACATTTAGTTTTCAAACTAAACATGGCAGCGTTTATTTCCCTTTGTTTCCTTTCTGCCAAGTTCCTGGATGCACAGCAGTGTGTCTGGGAGATTGTCTGGGTTTGCAAAATTGTGTGTGCTGCTATCTGAAGAAGCAAGATGGCTTTTACTGTAAGAGGGAATAAAGATGGGCTTGTGTGGGTTGTTTTTGAAAGCCAGCTCCTGAGCCATGAGTCTTGTTCATTTTCAGAAATCAGTTTCTAGTTTGACCCATAACTCCTGGGAGGCAATAGAAAAGCTTCCAGTGTCTTAGTGAACCTGGCAAACATGTAGCCACAGCCTTTGTTGCTTTCTTCCTTCTTTGTGCTGCAGTGGAGGATGCTCACAGGATATCTATGGATAAGACGGAAGGGGATCTGTGTGCAGTCACTGCCCAGTGTCACTTGTGGAAAGGGAAACGGTGAGTGGTGTAGCACTAAGTGTCCCACAGTGTTCCTGATGAAGTGGGTGTGCACCAGTATGGATAAAAAAATGGATTTTACTTCAAATAGCAGCTTTTGATTTCAGGAACAGCTCACCTTTGTATAGGAACAGGATAAAAATATTTTTAGGTGGTAGAAGGTACTCAAATACATATGACAGAATCTCCTGAATTAAAACAAAGGAGTGTTTCTCATGCAGGATCCAGACCAAGCAATATTTCCTAGACCAGATATTAGCAAGATGACCACTGTTGGATACTGTACATGCCTGGAGACAACAACGAACTTCACAACCACCAGCAGAGAGAACTGTGGTAAAAGAGACCATGTGGTTAAAAGAGATTGTGGTAGAAGCTACCCAGATCTGTACTTCTGCTGGGAGTCAGCACCAGCTGGGAAATTACACTGTTAGTTTCAGGATGTAAAATTAGTTGGATCCAAGAAAAACACAGAGTGCTTTTTCACTAGGTAGGAAACATGTAGTATAGAAATAAAATTGGTGACTGATATCTGAAGCTGCAGACAACAGGACAAATCCAGCTTGAGCTAGACATTACCACATAATAAATTGACCTATAATGTTGACATGAACTTCTGATGTGTTATTAAAACAGAGTGTTCCTGGCAACATTCAGATACTTCTGCTAGAAGTGGACAAGCAGGAGAGGAATTTTACCAGGCCAACAGTCTGAATTGGTAACCTGGAATGCAGTTGTCAATTGAGGGAAATGGGAGGGGAAAAAGAGAACAACCATGCACTGATCATGCTAAAGACTGAGGCTGTGTAAGACTGAACTTGATACCAAATCAGGACCACCTTTCAGTGGCTTCCTTTTCAAGAGTGAACATAGAAATGGCCAGTGCTGAGGAACAGCTTCCCCTAAGAAGAGGGAGGAATGGCAGCAGAAAAGTCAAATTTTCAGAACTTCCCACACAGAGAGCTGGACTTGGAAAGTGACTGTGTGGTGACCCATCTTGGGGCCTTTATGTTGTGACACCTGATAAACTAATTTTTTTTAAATGGTAAAAAATAGTCAGTATTTATAGAGACAAACAAAAATAAATACTTGAGGATCTGTGTTTTAATTATGGAGCTGTTTACAAACAGTGATTTGATTGGAGATACTCTTTTATACCGTGCTGCACCTGCCTCAGATCATGTTCTTTGGAGTAGCTCCCATGTTAGGTTCCTCAGCACATATGAAGAAACAAAGGAGAAATTAATTTGGGTGACTGGACTGAGCCTTGAGCATGACCCATATTCTTTCTGAGCACTGGGGACATTTTCATATTTACAAATTACATACATCCTATGGAATATAGGAGAAAATTCTACTGGGTAAGGAGCAGATCCTAGAACTCATAGAAATGATAATCACCTGTGAGGAATAAGAGGTCTGGTGTGATGATCTCAAGGACAAAGACAGGACAGAGTGGCAAATAAAGGGGAGAGGAACTGAGATTACTAACCAGAAATGCCAGATTGCTGTGGAGGCCCTCAAAACTCATCATCTGTTTTGACGTGATGCCACTGATCAGGGTGCATACAAGGAAGTTAATCATAAATCATGGAATGGTTTGTGTTGGAAGGGACCTTAAAGATCATCTAGTTCCACCTCTCCTGCCATGACAGGGACACCTCCCACTAGAAGGAACAAACCCTGATCGTGTCAGCTGGTATACTAATTTCAGTGTCCTAGTTAGCGAATATTTCAGTGTCTTTGTTGCATATCTCACAGCATCCGAACTGCAAACTCTGTGGATTTGGTATTCTACCCATGAACTGCAAAGTGCACTGTCACAGATGTAGCAGGCTAGTGAATATTACCTGTGCAATTTGCTCCAGGAGATTTAAAACACTTGATTTCATTTTTTACTGATCAGATAGTGATTATTTCCATATCTTTAATACTCTGAGGTAACAGAAACTGTGCTAAGATGTGGCCATGATGCATGTATGTAAGTCTTTAAACATTTTTCTGGGTTTTTTTGGACAAAAATATTCAAATATTTTTAGTAGTTAATTGCATCTATGTTTTACTTTGTCTTTTTTTTTTTTCTTTCCTGTAATTAATTTCTAATGGTAGGAAACATGAAAAATCATCCTTATTTTGACTATTCAGTCCTGCTTGCTTCTTAATCCTCTAAATTTACTGCAGAGATAATGGGTAGAAGGGATGACATCATACATGTACAGCTGCCTTTTTAAGTGCCAGGGCCAGAGGAACCACTTATAGTAATTAGGAAATCCTTAAACAAGTGTTTGTGAAGTATTGGCTAACCCTCACTGTTTTCTTTTTTCTGACACCCCACTAGAAAGGTTTGACCTTGAATAATTATCTACTCACTGACTTTCTATCTTTTCCAGTTAGTGGAGCACAGTCTAATGGTTGATTGCTTTATTGTGGTGTGATATTTTCTATATTTTAGAATATAAATAAAATAGAGGCCACACTCCCCCTTAGTCAAGCAAGAAGGTGACTGATGTACTGTACTGAGCAAGCCCTAAGGAGTATTTCAGAAGGATCAAAGATAAACTGAGTAATATTTGATTAGCCTTCTATAAAATTGTGCAAATTACATTTTCACATGCTGTTCTTCAAAACTTCATTCCATTAATTTTTACCCTTTCTATCATGTCGTTAATTAGGAATCTTCCTACAGTATATTTAGATATATTTAGTATATTTTTATCTTAATTATCATCACCCAATTTTTAATGTTTTCAGTTTCAGACCCAGGAAAAATTAAACAGCTCAAAGGCAATTGTAAACCTCTTGTAAATATTCCATTCAACTGACCAAAAAGAAGGTGGTCTAAAATTAAGAGGGGAAAATGTTAAATATAGTATCTTTTGGCTGATTCAGTCAAGTTTCAAACTTGTCATTTACTCATTTTAAATTCATCTCCTTATTCAGCCTGCATAACATTCAGACTGTGGACCACTGGATGCAGAAACCCTTGTTCACTAGTGCAGTGAGCCACTACGCCGATTGGTCAAAGTCATTCTTCTCAGAATTATATTAACTCACATAAGAGGATACTTCTCTATATCAGAAAGGTTATCATATTTTTATGTGTGATGCAAAAATACATTGGAACATAGGAAGAGGAAAAAACTCAAATGAAAACAAAAAAATCAAGACCAAAAAATATCAGCATATGAGGATTCTTTTGCAGTGAATTGCGTTTGTATTCTCTCATCACACTATGCTAATATGTAGGCTAAAATCTACTGTGATATCCTTGTAGAAAAGAGAACATAGTAATTTTTCTAAGAAATTTAACTTTAAAATAAACCTTTGCTTTCTTTCTGACTTGGTTTAATTGCCATTCTCCCTCCCATACTACTGAATGCATTCACATGCTTGTCATTTTTCCTAAAAATCCCTTATCTTTTAACCAAATTAAACTATGTCACACACAGTGTCTTAAAGGTCTTTCATCTAGTGTATCATATCTAAGAAGCAGCGCCACTGTCAAAAAAATCAACTAATTAAGAATGCAATGCTGAGACATCACCTTAGAGGCAGTGTCTTTTAGGAACAATGCTGCCAACAGAAGGGTCAAGAAAGATGACACCAGCTGCTGTCTGTGTGCTGGGGTGCTCACAGAGCCCTGCACACCTCCACTCACTGTTCTGTAGCCTGTGCAATGGCTCCATGGCCTTTGGAAACATTAGCAAGATTAATACTCAACAGTTCCCCTCTCTAAACTGCAAGTTTCTGCTCCTGGAAATTTGTGAGATGTTACTGTAGGTCTTGTGCACTCAGTTATACATGACAGCCATGTATTACTGAGAAAATGAAGTGGCACATCTACTGTGAGGCTCCTAAGGAGTATTGCAGTAAATTCTAGAGAGCCACTGGTAGGTTTCCTCATCTAATCTGATTACTCAGTCCAGCGGAAGGTGAGCTTGAATCGTTCTGAATTATACTTTGTCGAATCTCAAGACTGACAAAGTGAATCTGACTTACATATGAAAAATAGATAAACCCACGCTTTATTCCTAATGGCAGTCTTTCTCCAGAGATGATGGCAAATTCCACTTACTTTGGCTTAAAACACTTGCAACATAGCTGAAAACAATTTTTAACACATTAAACTGTTTAAAATAAAACCAGTTCTGTCTTGGGGAAAAAAAAAAAAAAAAGAAAAACGTGTGACAGAAGTTTAGTTAAAAGCAATGTCTGGAGCATGATCTGCAGCTTGCTAATCTCGGACAAGAGCTTGCCATGGAAGAGTTATGGTGGTGTGCGGTGGAGATCTGCCATTGGATGTAGGAGAGAAGCTAGAAAAAACTCTCCTGCTGTCTGAGGTGACAGTGGAAGACACAGAGGGAAAGTTTTCAAACACAAATCCCTGGATCGAGGTTTTCACATTCTTCATGTGGCCTTCTAGGTGAAATTCATTAGATTTTAAGGTCTCTGAGTTGCTAGATATGTGGGTGCCTTTGTGCAGGTGCCTTAGTTTTGAAAAGAAACTTTTTAGTAGATTGTTTCTGTTCTTCCTACTGTTTCAGTTTTATATGTTAGCAAGTCAATTTTTATAATTCTAAGTTTTATTTTTTTTTTGCGTGAGAACAACCTTAGCAAACAGTATCCAGCTTGGGATTTTATAAAGATTGTAACACTCATGCGTGAACACCAAGCAAATCACTCTTCTGGCACATAATAGCTTAATTACAAAATAAAGATTATTTCAATTAAAAATGAAGTCAATCTATTTCTGGGTTTGAAATTGCTGTTTCATAATGTACATCACAATGCATAACAGCTTGGAACAGGAAATGACTAATACTTTATCCAATTTAATTTATATCAGTGGAAGCTTAACCTTGATGCCTTGGCCATATTTCAAGTAGAGTTAACACCCTTATTTATATAAAATTGCTGTGAGACGTTCAACAACACGAAGTGGCCGGAGCTGTTGTTTTAGAGCTCATCCCACAGAGTGCCTTTCCAGCACACACCCTGCCCGCTCCCTGGGACACTGACTCACCGCTGCCGCAGTGCTGAGGCACTGAGTCATCAGCTCTGCTCATGGAAGCAGTTTGGTTGTTCCTTGGACCCCTCTGCAAACAGAGTCACAGCTCTGCAAGTCTTGTCCTATGGATCTGATCTCAGGCATAAATGGGAACAACTTCCTTCCTCAACCTCTTGCCCTGTCCCCTGGGTTTGAGGACATTCTATAGGTGCTGGGAGATGGGACATGGTGCTTTGCAGTTTTAGCCCTGAACATCATCTTCCACAGAAAATATTCCCGCGAGGCAGCAGGAGAGCTCAAGGTACCCCTTCCAGCTGTCTGGAAGTACAGAAAATCAAAATTGCTCTTTGGAGAGCTTTTTGATGCAGGCTCAGGACTCTGACTCAACATTAAAAAGACTTGACTGTTTGCCAGAATGCTAATATAAGTAATTGGAAGATCTCCTAAGTGGTTTCAAAGTACAAATATTTTTAATTACTCATTGTAAAGATATAACGTACTAAAGGTAAGTGGTGCAGAAAGAGGATGTTGTGACACTGAAACTGAGACTCTTTTAAAGCGGATGCTGTTGTATCCAGTGCAAGTTCATCCTGGGAAACACCAGGGCCTCTTGAAGTTCATCACATTTTAGATACTGAGAAAAAAAAAAATTTCTTCTCCAGATCGTTTAGGTTTGGTTATTTTTCTGTCTTTTCTACATAGGTTCCTGAGCAAATTTTTGGTTTAGATCAATCAATCATTTTAATAACTAGCAGCCATCTCCCTGATGCATAAGAGGTACACAGGTGCTCAGGCATGGGAGCCAATATGATGGCAGAGGGTGCTCAGAGCTGGAACGGTTTCCTTTGAGATGTGGGTTAAATCCAGTGATAAAATTTCATATGGTCATTCAGCTCTGCCAGTTTAGGGTATTGCATTGCTGCGCTGAGTTTACGTCTCTGCTAATTTTAGTTTGCTTGGTTTCTTCAGAGAAGGAAAGAGTGGATAAGAGGAAATTAAAATTAATTTTAATAGAATAATATACATAAATGGCAGTTTGATTTGTGATATCACGAGATGGTTAGCTGTCATCTACATATGCTCAAATATCATGCATCTCTTAAACCTCTAGCCTCAAACATTCTCATACTTGCACTGAAATGTTCTGCTGAATTTTTCAATTTATTAAGCACTTGCATGTATTTGTCTTATTTTGAGATTATTTAACCACATACACATGTGCACATAGCCTCCCCATCCCCACCCCATATCATGCGCTTCTGGAAGTGAGCAAATTGCTCGTTTTTATGGATGAGTGGAGGCTGGATGTTTGAGGAGGTTCGGATTTCTCTGTTGTCCAGCTGCATGTTCTTTTAAATTGCTTCATGCAGCTCCAGAAAAATGATCCTAGGGCAGACTTGAGGCGGAACTTGGTGGCTTTGACTTGCTGACAGCACCTGGCACCATCTCTCCTTCCACCCACACCCTGTAAGGAAGAGGACACATGTTGAGATGTGGGGGCTCTGTGTGCTGAGGGCCGAGCTCTGTGCCGAGCCCCACAGTAAACCTGCCATAAATTACAGCGTCCCTGAAATTACTCTAATCTGTGCCAGGGTGTATCAGCTATGCACGAGCTCTGTGCACCCACAGCCTCCCTCCTCCCCACCTCCAGGTGCCCGAGGCTCTGCTCTGGTTGTGGCAGCAGATTCACCTTCTCACAACCACGTCTCTTACAGACTGTCCTCCTTTTTGCCAGTGCTTTCTGCGTTCATCTCCTGCAGTTACAGCAAAAACTGCTGGTTGAGTTGTGTTTTTGCAAGGAAGGTTAGAGCAGGTTAAGACTGCACATAAAGCATGTTAAGGTTGAGCATCCTTCTTTCAGTAAATTACCCCAAAAAATTTGAAACTAGGGTACAAAAAAATGATGCCTTTCCTCTTTCCCACCATCTGACGAGAGCTTCTGGCCATCCATGAGGATGTGGGAATTGCCAGCTGGCCATGTAGAAAAGCACCCATGGGCCAAAGACTGGAACTGCTTTCTGGCCTTGTCTAATTTTTCAATCCCAAGAGATGAAAGGTTATTTTTCTTTAAAGAATTATCCTCACTAATTTTTTTTTTGTTTGTATGTTTTTATTTTCTCCCTTTCCTGCCCAAGCTCTATAAAAGGTGGCAATGGAGAGCAAGTGTCTTTTGGTAGCCTTGCTGCTGTTTGCCTTCAGAGTCTCCAGCTAGTCCCAGCTGCATGCTGCTCCCAACCAGGTTCCAGCACACAGAGCGTCCCTGACATTTATTGTACATTTCATACTCAAAAGCATTTTACACCTCTGAAAATCTTAATAGATTTCCATAAAATACACCAGGCAAAACACTTTAAAGCATTCCTTGAGAAATTATTGTATTTTGCATTTGATTTATCCCTTAAAAAAGACCTTTCTCTCCATATCCGTGTGGTATCATTGATACAATGTACATTGCATCCCTCATATTAATACTCTGATCAATCACTGCTGACAATACAGTGTCTTTGTGTGAGGGGCTGTAGGACAAATGTTTTAGCTTGTGAGAAGAAAATTGTTAGCATTTGAATAGAGAAGAGTGAGGGGGAAGGATTAATAGCCTACTTTGATGGATTAGAATGTAGGGAAATTGCTCAATATTAATATGAAAATGTTTGTGAATTGGCTGTATGGGGCTGTCAATGGAAAATGAGGGCCAGTGATTATGTCTCCAAGGCCTTATCAGTTCAGACTTGACTCTCACCAAAGACTTTCACACAAAAGACTGATGAGAGCACTAGAAAATAGCTGAATAAGAGCTGCTACAATAAGCGAGCCGTTCAGCCACCAGTGTCACGATGTCAGGTTTTCTGCCCTTTATGTAATATTGTATATCTTTATATTAACATATCTGAATATGGATTTGTAATAAAAGAGGCAAATGAAACTACCTACTAGACATTTTTATTTCTATAATTTTTGCTTATCTCAGAAATATGACTGGAAAATTAACTAGGGTTAGTCTTAATAAACAACTGTGTCTACAAGGGAGATTTCTTTGTGAACATTAGGTTAAGGATTTCAAATATGACTCTGTATTTATTCTTGTTAAAAAAAAAAAAAAAAAAGACTATTTCATGGTCCTGAGAGACGTTGCAGGAAAACTTGTTTCCTATTACCATAGCTTCAAAACAGATCAAACAGACTGTTTCTTCTGTGTCCTATGCTCTTAATAAGGTTTTAAATAGACCCCAAATGCAGAAGTATGCCTAGTTATAAATGTATTTAACTTAATTGGTATATCTCAAGTAACTTTACATATTAAATTATACATCCACTTTTTGTTTTATATTTTCTACATACTTTATCTACCCAGAGGCTGAAATAAAGCTATGCATTTCTTGGCTGTTGACATGTATCTTGTGGAGCTGGACCTCCAGAAGACACACCCGTACACTGTTAGTGAATTGTCTGCAGTGACTGACTTCTTGCTTATAGAAATTTTATATCAGCTTTTGAACGTACAAAAGATGCACCTACCACTAGGAGAAATATTCTCTATTGCATTAGAAAAATTAAAAAAATAAAAATTAAGCTTATAAATGAAAAGCTGTGCTTTCCCCTTGCAATTTTGAATATAACATTCTTCCTTTGACTTTCTCGTATCCCTTTTCTTGCAACTCAGTGTCTGATTTAGCTTTGCACATCCTATGACCTGGTGAAGGACGTTGGTCTCTGCATGATGACAGTGGCACTGGATCCAAAGTGTCTGAAGTGTCAGTAGGTGTTTCTGGAAAACCTTGCTGCTCTCACTCACACCATTTTTACCATCCAGTGTTGTGGTAAACCCCTTACACATTTACAGAGTAAACTCGGGGAACTTTGCTTGCTTCATGGTGAGGTTGAGCCTGCTCACTGTGGCATGTAGCCATGGCTAACAGATGTCATTCTCTGAGTTCTGGTACTGCAGGTTTATCCAGACTAATTTCATTTGATGCAAGTGGTCTATATTAGGTTTAAGGGTTGCATCATATGTCCTGCAGATCCCTGAACCGGCTCTGCTTCACTTCTGTAGTTCAGATGCCTGTCTTTGTGTTATCTGTGACCTAGCCCAAGAAATCTCTTCTGAAGATAATGGGGTTAAAATAATCCCTTAGAATTACACTACAGTGACATAATACTGTTATATATATTATGAGCATTTGTCCTCATGGATAGATGCAAAGAAATATGGGAAAATGTAAAAGAAAATCAGAACAGACCATTTAGTAAAGCTTTTACAGTTTGTTTGTTTGTTTGTTTTATTCAGAGCTATATAGCATAAGATTTTAATGAATTAATTTTTTCTAACTACTTAAATTTAAATGTTGCTTTTTTTCTTGTTGTGGCTGTTGGTTTTGGAGAGTGGAAATCCTTTCCAAAACAGGAATTTTGTTAAGGCTGAGTTCAGCATTCTGTTAAAGAAAAGGTACATGTGCTATCTATATTAAAGATTTTTTTGTATAAAAGCCTTGGTTAGAGAAAGACTGTTTATTTTGAAATGCTTTAATTATAAGTACACAACTTTTTTTAAGCATAGAGTTTTGTATGTAACTAGTAGTCCAGTTTCCTTTCCTTGCTTGTAAATCACAATCTGGTGCAAAGGAACTGTTTGGCACTTGGCTATTTGCAATGTACTCTAGTTAGTACTGGATCAATAAATCTTTTATAACTGGTGCCAAGTCTCCTCAGTGGCTAAAAAAGGAATTTTGTGCACGTTTCAATAAAGCCAAAGTAGCAGGCTAGCCTGTTAAATATAGTTGTGTGTTAAACAGAGAAAGTGCTTAACATCAGCACTTGCAGGAATGTAATCCACTTTTCAGACATTAGCAACCAACTAATAAGAGTGTAAAAATGTTTTAAAAATTAGAAGTACCATAATGTTTTCAAATTTAACTTTTATAGAACGGTCTGGGCTTTCCTAATAGATACAGAAAGTTCAATTCTCCAAAGTGGGAGAGCTTGCTTTAAATTATGTGTGTCACATACATGAAATAATTAAAGTACAATGCATCATTGCTAACTTAATTTAAGCAGATTCTAATATATTTTAAAAAATACATGGATTGTCTGAGTAATTTCATTACATGATATGTGGTAAATGGGCCTTCAGAAGAAAATGAATGCTCTTAGTGGGGAGGAAGACCAACCTTATTAAATCTATAGCTGCAGCAAGTTCAGGCTGATTTGAAGCTATGCTAGAGTTGTCATATATTAATAAATTTGTTTCATTATTGCATGTTTTAGCAAGTTTATCCACAACATCTTTCTTAGGAAATTTTAACATCTGATTTACTATGTTTGGGTGTTTTAATTATTTAAGATTCACTTAGAACCTTGTATAAATTATATCACCCATTAATTAAAATATTCCACGTATAATTTCACAGAATAAATGACACCTAGTGCTTTATTTTCATCTCCTGTTCCTCTGCTGCTTTGTCTCCATAGTAGCAATTAAGGACCACATTTTTCTGTGTGTTTGATACCATGTTTAGTAGTGATAAAAATGATTAATGATACTCCATGAGCAATGCTCTTAGTATGTACAACTAAGAATGTATCTTTGCAGGCAGATGCAAGTAAACATTACTTTTACTGCCTGTGCTCATAGAGCAGCTCATTCCAAGCTGGCTGGACCCAAACCAATGCTAATCTGGAGGCCTTATCACCACTCTCATGTCATGTTATACCTGAACTGCTTTCAGTATGGAAAGTCAGTAAAGATCACAGATAAGTGAATAAATTTGGGGACAGAGTAAATAAATTAGAGAGTATGTTCATGCTGGTATTTAGGACCAGCCTTGAGGTCTCTCTCAAGCTGCTTTTGGGGTGTGGTGCCTGTTTTTCCAGCCACAATGAATGGGAAAAAAAGGTCTTCTTGGAAGTGAACTGCAGGTGGCTTTTCCCTGCTTCCAGATTTGCCTTCCCCTCCAGTTATAAAGGGGGGAAAAGGAAGCCATAAGATGGCTGGAAGAACAAATGCAGGACCAGGCAAGTCTGAGGTACTGCCTGGGAGCTGGGCAGGTTGGATGCATTTTGGGGTGTTTCTAGCAGAGGTATGTGAAGTACAGGTAATCACCCCTTGGCCATAGTCACTGTCACATAGTATCCAATGATTTGTTTGTATTTCATCTCTGGTAATCAGAACAGTATTTCCAGGCCCTCCTGGACTTGTAGAAGGTCACATTGGCTATGAGGATTTTGCTCATGCAGCAGAACTTCTGCACAATGCAGAATGAGCAGGGAATCTGCTTGGCTAACCGGGGCAGCTGGAAGCATGACAGTAGGAAACAAGTCACTGCTGTGCTGTGGGAGCATCCTTGGTTTCCCCAAAGACTCCTTAGAACAACATCCCATCAGGTGCCTATCAGAATGGTTTTCCAGCTGACTCAGCACACCCTGGCCACAGCCAGGTCACAGGCGAGTTTGTTCTTTATAATGAAGAGTGACAATTCCTAAGATGTTGTGCAGTTTCTTTACAAAAGGCTGGGTGACAGTTGTATATCCCTGTTTTTTGTAATGTGTGATTTCCTCACTCATTTTGCTGAGGACACCACAGCAAGTGTTTGAATTTTATACCAAAGGGTGAATGTAATTTGAAATAGGTGTAACACGGAGCATAATTTTGAAGGAAGGGTGGTTTTCGTAGTTAGTTCTCTCGTTGTGCTGCCTAATTCCATTTATGGAATGACTCTTCAAGAGAGAAGTGATGACCTTAAAAAAAAAAGTGAGGTGATATGTAGATACTGTTTTCCACAGTTAAAGGTCACCTTGACTTTTAATCTTGACTGCCATACTTTTCTTCTCATTAAAATATTTGACAAGAATTCTTTGCATGAATGAGCAGCACAGAACACCTTAAGACTACTCAATTTTCACTAGAGGTGTTGCATTGTCATAATAAATAATTGTACTGTTAGCTAAAAATCATTATCTGGTACACACATTAACAAATAAAATGCACTTTTATACATTTATTGCCTTGAAGAACTTGTTATTCTCATAAAGGCATTAAGCAACAACACTGAATATGTTTCTTAGGTTGTTTGCTTTTGAATATCAAATTCCTTGCAATAGTACAGAAAGAAAAGAGTATTTGCCAAACAGTTTGATTCCAAACAATTGAATTTTCTTCATGATTGACTGTAATGATTCACTTCCTATTATGCAACTCTACTCCCATTCTAGTTTGTCAGCACTTGAAGTGAAATATTTTTCTGAACATCTGTTCAGGTATCTCTTGGTCTGATGTCTTTTATAGGAACAGACCTAAAAATATGGGGCCATTTTAATATAGAAGTTTTGTTATTCAGTATACCCAGATGTCATTCTGAAACAGACCAAACTCAGGTTTAACTGTCATGAAATCTGACATCATAAATTTTATACCACTGAATAATAAGCCGAAATGGAAATCACTATGCATAATGCAAAAAGTCTTGTAACTTGACCTTTACGTAAAAGGAATGATTATATGTAAAAAGAGCCTTGTGAATTAAGAATGTAATTCTTTTCACCTTCTGTAGCTTCAGGGTTGCTATAGGCACCGAGTTTTTATTGTTATTTTTATCCCGCTTAACTGAGTGCAGTTTCCAGCACTCAGATGAGAGGACATACCAAAGTGGAACAAGGGGAAAATAGGTCAGAAAGTGATAGGTCAAGCCACTTCCCTCAGAAAACCACATGGAATCACAGGCACACTGCTGAATTTTTTAAATGGTGTGTGTTTGTCTACAGATTGTTAGTCTGTTTTGGGAACATAAGGAACTGGCTGACACTGAGTACCAGAGACCAGAGTATCAAATGTTCCAAATTGCTGTGAAAAAGCCACAGCTCTGAAATTTGTCTAACATCTCTTGACAAGTGCTATTGTTTGTGAAGTAAGTGTTGAAGATGTTCCTTACCAGAAAGATTCATTACTGAAAAGTCTTTTGTGTTTTAATTAGACTGTGGTTTAATTGCAATACATTTAGGATGCTGATTGCATTAAGGGAAATATGAGGAATAGATCACACTCATCTCTACAGAGGCCTGGGGTCAGTTGGTAAATTGAAAATTGTTACCTAAACTTACTTTTTCAGTTCAGTACTTTTCTTTCAAGACACTAATTTCACTGTATGAGTACTGACAGTAATTGAATAAATGTTTGAATATTGCCACCAAGCTGCGAGACTTGAAGAAACTCATTTCTAAAACCATGCAGGGAGTTTGTTTGACATAATCAGTGCCTTTAGATTCATGATTACATGGAAAAAAGAGAACTTGTGTTGACTATCAGAAATCACAAGAGAAAAAGAAATCTTTTTGTTGCATGTCTATGTAACATATCACTCGTATTACTTCTTGATGTTGTACATTCCTCCCTAATCTGAAATTAAAAAAGGCACACAGTTGGAAACAGTTTCTGAAAGAACAAGAGTAGGAAACTAGACTTTGTAACTTAAATTAATGCTGATTGTTTTCATAAACACTGTCCACTTCGACACATCTTTGTCTAATTGGCTCCCCCTCACGTCTTTTCTGAAGAGTCTTTTCTTTCCCTCCTGTACGGCTTTGCTGCTTTTTAAATTAGAAACATATCACAACAGTGCTGTTCTGCTGAATGGATTTCAGATTTAGTGAATAAAATAAAAAAAGAGGACTATGAAATCTGCACAGCAATTTCTGACAGCACAGAGAGCAGTCAAATCTAAATCAGGTTTTTAAGAAAATCACCAGAGAATTTCTGAATATGAATTATATCCCAACAAATACCAGCTGCCTACTCATAGCTAGTTAGCATTTTGACTTGTGCAGATGTTTGCAAGGACAACTGCACACCAAAAGCACTGCATTTTATTTCATAAAATTCTAATTTCTGACTAGAACATCCCCAAAATTCATAATTGGGGAAAGATCATGTTTTAAAAACTGCAGATCCTGAAGTAACTAGAATTTCTGAGTTTGTTGACAAAAAGAAGTTAGGAGTGTCTGTAAAGCATTAGTATATATCTGCAGATTTTTTCCTGTGAAAATGTTTTTGCATATTAGTAGCTTTAAGTCCTTGAGCAGGCCAATTAACATCTGTTTGCATGCTTAAAATAACGCCCATGCTTATGGGCTTTTTGAATCAAAATATTTATGTCATTTCTATTATATGAAGTGTTATTAAAATTTCTCTTCCTTTTTTTTTTTTTTTTAATTTTTTGGAGTTGTAAGTTAAAATGCCTCATTTTTCAGTTTCTGAATGGAATAGGTAAATACCCTGGTTGGAAAGAGCCCAGCGAAATTCTTTGCAAGCCTTTTCTCCTGAAGCCCAGCAGCAATCCCTCTGCTTTGCCGCGCTGTGTGATTCTGGATGGCAGCCGAAGGGGCTGTGACAGTGATCCTTAAACTGCCACATATGGCACACACACTAAATGAAGTACTGTACATCTTTGTCCTGTCAGATGCTTTCCTTCAGAAACATGTCACCGGATCAAAGTCAAATATGTACTCTTAAGAAGGTTTTTTTTCCCCTGAACAGAACACCATATCGTATTAAGGAGCTCTGTAAGTTAAGGGATGATGACAGAGTTTAGCAGTTCATACCCTTAGAGCAGCCTTGTGAATAAAGGCAAGCTTTGGGTCCTCTCCTACTCTGTGTGCCTGATCTTATACCTGTCAAATATGTTATGTTAAGGGTGTCTGCAACTGGCCATGCCTCACTGCCATTAAGCAAGCCTAACCTAAGGAGATGATAACATTTTGTATCTGTTTGAGAGGATTTAAATCTTCGCACTGGTGAGGGAGCTTACTAAAGCAAAAATGGATTTACTAGCAGGTGTTAGAGAGGTAAAGAAAACTAACAGGTCTGCACACTCATTTTAGCAGCCACTGGTCGTCTTTTTCAAAATATATGTCACAAGCAGGTATCCTCATGTATTTTACTTTTCCGTTGGGCACCACACTGCTTTCATCTGCATCTGCCAATTTGCCAAGGTCAGTCTAAAATTAATCCTAGTCAGTGTTATCGCCATCTTGAACAATACTAATGAATTTTCTATTAGCAAGATTGCTACCAAAATACTACTGCTGAATGTTTTCTACATCACAAGACAGTCTGGAGGGAGATATGTATTCATCACCATGGAAACATGAGGTTCATTTTAAGTAGTTTTGAGTTTATTATTAAACCAGCTTCAGTCACGGCTGATGGTTCCGTTGTGCAACTTGCTTTTTTTAACCAAAAGCACTTTGGAGGTAATCATGGCTGGGTTTAAATCCTCAACCAAATATGACACTTAGGTCTTGAAAAATTTCTAATATCCAGAAACATCATCCTACTTGTTGATCTCACTCCTTTCATTGCAAGGGAGAACCCTGTATGTGTAGCTGATTTACGTCTCAAGTACATTGCCAGTTTATTTCCCACTGTATATGTGAAAGTGAAAGTATGGACCTTGCCAGGGAAAAGTAAGATAACTTCTCTGCAATTTCTGGAGCTGAAGATATGAGCTATGTCTTAAAAGACAGATGAAGTTTGTGTGCATAAGATGGCAATCCTAGTCATTGGTAAAGCCATAATGATGGATTCTAACATTTCACCAAAATCATGGAAAAGTTAAGTTGAAGTTCAGGGATGCTACCAGGGTAGCTTTTGCTAGAGTCAGATTGTTTCTGGGTTTTTTGTTTGTTTTGTGGTTTTTGGTTTTTTCCTGAAGATTATTGCTTATAGGGCATTTAACTTGGTACATGATGAGCAACCGGTCAAGTAACAGCCAATTGTGCTAAAAGGGACAGATGAGAGCGTCTGTCTATCTATGAGATTTGAAGTCGTAACATACCTGATAAATTTGGATTTAAACATGAAAAGTATGGAGAGGCTTTTTAACTGAAAACCCATCTTGTTGTGTTTATAGCTGTGGAATATGAAGAAATAAAAAAGTAGATATGGGGCTTTATAACAAGCAGCGGCCTCCGTATTTATCTTTAATATCTTCAGATTCTTTTTAATGATCCCTCAGTGTTACTCATAGAAGCTGAAGGAGAGATTTCCATGCAACCACAGCTCCTTGATGGCTCCACCGCTTGCTCACTGCTGACATCAGACAAATTCAGAGCAGGAACCTGAAAGGTAAAAGCCTTCACACTCTTCTCCCTAATCTGTTAATCCATTCATATTCTTTGACCTCCTGCATTAGGCCTCCCTTATTAAATCCACCTGGGCATGGTAGATTGCTTTTCTCCCCAGAAGAAAGGAGAAGAGCTATTTATGAAAGTAAAGGTGAAGAGGACTGGTAAAAGAAAATGAGTTCTGCGTGTGAAACTCTATAGAAGTTTCTCTGATAACCTGAGGCTCCAGTTTGGGGGGGTTGAGGGGTCACTTCTGCTTGCAAAGTTGTATTTTCATGTTCAAATATTTTGCTTTGTCTGTTTCTTTGTTGTGGCTATTGATGGTTAGCAGCATGGTAACCATGCAGGCTGAACTGTAATATTTCCATTTGGGGGATTTGCTGCCTTGGGGCTCCAGGTTTATTTCAGTAGGAAACTTAACTTCAGCCCAACAAATAGATGTTGAGAGAGGGACCCACCTAAAGGGGCATGTGCTTTGCCAGGTAGAGTTGTCTGTGATCAGCGACTGTCTTGATTTGATGAGACTAACCAGCCAGGGAAACTTTATGCAAACAATATATTTAGCAAAATTCATGAAGTAGACAATGTCTTCAGAACAGACTCATGAGTGCAAGGGAGCTTTTGAGTAATGGCACTACACAGGGACAGACATTAAATAGAAATATACATTTGTTATTTTTGACTTGAGATTATTTACTCTAGCCAATAATAAACTGAGACTTTGGTAGATGCGGGACCATATGTAAACAATTCTCATTCTGTTTGTGATAACCCGAGACTATTTATCAAGTTTTGAGTGCATTTTTCCAGTTAAGATACTGCTTAAGGTAGGTTTTTCAGTGACCTCCTTGAAATATTCTTTTAAAGGATCAAAGGAAATTGTATACATTAGGTTTAAGTGTCTTTCACCATTCCCCCTCACCCCCAAACATTCTTTAGCCCCTGCACATTTCATACAGCCACTTTCTCTCTAGCAGGATCAGGATAAGCGTTGGTGCCTCCCCTCCAGATGCTTATTCAAGATGGTAGCATTCCCTCATTTTCTTTTGAGTGAGCTGTCAGTAATCTCCCCTTTTGCTAGAGTGATTCCACATATCTCCCATGTGAAGTGTTCAAGGCAGTCAAGATCCTGTTCTGCACTTCAGCTCCCCCCATGTCCTGGACCTGAGACTTCTGTGGTATATATTACCCTCACACTGGTGGTTGTTTCATGTAGTAGGCAGTAATTTCTTTGCCTTAGATACGTAATGCTTCTGAGTGGTGTGTTGCGCCAACATCATCAAGCAATGAAAGCCACAGAGACAAGGAGAGGTACGATTTCAGCTGCTGGAGGCAGTGGTGTTGCCCATGGGGAAGGCTGTAGGGCAACCAAGTGCAGACTCTTTCATGTAGTGTGCCATTACAGGCTGATAAACATCACCATGTTCAGTTTCATGTCTTGTCCTTAAAGGATGAGAAGTGTGTACTTTCCCATCAGTGCATTTACAGTGAGTGGTGGCAACAGCTAGTCAGCTAAAGCCTGAACAGATGATGGCATGGATCTTATGAATACCCAGTGTCAGAATATTGCTTACCTCATGCATCTGTAAAATAACAGGAGATTTCTAGGAAATAAAAAGCATAGAAATAGACAAGTAGTAAGTATGCAGCTGGCACTTCTAGTGGGGAAAGCCAATCTACATTAAAAAAGGGGCTTTTCTACTTGTTTAGACAACACCACTTAACCCTGAACAAATATTTAGATACATTATATTCAGTGGTACTTTTTTTTTTTTAATGAATGGGGTTATTTGCATATCTATTTTACTGAAGCTTGAGACTCTCTTCCATGGAAACATCCCCTTCTGCCATGAGTGAAATGCCTTTTACTGAGACACCAGTAGTACAGAACTGCTTTTTATCCTAGGGTTCCTTTCTTGAAATTTTCCAGGTCAAGTTTGTAGTCTCCCTTATAAAACTTGGTGCCAATAAATGTAATCTTTATTTCATTTGATAAACAAAAGTCGTAGTGCTACACATCTCCATATTTTGAATTTGGCTGGGAATCTGCCTTGCACTTCTCCCATCCTCACCCCTCCCTTCTGCAACTGTCGGGTTATATTTAAATGCCAAAAAAACAGAATTAGTTTTGCACATCAACACTGACTTATAAGGCTATTTGAAGTTAAAGCTCTTTGCCAGTTTCCATTTTCTTCACAGTGTTCCCTTCCGCCTTGGGTTTGAAGAAGGAGGAAAAAAAAAAAAAAGAAAAAGTTATTTAACAAAACTTGATCTGTTTGAAACTGCAAAGTCCAGGCTGTCCTTCCTGTGCTACCACAGACAGCATGAGAAATGAAGGCTGAAGGGCCCAACCAATTTCAGGAAAAAAAATGCCCCAAAAAGGTCAGGAAGAAATGGGAGCCTTTTCATTTTGTGCTCCCCGGGTGATATTCAATAACTCTTTTGGTCTTTATACTGTAGGACGTAGGCTCATTTGCTCAATTTGGGGTGACAGCAGCATGTTTTGTCAGAACATAGCTGGAGTTTTAAATGAGGACGGCATTCTGAGGCAGTAGGAAACATCCTTTATCTTAGCAACAGGAGGGCATGGAAATGCAAGTTTTTTTGGCAGCAGTCGTATAAATCTAGTGTTTTGGAGGGGCTGACCCGGGCTGTGTGGAAGGAGCGCTCAGCTTTCCTTTGACGGTGTGATTTCCTGCTCCACAGTGGAGAACTTGTCTGGACGGGGTCCTGAAGAAAGCCTACATCAATTACTTGAAAGGAAATCAACTCTGTCTCCAAATGCTTGGCAGCAGGAATATTCATTGTTAAGGGGGTTATAAATATATATACGTATACACGCACACAGCCTAACAAGCTCTCTTCCATTTTCAAGCATTTGCTGTTACAGCGACACCCCCTACCCCTTGCATTTAAACTGTCAGTGCTGCCTTTTTGTAAGGGGCTTTCCAAGGGCCTTATACCTTTCCTAAAAATAACAGTAATTGTTGGACTTCAACAGAAAATACAGGATCTGTGCCCAGAAGACTTCTTTTCTGATAAAATAAGGGTTTTTTTAAAGTTCTCATGTTGTTAGAAATACATAAGAACAAATCTGTTTTCAACTGAGAATATTAAATTTCTTTTTTTTCCCAGTTCACTGAGGTCAAGTGAACTTTAGAATCTAATTCATTTTCCCTGGACTTTTTCTTTCTTTCAAGGCACAGCCACAAATGTAAGCATCTTTGGATGGTTTAGAAAATATAAAAATGATGAAGTGATATCTCTTTGGAAAGCTGCTGCTGTGTAGTAACTCTTAAGCAGCTGTTACATCTTTTGTGTCAATAATCCTTAAATTAAAGAGTCATTAAGCACTCAGTTACATGATAGATCGTAATGGCTCAGTGTAAACCTATTGTGTAAATCTGTAGAGAGAGGCCTTTTGTTTGCGCAAAGCATAATTCTGAGCCAGAGGAGTGCCTAAATATGTGTGTATATTGGGCTTTCTAATGCCTCTTAATGACTCATTAAAATTTGTTTTTTTAAAAAAATTTATACATTTCTGGTTTTTATTCTTTTCTAAATAAGTCAAAAATCCATTTACAGTTTTAATGCTTTTATGGTTCTTTGACCCCTTTGAGCTTTGACTCAAAGTTCTACAACTTTACTTTTTTTTTTCTTGTATTTCACAGTGTCTAGCAAAGGCAGCTGTACTTTGTTCATTGTATCACCATACAAATTGAATACCACACCACCAAGAGAAGAAATGAGAATGAAGTCACCCTGAGAGGACGGAAGGGGGTGAAGTGGGCAGTGCTCATATGGGATGTTTTTTTTCTGAGAAATCACATATGAAATGGTGGCAGACCTTGGTGAGAGGTCCCATTCCTCCAGCCTATGCTGCAGGGCAGTGGCTCCTTTCTAGTGGTGGCTCTCTGCTCCCTCAGAGGGTGTTCACAGTCATGGAATATGGGAAGAGGAGGCAAGTGACTAAGTGAACGTGTTGCAACTTGCCGTGTAGATCAGCACTCGTACATCTGAGCCTCGTGCCAGCAGCCCATCCTTGTCCTCTCCCACGATGGACAGCTCCCTTTGCCCAGCAGGGGCACCGGAAGTGTGTGCTGTGTATGGCTGGGCTGGGCGAGGTGAGGCAGGGCTGTGGGAACAGGCTGGATAACTCTGTCTGCCCCACCAAGTGGCCTCATTTCCACATGTTCCCTCCCCTCTTCATCCTCTCACATGTATTTCAAAACTGTCCCAGACCGAATATGCCTTGGAGAGAGATTAATTTTCAATGTAACACCCACAGAGAAATTCACGTCCAAAGTATGTTCTTCTGGTGCCAAAAGAAGAACAATAAATGACTGGGAAGAAGGGAAAATGCATTTCCAGACTAGACAAAACCCACCTCCTGTCTTCCCCTAAGCAAAACCACATTGCTGTTGCTGGTTGGTTCCTGCAGATATTAGGGAGAGAAAAATGTCAGCAAGGAGTGTGCCACACCAGTGTGGAGACTGGTGCTGGAATGAGGGAAATGATGCACTGCTGTCCTGAAGTGGTTTTTGTCAGTGATCTGAAGACACCTTATAAAGGCAAGGGATTGAAGCCTCAAGCAGAGAGGAGCAGTGAATGGCCCGAGAAAGTTTAAGTTCAAGTCTTGTTGGTTGGTGGTCTTGGGAGTTGAAGACACCAATTTCAGCTCTTGGTGCAGAAAGGCACATGACTGTGGCAAGGTACAGAGCCTGGCCACCATGATGGTATGTGAGAGTGGTCTGGCTCCTGGGAAGGGCAGGGTCTTCCCAACTCCTGCATTGTCATGGTGTTTCCTGCTTTGGGTCCCTGCCCAGAAGAAGTAGCTCCTTGTCAGGATAGGCAAGTTTGCTCTCCTGCAGTAGCTGTTGGAGGACAACCATCCTGCTTTGCAGAAAAGACTGGAGTGCATTTGAAATTGGTTTCATTCTTTGTATTATTGTATAAAAAACAATGCTTCATGGCTGCTTCCACTTTAAAATTAGAGTTTCAGGGAGAGGAAACCAGGGAAGAAGTCTCTGCAGGGCTCAAAGTGGCAGAGCCAGGAATGACAGCCACTCATCCTGACCTCCACTTCCCTGCTTTCTCCCTGCTTACTCGCTTCCTAGGGATCTGTTGAAGACAGCTCCACCAGTGCTGGTTAGACAGAATTCTCAGGAGAAGATCCAAAACTCATGTTTTGGCCGAAATTGTTTAATGACAGCCTATCTGTAATATTTCTATTCTGCAAATATATCCATGTTCATGACAGGATCACCATGGGATACTCATGAGATGTTGTTTTCAAGTCTTTTCCTATATTTTTTTTTTAACTGGAAAAGGAAAACATTTATTTTTTCTGTTTTACAGGGAGGTTTTTAACTGTTGGTTGGGATTTTCTGGTGGTGGGCTTTTTTCAATGTAGAGAGCAATGTTGCTCTAAACCAGCATCTGTTTTAAGTTAGTTTTTGACCTAGTAAAAAATCTTCATTCATTACATGGACAAATTGCTGATATTCAAATATTTTATTTGATTAATTGACTGAAGGCAAACTTTTTCTTCAAAATGCTGTAGGTTTTATTTAAAATGAGCACTGCAAAGTGTGATTGAATTTTGAGTAATCAGAAAGTGGTTTAGTCAAGCAAAGTTTCCATACTTTTTATTAATATATTTCTCACATGCAGAGTAGAGGTTACAGAGACTGTCTGTAATCATAATGTATGTAAATATGAATTTTATGTTGTGTAACACCTCCACTTTTTTGCCATTTGAAGCTCTCTCCATTAGACACTTAATTTCTGCTTTGTTTTTCAATTGGAGTTGCTGTGACTCCTTGAAAAGCATGAAATCTCTAAATTACAGAATCCAAGCACTCTGCTTTCAGCCCCTGATGCCGGGGAAACTATCTGAATACATAAAATTAGAAAAACATACACAGAATAGTTGTTTAAAATTCACAGCTGTCAACATGGAGTGTTTTGTGCAAGAGAAAGAATGTCGGGAAGGCTGAGCTCCCCAGCTCTCCGCAGATGGATTGGCTGTCCCTGCCTTCTCCCTGGGCATTGTCTGCAGGCTGCTGCAGGGATCCATTTGCATGGCAGCACAAAGGTCCTCTGTTGGCGCCCCTTCCCAGCACCTCCCCAGGCTTTCCCTTTAAAGGGGCCTTTCTGACCACGGTGGCACAGTTTTCCCAGTGCTGCTCTTTAGGAATGGACAGAAATCTGGTGTTTTCAGTAATGTTGCAGCACAAAGTGTGGGTTTCAGCTAGAGTGAAGCTGATGGAAGATATGGGAGCTCTGAGTTATTTGAAGAAAAGCTGCGTTGGAGCAATAGTGGTTGTTCATAAGAATAAAGTTATTGGGGGTATTTGGATCGCCAGCTTTTTATTTATTCTGTATGACAAGACGGAAATGGCATTGCTGAACATCAAGTATCAGAATATGTAATTTTGTATGCTAATTATAGCCTGAATTTTCCCACTAACACTGAGGAAAATGCATTATTTATCATTTTATTCTGCTTCAGAAGTCATAAAGCACCTTTAAAAACAAACAACTGAATAAACCTGATTACAAATGTCTCTGAGAATCTGATATATTATAATTAAATTATTAGTGAAAGTATCATTTATACTTTGTCATAAATATTGTCCTCTAATAGTAATTAATCATGGCTAATTTTTCTTCTTCCTGACTATTTCAGTAGTATTCTGTGGCTTGCATAGCAAAAAGGAGTTCTGCAACGACTAAATCTAGGCCGCTGGAATTACCTTTTGCAAATATTAGTTAGGGTAGAAATTTGTAGAGAAACTGAGCTCTGCCTTCTTGTTTTTGCAGAGATGCCAACTACTATTATAATAGCCAAAGGTTTGTCAGCATTTCCAAAGGGCTGTTTTCAGGGATTTACACCTTGTTGTAGGCTGAAACTTGGCAAACAGGCTTGCATGCCTGAAGGGATTTACTGTTTAACATGTCTGAATATTAACATGATTAAGCAAAAATTGGATGACTTTATTAGCCATAACTTGATTAAAGGGTGATTAGTCATTTTTATGTTTGAGAATAACAGGCTTCTGTATTTGGTGCAGCAAAAAGGAGTTTTTGCTGCTCAAGGTTCTTTTGCTTCTGTTCAGAGCTCATTGAGTTTCCAACAGCATATCCTGTGTGCAGGGAACAAAGCTTGAGCTCGGATTAGAATTTGACACATATATTTTTTACACGTATCACCCCACCCAGATGAAACTGATCCAAAGACGTTTTTTCTATTTTCAAGCCGCAAGACTTGCCTAATGTAGATAAATTTCCTTAAAAAGGAAAAGTGTTTACATGAGCAAAGTGTTTTCCTCAGCTTGCAGATGCTTATGCAAATACACCGAAGTATTCAGCGAGGTCACTTTGAGAAGTGCAGCATTGAAGTGAGCTGAAGAAAGAGCTCAGGTTTGACCTCTGCACCAGGAAGGTTTTGCACTAACTAAAGTTAATTCTATCAGGTGCTTGCAGCAATTTACAGTACTAGTGAGGGCTCAGAAAAATAGTGGCATTCTCATGTAAGAGGGTTTTTTTTTAACTGATAGGAAATTTGATCCATTTTAGTCCTATTATATTTTGCTGAAGATATTTGTGGACTGCCCAACTCCAGTGACATTAAGGGATGTTTTACCATTAGCTTGAAGACTACCAAATGTGTGCCACTTTTCTTGTTTTCAGTGCTGGGAGATAGAGGTTAATAGAGATCTTCAGAGCCACAGCAAAGCAACAAGTCAGTACAAAACTTGAAAGGCATTTACTCCCTTAAAATGTGAACTAAAAACATTGCAGTTAAATCCTAGTGAAATTATTGTTTCAGTGGTTAAAAAGCAATTTAGAACCCAAATTTCAAGAAATAAACAATGAAGCTAAGTAATTTAATAAAAGTAACTGCTGAGAAAGACACAGTATTGATAAATTTTTATCATTACATGTGCCATTGAATTTTAATTAGAATTTAGCTATCTTACATAGTAATTAACTCAAATTAGAATTCTACACAAACTGCTCTAGAAAAGGAGTGTTCATATATGCTAATGGCTACTATGCATGATTAAACATTGAAAAAATAAACTCCAAATGTATGCTAATAAATGGCAAAATTTAATGTCTAGAATTAATATCTAACAAAGGAATGTAGAGATGTTTCAAAGCATGTGTATATTGTATAAGTCAGCACATTAAATTTTAAAATGTAGGGCCCCGCAAATGGTGCCACCATGCAGGTGGTGCACCAGAACGGTGCAGTCACTCCATTCACAGGAGCAGCTCTGCTGGGATAGTGGAATTACCTATACCAGCACCTTCCCACCCTGAGTCTGGGAAGTTGAGCTCTTATGAAATTACCTGGCCTTGGAAAATACAGTTTTATTTTGTATTTCCCATTTAAATATTGTATATATTTAATCAGGTATTATGTATAATTCCCCCCCAAAATATCTGTGGTCTTATTCCTGGATCTTTGGTGTGTTTCAGATGGATTCCAAGAAAGGTACTCAAAAAATAATTTATTCACATCCTGGTTTATTATAGGTGACATTGTCAGATCTTGATTAATTAAACAGTGATCATTTAGCCATTTCTGTCAAGAGCTGTTACCAGACCTTGTTTTTTTGGTTTGTAGAGTTTTGAGTTTTTTTGCTGCAGGCTCTACCTAGGGATGGGTAGATGTGATGGGAGAGAGAATAGTACCCACAAATCTGCTCAATTCTTGCTCAGCAATAACCAAATTCTAGTCTGTTCAACAGGCAGAAAAAAGTTGCTGTGCAGCTCAGTCATATATTTGCTTGAAGGAAGAGTTTTGTGAAGCAGAGCAAGGGTGGAATGACTGTTTTCTGATGTATGTTGGACAAGAAAAATTAATCTGTGCATGGTACTTGTTTTGGCTGTGCTTCAGAAGGCATCTCTTGTGATGTCACCTGTAAATAGCCAAGAACTTTGACATCAGCTCTGTGTGAGGCTGTTTAAATAAGTGCCTCATTTATAGAATCCTGCTGCCTGCAAAATGGCTCCAGTGGTGTTATCCCTGTGCCTGAGGGGAAAGTTAAATAATGAAACCCCAAAGAGTCACAAAGTGGGGAGAAGGAGCAGAGAAAGGAAAGCTAATCTGTAACAGTACCAATCTCATTTTATCTTCTGATCGTATAGGACTTAGTTAACTTAAAAACACAGTATAAAGCCATAGAGATACGAAAGTATTAAGTAAATACTGGTTTTGCTTGAAACTAAACATGCAGTTCTTTGCTCTTGGACATCTTATGTATTCTGGAAGCAATTGAAATGTTTGCTTTTGCTTTATTAATTATTTGTTATGAGATTTTTATAGACTCTGGAAATCTGGATAGATGATTTTATGCCATACTGAGGCCCTGTAATGTTTGCATCTCTAGAGTATGTCTGTCTCCATAATGTGTACATATGCACATTATGGGCATTTGATATAATTTGGAAAATTTGGTACTCTATTTCAGACTCCAGCTTATAAACCTAGAGAGTTTAAAATCCATTAATAGATGTTTGCTATTAGATACTCCATTGCACAGCTGTGAGTTGGACACAGAGGAGATGATGCAGAAATTACATACCTCAGGAGGAACCTTCTTGATAACCTCAACCTCTCTGACCTTCACGAATGCAAAGTATTAATAAGATTACATGAAGGTCTTGGGCAGCAGGTCTGTTCTGCATCTGGTCTTGCTCTGGCTGGTGCCTGCTGAAGGGAAGGTATTCATGGTGAGGTTCAATACCTTCTTCTTGTCCTAATGATTTTCTCCCTCTGTAAGCTGCACTGTGAGGTAGGTGACAATTAGCTGTTCACTTTCATCCTTTTCTTCATTCTCCTGCAGGTTCTTTGCCGTTACAGAGATTGGAAAATTTTTCTCTTCTATGCACAACATCATTTGCAAAGGTAAAAAAACCTGCATTTGGTCAATTACCTGACTCATGATTATAAGGAATAATATAACGTTCTTTGGGACAGCCAAAGCTGGTGGCTTTGACTAGAAGCACGTTTAGCAGAGGGACTGATTTTGTATTAGAAGACAACATAAATTGCTGAAAGAAATCCCCTTTTCTGTGTGTGATTTCTTCTGACAGTGTAGGTTACTGGATGTGATATTGCGCTTTTTCCTTGCACGTCAGAGTATCCATTTGGAACCATTCTGCTCAGTTATTCACCCTGATGCATCTGAAGCTGCGTAGCCACAATTTCTGAGTTAATGTGTGTGTTTAAGTTGATAGTTATAGTTAAAACTTGAGACAACTCAAAATGAATTGATTGAGGAATACAGATATAGTGTTCTGTATTCATAGAATGGTTTAAACTAATTTTTCTGGACAATTGTCTCCAGGGTTGTTAGATTTGAAGGGTTTTTTTGTTCTAAAGAGATATTTATAAACACATGTATAAAAATATGTGCATATAAATTTTACTCCAAGGCCAGTGCCTTTGTTTTCATTTGCAATTGTGAAGGCTCTGTCTGCAGCTCATCTACATTCATCCCAATGAATTTCTGGCTGCTTTGCTCAGGTGCTGGTGGTTGCACAGCCCCAGCTCGGTGCAGACACGTTATCCAAGGTGCAGACAGACACTGCAGCCTGTCTTCAGCTCTGTGCTGCATTCTGCTTTTATTGGTACCACTGAGAGTTTAAAGCAAGCTTGACTGTATCTGCTGTCCCTTTCCCTAAACTCTGCTGTACACTCTTACACAATCCTACTTTTAATGGGGAGAAAAGTATTAATTGTGTGTGACGAAGAACAGTATATTCTTGACCCCATGTGTTTATAGCACTGTTTACTTCCCTTAGCACCACCTTTATGTGTATTATTTAACAAATCTTCATTAACTTAATTTGTTCAGTAAATCTGGGGGGGAGGGGAATAGATTTTATTCTGTTGTACAAAGCTTCTGGTTAAATCAGGTTTATCCTTTGGGATAGGTTTTTGCCCTTATAGAGGCATCTCATCAGACTTACTTAAATTTATACACTTCAAATTTAAATTTAAATTTAAATTAATGTATAGACTTTAAATTGTTCAAAACAATGATATACAGATATGATTAGGTGTTAAAATACCTTTTCCATAAATTAAAACAGGTCCATGGAAATTTTACTCACATTTCTATTGTTTTTAATACAATTTCTGACAGACTTTGTCAGTGGTTTCCAACAAAGTCTTAAAGACTAACACTGAATTCCTTAACGTGTCCAAAAAATGTTGTTGAAGATGAACTTTTTTGTTCTTATGGATTCTGCTGTCACCTGTGTTTTTGTTAAACTAGTATGATATCTCTTCAGTTTTAATTTATAGATAAACACTTATTTGCCTCAGTTTCCTTCATCATGAATTCAAAAAGTTTACCAGTGCAAGGCCACAGTAGCCTGTTATCTAAAGTTTCCTGCTCTGTAAGCAATAGAATTACCAGCATGTACTTGCCAAATACCTTCAGAATGACAGTTTACAAGCACCAGGTCAAGTAATCAAAATGTTATAGTGGATATTTGCTACAAATGTAAATATATCAAATATCTTTAATTGTATTATTTGCAATTAAAGTAACCCAATGCCATCTTATCTGGAGGGTATTGTCTGAATGTTTTGAGTAAAGCTATAATAATATTTATTTTTGTTTTATGTGATGAACAAGTCTTAAAACTAAATCTGGTGAATTAAGAGTTGTATTTCTGGGGAGCTAACTACCACTACTTGACGGCTGTTGTAAAACTTTATTAGGCAATACATCTGACCTCAAATTGGAAATTTGTGTTGGAACCAGTTTAGGAAATCATTATAGCTCTGTTGTTAATTTTATATTTGTCTAATAAAACACAGCAGAAAACACACGACATGTGCTAAAGCAACCAATGGTAGCTGCTAGTCCTGTTTTTAACTACTGTTTTCTACCACATACAGGCACAGTGTAGGAGAAAATTAAATAGAACTTAGTAAGAGATTTCTTCTTTTGGTAGCAAATTGCTGTTCAATAGTTTGTAGCTACTTCTGGGGAAGAGGCTAATGTTGTTATTACCAAATATATATTTGTACATATATTTGCAAAGAAAGACATGCATCAACATAATGTTAAAGATACACACAGGGTGGGTATATTGTGTTGTTTTCCAGAGCATCATGTTACCTGGCCAGATTTTATTTTGAGGAATACGCAGGTTAAAAATGGGATAAAGGAAGGTTGGCTAATGTGAATTTAGTTACAGAAATGACAAAATCTGAGTAAGAGAAAACCTTGAAGGCTAAATGTTATCAAATTGAGGATTCCAGAGGAGCCCATGCCAAAACACAGAATGAACTGGTACGTCATATTGCAGATCAAGTAACATGTTTTTTGGAGAGAGAACCCTGTAAATGCAGAATAAGAAATATAGCATCAGTATTTAAAAATATGGGACAAAAGTAGAATGGACTTGAGAAACAACAGGCTTTTGAATCAGATCTCTGTACTAAACCAGTTTTTTAAAAAATGTAAAGAAAACATGCTTTAAGGCATTGAACAAAATGCACACTATGCAAGTGGGAGTTTATCCATGGTAGAGGGAGTCAACTTAATTTGCTTTTCCTGGGTGGTTTTTTAAAATTGTTTTTTAGTGTCCTTTATGTTTTTTTTAAGGGAACATGATGAACATGGAAAATATCAACTCAGTACCAGAGATCCCCAGCCATATGATGGCTGGACCAAGAAGAGTAACACCACACAGGGCCTATTAGGCACTGTGCTGCACATAAACAAAAGTTCTGCCCCATCCTGGCCTGGTGTTTCTGTTTTGGGCTATCAACTAACAGATAGCTTGGCTCAGTCTTGGGAGGCTTAAATCTGTCCAAGGAAGTGATTCTTACACAGACTTTTGTAACATCTATCCAATTCACCTTGGCATTTTCTCTTGAATTGTCAGTATTAACTGCATTTGCCCTTTTCTATAGAATAGTGTGCAGTCTCACTCAGTTAGAGCAGTGAACCACAATTTTTCTCTTTTATGGGTGTTAAATGAAAAAAAAAAAAAAAGGGTATCATACATTAGTGACCTCTGATTATCGCTTATCCTGAGCCATATCTATATCTCTTCTTGTCCAGATTATCATGACTGTCATTTTAATAGCCATTTGGCCCTTGTGGCATGAGTGCTGTTTGGTTGCCATATTGATCACTAGAAAGAACATCTACACTCACATACTCACAGTTTGCTGCCTGCTTTCTTTCCATTTCCACTTTGTGTGTGCTTGGCACTTCTAAATACCGAGGCTATCTTCATTCATTAGCTCGTTCCTTCAGTCATTCATTCTTGCAGACCTAGAAGTGTAACTTGGGGTGCCAAGCACTGGCCAGGCTGGGTACAGTCTTCATAGAACCTCAGTCCATTTGAAATTACTATGAATGAATGCACAAACTTGGTGGTAGAAGCAGCATGAGCTCTGTTCTCACTTTAGCCCTTCTGGGGTCAGTAGGCAATATTAACAGGGCTTGTTTAATTTATGTTACTTACTAGAAGGCTTTGTTGTCCTTGTTGCTATTTAGAAAATTGAGGCATATACACAGACTAAGGTGTTGAAAAGAATGCTCCATAAAATTTTCATCTATTTTTGAGATTTTTGACTCTTTCTTTCATTTGTAGAGATTTAATTCTATTTTTAAAAAGCTTCATCCTTACACAAAGAAAAAAAAAAAAAAAGAAAGGGAGGAGGGAGAAGGGTACATTGACATACTAAGTGAAAAACCTCAAGAAAAATTACAGTAAATTAAAATTTATTTCCCAAGGGACAGAACATATTTCAGTGGGATGAAGGAAGAAACTAATAGACTTTCTATGAACAGCCATTTTTATTTAAAGAATAAGCTTTCAGGCAAATATAACTCTTCAGCCTCCTGAGGATAGTCTTTTTTCTTGTTAGGAATAATACCAATTAAAAAGTGCACAATTAAAAGCACTGGAAGTTTGTCAGTGTACATTTTCCGTGGAGCTGTGCTTTCTATCATGCTGTTGCTTGCTTAACATGCTTTGTGGCTCTGGTTTAGCATCTGTGCTGCCAGTCTGCAGACAGTAATTAGTTAACGCTGCCAAACATAAATGAATTGTGTCTGCTAATCTAAAGCACTTGCTAACAAATCAAACCTTTTGGGGGTATTTTACAATTTTCAAAGTATACGATTTGACATTTTCGTTTCTTCTCACATGTTGCTACCTCCCTCAGTAGCTCTTTTGGAGGGGATGAAGGTTTTTTTTTGTTTAAGTCTAGGTCATACCCATGATGTCACACAGCACACTCAGACTAGCTGAGAAGACAGTGCTGCAGTGAACGTGTGGAAGTGAGCAGGCAATGGAAAAGAAAAACTGAAAACAGCTGTGCTGCCAAAGAAGATGTGGAATGAAATGACACTCCAAGGAAACAGTTTGCAGGAAGAAGTCAGCATGGACTGAGTAGACTTTAGGGAGTTTTTTGCCAATCATTGCAATTTCACTCTCGACTTCTACTGAGTCACCCTTTTCTGTAAGTCCTGTCTGTCCTCAGCTGAGCTCTGTTCAGCCTGGCTTGGTTACCACCTTGGCCTCTTCAGCCTCTTTTCCTGCTCCACAGGTTGTAATTACTTTTGACCCCTCACATTTTTTGAATCAATAACAACAATATTGATATTAGATGAGTAGTTCTTGACCCATCTTAAGCTTCATTTCTGTCGTATTTCTTGGACTTAATAAAGGGCTCTTTGCTTGAAAATATGTCCCCTTTTAAACACTGTAATTTGTTTTCTTAAAAGATGCTATTTCTTCCTTTAAACTTGGTTTCTCTCACTACCGTTCTTATCAGACATCAACTCCTTGGTAATACCAAGGATGATAAAATCTATCCTACTTTCTAAAATACATTGGAGCCAAAAAAATCTACAAAACCGCATTTTATTAACAAAACCAAGCAAAACAAAAACAACAAGAAAAAAACTAAACCAAACAAAAAAAACAAACCAACAAACAAAAAAAACCCCAAACAAACAAACAACAACAAAAAAACCACAAAACAAACAAACAAAAAAAACCACACCAAAAGAAATAGTTGTTTCTCTGAGGAGCAGTGGGCATCTCAAATCTTTGTTTTCCAGTGGAACAAGCTAAGAAACTGTAGTGTTCCAGAGATGACTCCTAGGTGGTAATGGTGGGCAATGGCACAAAGGACCTCATATTCTTTGTTGTATGAAACCAGAATCCTTTTGAAACATTCATAAAAATAATGATCTCATGGTTTACTTCACAGTTCTATTATTTATCTTTAAATGCACTTAGGTATATTTTTCTAGCTTCAAGAAATATGACTGTGTGTTGTACCCTCAAGTAGTTTTGTTTGGGGTACAGGTAATTATAGGAAATTTACCTTGGTATTTAATTCTTATGTTTAAAGTTCCCTCCATTTTTCAAAGCAAAGCTACTTTGATTTATGATAGCACAGTAGAGCTGAGGGGGTGGGGGAAAAAAAAAACCCACAACATTTTTGTTCATTTTAACCACATGGTTCTCAAGTCCTCAAAAACTTCAGTTAGATTAAATTTTAAGGTGCCATCATTTTTCATAGATCTCCTTGAAAATCCATTTCTTGCACACACACACAAAAGGTGATTTCACAAAGTTTTATGTTTAGAAAGTTGAATGAAAATACTCCATAGCTAATCTTGACAGTTCCAACCTGGAGAAAAGCCAGCGCACCAGAACAATGCACAGCGAGTGTGTTTGTAATAGGATCCAGAAATCAATACACATGACCAGATTTTCCAGTCCACCACGCTCATTTTGCAAACCCACCAGAGGTCTGGATGGGAGCATTCCCCATGTCAAGGAGATTCTGATGGAAGCTGTTGAAGATAGTATATCACTCTCATATGCCAGTTGTCTTATCTCCTCACAGGGGAATGCAGGGAGGCATCAGGAGAGGAAAAGCTCTTGTACCTTGTGTAACTGGAGACAGGCCCCATGGGAACAGGTAGGAATGGAGGAGCAGTCCCTCTATTAGGAAGTGTCATTGAAAGCTTGAGTTCCTCAGAAAGCTTTGTGTGGCAGTTGCTAGCGTTCTTCCATGCTGGAATAACCCATGGATTTTTGCTTCCACACTGTTTTTCAAAACTGATATATTTTGACAGTAAAATCTGCTGACTTTTGTGAACATCCAGCAGCCAGTGTAAGACCAGCAAGATGGTTATCATGCTTGCACTGGCATAATATTGTGTGAATTTGGGAAACAGTGGGTTTGCCAGACTCGTGCAGGTCCAGTACTTGCATGGACTGAGATAAACCTTTCAGACTGCCCAAAGCAAGTCTGAAGTGTCCCTGTGGTGCTGACACCCTTCCTTCCTCATACGCTGGCTCACCATCTTGGGAAATGTTCTGTTGAGGATGGAGCTTTTATGAAAAAGATGAAATTTTATATAAGGACAATGAGTTTAAGAAAAACATTCTTGCAGAATTTAGCTCTGCTTTTTTCACTTGCTTGTCTAGACAGCCAGTGTGCTTTGCTTTGGACTGTGCAGTTCTGATGGATTTTAATCCCCAAGCTATTTCTGATTCCTGGTCACATTTATGACATATACAGTCTTAGCTTTTTTTCTCTCCTTCAAGATGCACACATCCATAGACTTGAATGGGTGTAAGAAAGATAAATGGCTAAGGGAAAAGGAAATTAGCCTGAATGTTCTTAGGGCAGGAGCAAGGAGACTATATAAAGGCAGACTGTGTGACAGAGATAAAAACTAAATGAAAATTAAGGCTCAAGAGGAGGCCTGGCTGATAGGGGGGAAAGGAAGTCCAAATATTTTCAGATAATACGCAAAAGATGAAATGTAAAAAATGCTCCATTAAATCCCATTTCCCCCTTACTTTGATATTTTAATTTCCCATTTCACTTTCTTTCATAATTTCCTTCTACCATTCCAATGCTACTCACTCTAGTGAAAACCTACTGTTGCAAATCATTTTCCCACAGATCCATCCTTCAGCCCAGTAGTATTTGGTGTCTATCCAGTTAGATTTTGATACATATCAGACTACAGAGCTGACAGAAGGGTTCGCTTCACTTTGTAAGATTGTAGCTGGAAGTTCAGATGTGGGCAGTCAAAACAGTGACAGGTATGTTTTCTTCAGAAATAAAATGGCAAAATTGGGATGTGCAAAGTGCAGACGTAGTTTATAACATCATGGGACACTTAAGTATCTCTCCAAGCAGCTTCAGTTGTTTAATTATTTTCATTTGTTGCAGGTTTCTTATGCGCAATGATAATTTGTCCACTCAGATTTATGTTATTGCAGGCTTCAGTCCAGCAAAGCACTTAAGCACTCGATTAACTTTAAGCACGTAAGTAGTCCCATTGCTGGATTGGGGCCATAATAAAGGAAAAGAATGTTTCAGGAGAAATTGTGCTTTTCAGGGGCGGGGGGCGAGTGGATGTGGTTTTTGTTTTGTTTAAAGTGTCAACAGCACAGTTTATTTAGCTGCCTTTCAGACAGTAATCTTATTAGCAAAATTGGCAGGATTAAGAGGCTATTAGACAAAATCTGTGTGTTTTCACATCAGTTAAAATCTATACGGTATTCCCTTAGAATACAACAACTCTGTTGTGCAATAACTGGATTTTAATGTAACCAAGTCACTTAAGATTGCATTAAAATGCATTTATTAAATCACTTGGCTGTTCTAGTGTGTTGGGTTGGAAGCTGAAAACGCAGAGGCTTTTCTGACTTTGAAAGAGTATTTTGTAGGATTTCTTGCAGTTTTTCTTCATCAATCAAACTACATTTGTTTACCAAGCAACATGTAGTCAATATTAATTTTATGGATATTTTGCTGGGTCCAGAACGAAGCCATCTGTCCCCAAAGGCAGCTGGGGTGAGCAGTCTGTCCATCACATTGGTGTGCTACAGGCGGTGAGGACAATGGACGTTGTCAAAGTTTGCCTGCTTTGTTTATTTAATTGCAGGCAGAAAACCCACCACACCAGTTCTGTCCCTGTACATCCTGAATCTTATCACTTTTAGATACACATTTTTACCATGAAAAGGCTAGTAATCAGTAAGACTTGTTATATCTGTATGTGGAAACATCAGTGTTATTAATGAAAAAAAAAATCAAAACTTTGTTAAAATCAAGAAATTTAAATCTGGCAGCAAAACAGAGCAGACACCTGCGCTTTAAAAATAAAAATAAAAAAGTCTACTCTGTGCCCTTAGAAATAAATAAAAGCAAATGTCCCAAAGGAAGGAGCAGTGTCTCTAACTATGTCATTTATTTATTTGATAGAAGGTTTCTGGTACTAATAGAATAAATAACTTGTTTGCTCAGAATTCATTTATATTAACATTTCTGTCAGTATTTTCCTTTTCATGTTTGTTAAAATACAAAGCTTTATATATAGGTGTTGCTATGTTTGTACTACAGATTCATTTACTCTGACAGCTGATGTATTTGTAATTGTCATGGAACAGTGGCTTCAGTGCTCGGCCCTGCTCCTTTGATATAAGCAGGTAACTCATAACATTTATTGATGGTTTGGGGAATGATTTGATGGAAAAAGTTGAATTGTTGCAAAGTAATTCCTCAGGTCTTCTGAAGTTTATTATTGACTGCTTTGATCTTTGTTCTGCAGATGTAGAAATAACATTGCCTACAATCTGTAGGTGTTCTCTGCGCTTTTTCAACTAATTGTTTTGTGAATCTGACAAGATGCAAATTTACCCAGATCTGTCTACTAAGAGGCTTCTCTCCTGCCTGGTCTTTTTTGTAGAGAATCAAACAATGCTATTTTTACCTTCTCTGAGTGAGTCTTTTGACGTGCCTGCTTGCCTTCACCACTTCAGGCATCACCAGCTACCTTCCTGTGTTGCAACATCCATCCCGGCTGGCATGTGGGACTGGACCAGGAAAGAGAATAGCTCAAGATGGAAAAGAGCATTCAAAAGTGAGGAACTCCCCTGGCTCTATAGCAGACACCAAGTGTCCCTTACTGGTTATCCATTTCTTGCAAAGTGATTTACAGGCTGGTGGGCAGAGCCTCATGTTTGCATAGACACACTCTACATTTTAAACCAGACCAACCCAGGCATCAGTAGCAGAGTAGCTGCAGTGGTCTGGGAGCTGGGGAAATAGAGGTGGTCAGCTTGAGGTGAGTTCTGCAAGATGATAACTCTTGTCCGAGCTACTTAATTTTAAAAAGTGCCAATATCCGCATACTAGACAATGCAATTGGTGAGTGTTGAAAGCTAAAGACATCAGATGTTTCTTCCTTACATATGGACTTAAGAGGTGAATACCTTTTCTGCATTCTCAAGTATCATTTTACGTTAAGCTGCTCCTCATGCCCTAATACATTTATACAACTCTTATTTGTGAGGAGAATGTTTGTGAATCCTCAGGAGAATCAGAACATCTCATCACTTTTACATCCAAATTTAATTTAATTGCTTTTCTCTTCTTCTTTTTTTTTTTTTTTTTTTTTTTTTTTTTTTTTTTTCTTTTTTTTTTTTTTTTTTTTTTTTTTTTTTTTTTTTTTTTTAATGTTGGATCCTTTTCAGCAATCCTCTCACTTAGCAAAGTTAAATTTCCACTTGAATTTGATGTGAAAAATGCACGAATAAGGAGTACCATGAAGACTCAGTTCTCATCCTTCTAAGTCATTAATAGTTATTAACTTGATTCCAAAAGTGCTGAGCACCTAAAGCTCTTAGGAGAGATTAGCACAGGAACTGCTGATTCTAAATTCCCCCTCTGGAGAGTATACAATAGCTCAAAGTCATTGAGAGGGGCTGGGTGTAAGAAAACCTCTTCCAGTCTACACTCCCCATCTGAACTGCTCAGTGGCATGAGGAAGAGAGATATTAGGGCTGTCAGCAGAACAGGTGTGATTTCTTGCATCCTGGGAAATCTGCAGAGGGGCTGTCACTCAGGCAGGGTGACTGTCATATCGCTGATGGCATTGCATGCTCACCTGCACACTGTTCGGAGCTTGGTCACTCCTCATCCTGCATTCATGGTAGATCACAGAAGAGCACGATTCTTAGGGGTTAGGTTGCATCTGCTCCTTTAAAAATAGGAAATGCAAAACCCTAATGGGAAACTGAAAAGGAATATTCCAGAATACAGAAAGTTTTCAAATTTTCATTTTATATTGGCACATTCTCCATTAAATATAAATTTTAAAACTACTGGATTTGGGTGTGTAATACTGATTATTGCTGCTTATAGCCTGTGGCCTGCAAAATGTTCATAACTCTTTTCTAGAGGCTTGATGATATGATAAGAGTGATGGTACTGCTGGCATCCTGACTCTAGTGAAATAAATGAACAAAACTCAGACTGGTTTCATTTAGATCACAAAATTCATGTTGAATTCAGCACTGGCAGAAATTTAGTGCATATTCTGGACTAGCTAAAATAGAAAAGCCAACCTATTTTAGTTTATTCAGTTTCAAATTCCATACTCCTTTTTGTTGCTTGCTGTTGTTGTTAAATATTTTGCTAGTAAAAAATTTGACCTATAAATAACTACGTTCCAAATTAAGTTAATTTACAAATTATTTTAATACAACTTTCATCGGAAATGAAATTTTCATAAGCTTGTTTTAAAAAATCTAATATATGTGCACCTATATAAACACAAACATATGTATTCCTACATTTGTCTGTGCATAAAAATTTATAATGAATCCAGATATTAGGGGTTTTTCTTAGAAAAGAATGTCACAATATATTCAAAATGCAGTAATGTATTACTTTTTTTATTGCTTTAAAAAGCCTTGAGTTCTTGTAGAATATGGTTTAGTGGGTCAAACATCCCCTTTCCTCTCATTTATCAGCCTTTTGATCTCGAGTCAGTTCTAAATGTTGGCATGCTTAGGCCATAACAGTGTGCTGCAAGATCACAAAAAGGTACAGTCATATCTTTAAAAACTTATGGGCATCCTGGTGCTACATCCCAGCATAGCATAGCAGATGTGGTATTGAGTTCCCCCAAGTCTTCACTACCCCTTTGTCTATTATTTTTTTTTATAGTTTTGTTCTGCATTCCTTCCACTCAACCTCAAGTAGATGGAAGCCTGTTAGTTTATTACTTACATATGTCTGCACCCTTTTACCTCAGCAGGGAAAGACAAAATATCGAGGAGGACTGTAGGTTTGGGATGGTCAGCTAATCCTTCCCCACCTTGAACTAATCGCCAGGCTGATGTGTTATTGTGCTGAGCTCTGTTCTTCAGTGCATTGCCAGTGGGGTTTCAATTTGTAGAAGCATAAACAGATACTAAAGTAAAAAGAATGGTGCAGTGATTTGTTAGCAGAGTTCAGATCAAATTATCACAGTGGTCCCCTGCTGACAGTCCTAACAATTACCTCCTTTTTCTTGGTCTTTGAAATGTTTTCTGTTTCACTTATGTCTTGGTAAATAGTATGTTTCTCACTGTGCTTTATTTGTTTACCTACAAAAGGGAAAGAAATTGAAACTTCAGCTTTCATTCAAATGTCTGAACATCAATGTGTTTTGTCCTGACTTAGATATATTAATAAGGTTTTGTTTTCCTTTTTTAAAAAATTAAGTATATAGGCAAGGTAATTAAAAGTGGCTTCAGCTTTCTAGTTCATGCATCCTTTAAAAACATTTTCTACTTCTTTTATGGTTTTGATCATGGCAGCATGGCTCTTATAGAAATTTAAAAATTTTTGAGAGGAGCATCCACTAGATGGGAAATAAATAGAATGTTGTATACATTAAGCCAATATTAAGAGTTTAAAGCATTTGAGTCCTGTTTTGAAATCAAATTGAGTGGGTGGCAGTAGATGTTATTCCCTATTTGCAGAATATAGTCAGTTGATGTTCTGTACAAGTTGTCTAGAATTAACTTTAACATTTGTTTCCACTTTTTTCCCCCATTCCTATTTTCAACCCTTGACTTTCACTTTTGCATAGTTACATTTGTCTGCTTCTTACAATTCTAGTGGGACTGATTTATCATCATTTGCTACCATATCTGTCTCAAAATCTGAGCTTTGATCAGCTTGTATTTTATAACTTACATCTGTTCTATGTTTAACCTTTTGTAATGCTGTTTCTCAAAAATATTATCTATTTTAACAAAAGAATCATGTTAGTCTTAACATTCTTTTAAACATAAAGGAAGAAAAATCCTATATACCTGCCTTTTGTGCTGTATTTTTGTTACTGTTTCGTAGTCTCTTTTCCATTAAATCTTTGTAAATCTTCCAGACTCTAATTTTTCCTGTGGTTACTGCTGAACTTCACCTTCCTGTTCCTTCTCTACCCCTTTTTTTCCGACAATTCCAACTTGTTGTGCTTCACATCAACATCACCAGCAGCATCACTGCTCTGGTCTGTTTGCTGCTGCAGGATCCAGTTCCAGCTTCTAGAAAAGTAATTGTGGTGACTAGAAGTACTCCCACAGTGGGCTGCAGGGGACAGCAGAAAGCTTCTTGGTTTGGAATAAATTGACTGAAACTAAAAGTTCTGACTGGGACTAACTCACTGGCATTAATACTCCCACAAATATGAGTCCTTGCAGCAAGATAGATGGATAGTAGTTTGGTGAAGTACAGAGTCACATCTGCATGTTCTGTTGCTACCTAATCTGTCTTCAAGAAAGGAGGTTTCATTTAAAGGACTTACCTTCAGACTGACTCTGTCTTGGGTCATACTGGGTAACACTGGTACAAGAGTGAGAGATGTGTGAACAATGCCTTAGAAAGCTGTCAGCTGTTCCCCAGCTTCTAAATAAATGAACTTTTCCTAGCACAGGTTACTAACATTGACAAAATAATGAAATGCTTTTGCTTGGGATTTTTTTCTTGTCCTCGGATGTAAGGAATAAAGTCATCCCTTCTCTACTTTGCTTTTGGGGGAAGTGTAGCGATTGTGTGAGCACCATTAGCAAGGTAACACTGCCCATGGACTTTGGGAGGAAATGCTGCTGATGCCAGAGTGTCCTGTGACTTGTTCTGCCCACTGATGTGGCCACACCAGTTGCCTGAAAAGAGCATCAGCTGTTCTCCAGCAGCTAAGAAGCTTTTGAAACCCTTTTGGCTAAGTCCACAGCCACAAATAGTAAATGCCCAAACTGCTTGATCCTGACTGTATTGGTGTCCGGATGAATCTGGCCTGAGGACCCAATCAGAGAAGAAATAACCACAAAAATCTAAGTAATTCCAACTCACATGTCCTTCCAAAGTAGTAGACAATTTTAATACAAATGGAAGTTTTATTGGCATAGGGACTGAACTTGGTCTTGGCATAAATGGATTCGAGGGAGTTATACTTGCTTGTAGCAGAGTAAATTTTGGCTTCAGGAGTGAAGATATAAAGCACTGAAAAGCTATAAATTTTGAGCCAGCAAGGGCCTTACAATAGGCAGAAGGGCAACTGGTATGACATCACTTCCTTCTAAAAGATTATGAGCTATGGAAAAAGATTAGTTACTTCTGCTGCAACTAGCTTAGAAAACTTGGACAAGTATATTGAACTTCTTGAATGGATCAGTGACAGCAAATACACCTGTATAGCAATAAAGTAGAGACAAAAAATCAAACCATGGCCTCTCAGGTAGAAAGTAGCATAGGGCATAACAGATGTATTTGGAGTATGTTTGGATGAAAGGAAAAAAATTGTAGGATGACAATAACAGGAGCAGCTAATGAATGAAAGGCATTGGTAGAGCTGGAATAGAAGAGTAAGATTTGCTGCTCTTTGTCACTTGAGCCACTTCTCAAGAAAGGCATGCAGCACTGGCACTGCTAAGTTGGGAGATGAAGTGGCAAACTCAGGAACTGAAATTACTTCTGAAATTAATTCTGGAACCCTTCCAGTATTGTTAATACATGACTAAAGAGATGGCAGTTTATCAGTCTTCTATACACAGATTGCCCTGGTTAAAATCTACACAGAAAATATTCATCCTATTTCATTGGGGCTTTTTATCTTGGGAACTTGCAAAATTCTGTTTGGCATGATTTAATCTCAGAAATCATCCTCTTTGCCAGAATGTGCAAATTTGTACAGGGAAATTCTTCTATGGAGTTCTTGTTTGCTTCTATATTGTCTTTCTAAGATTTAAATATTGAGACAATTTATACCAGACAGAACAGAAACACAGTATTTTCTACTCTCAAATTGGTATTTAAGATGTTGAACATTTTGTCTTATCTCTAGTAAGTTGCCTGGACTAGTTCATTTTTTGTTCTGGATGTGCACCAGCCAGAGAGAGACCAGAACTGTGTGTTCTACAACAAGCACAGCTGATTTTTGGGTTTCATGTTGATTTTTAATTTGCTAGCATACCTGCAATATACAACTCCTTTGATGAAGGCAATAGAGAATTATTGGCTAAAAGAATATACTTTTTGCTCAAAGGAGTTCACAAAATGTTCATCTTGAAAAATGCAGAAGCCTATTAAAGATAAAAAACATAAACAAGTAAGGCACTTCTTAAAGTCTTTGATAGAGGTCTCAGGTGTAGGGAGGTTAAAGCGATATCTTGTTCCTCTAAATATTTCAACAGACAGACAGACTTTTGATTGCATTATCTATTAAAAAAATTGCTTTGAACCTTCCGCCAATGCAGGCCACTTGTGCTTTCTCAAACCAACAAAGGTTTGGTCAACAGATAAGAATTTCTGACCGTGGAAGGGCAGCTGCTTTCCTTTCATCTTTCTCCTGGTGTGTATATGAAATGTTTGCTTAGCCTGGCCCTGCTATCATAAGGACTTTTTTTTTTTTCCTTAATCCTTCCTCTAATTTGAATCCTACACCCAGTCTGCAAATAAGACATGAAGAAAATTTAGATTTCAGCAGTGCAGGATAATCCTGCTGGATGCTGAGTACTTCAGCCCCAATTCAGCACAATACCTAGCCTTATCTGACTATACATATGCTTATCTGTAAGCCTAAACTTAAGCATATGATTAAATGCTCTGATTGATTAGGACTAATGATCCTTGCTGAAGTACTAAGCCCTGTTTGTTTTACAGGCAATTTTCCTGTTGTTTTTCTTCTATTGTTACTTCCCACCAGAGGAGGTAATTAAGGAAGTGTTTGTTTTAAGAACACCAAAGCAATTTCTCTAATTTTTTTTTATCTGATTCTTCAAAATTCACTTGTGACCAGCCTTGTGTTTGTTAGTTTTTTATTACATATTTTTCTTCAAAAGCAAACATGATCTCTAGAAATTGTACCAATGATATCCAGGTATGTCTATTCCTTCTGAAGAAGCCTAATCTATGTGCAGTGTTAATGAGAAAAATATTAAGACAAAATGCGTAAAATTGCTTTCTAGAAAGGTTCAATCTATATGTAAATGTAGGGCTGAATACAAGAGAACTGGCTAACAGTATCCTGAAGGAAAGATGGTATTCACATAGACTGGATCATTATAAATGTACGCTCTCAGATGCTGCCTACTTTAACATTATATGGCTTCCTAATGAGAAAAAAATTTGTGTTTTGTTTTACTTCCTTCTTGCTGTCTCTCAGCCTGTCTCTCTTTCTCTGTAACTTTTCATTTCGGCCAGCTAAGCTTGGGGGAGTGAATGAAAACAGGAAGTTTGAGCTGTTGATTTTTGTGTGATACCTGGAAAGGATGAATGTAAAGCAATAACAGGTCACCTAATGATTTGAGAAATTTTGACTTCCTTAGATGTTTAACAAGGATCTCTTGTCTGCATGCCATAGTGCTTGAAACAGTGTGGAAATCAAAACTCACAGAATATGTTTGAACAAGGAAAAAGCTGTCGTTCCTGCAATGTTGCCTTCACAAGAGAGGTTCCTGAGGCAGACTCTGAGCAAGAGACTATCAAGTTCTTCTGTCTGTGTCTTGCAGTAAGACAGTGCACTATCTGGTCCTTTGAGCACCAATTCCTGAATACCCAGGTTGGTAGCATCAGATTGGGAGACAGTAATGAAGGATAACAACTTCTCACATTTTATCCGAGAGGGAATTCTTCTGGATGGATTTGTTATAAGCAAAGTGTCTCGCTGTCCTGCCTGTGTCATCCTAACCAGCACAGTAAAGCTTTTGTGGGACTTTAAAAAGAAAGGAATGGAGGGAGTTTGAAGACATATGGAGGACAAGACAGAAATTGAACCTTACATTTTCTGAGGGCTGAGAGGATCTATTTACCCTACCAGGATTCCATTAAGTTTTCTTAGCATTAAACTGCAGTATTTTAATCTACTGCCCTCTGGAAGAGAAGCCATGTGCTTTCATGACACTCAAAGTTTGATCCTAAGTTGCTGTAAAGCTCCAGTTCAGCAAAATGCTTGTGTGTGCTTGATTTTAAATACATGAGTGCTTACAGTGACAGAATGGTCAAGAGCAGCATGAAGTCTACTTTGCTTCACAGCTAAGCCAGTATGTAACTTATGAGTATGTTGTATTATCAGTCTAGGGCACCTATTTCAGTACAACCCTGCCTTGGAAATGCATTCCCTGGAGTTGGTGGGATTTAAGTGCATACTTAATTTAGGAAGAGGAGGGACAGACTGCATATGCTTGATTTATATGTAGTTTATCTTCTGGTGGCCTAAATAGCTTCTCACAACCCGGTTCAAATTCTTAGGCTTTTTAAATGTTTTTCCCTTCCAAGACTTTTCTAGAAACACTGTTGTTTCTTTCATAAAGCCATTTTGCTGTGCCATTCAGACTTTTTTTTTTTTTCATTTATGCAATTAATGAACAATGGCTGAGGTTTTCTTTACTTGTCTTTTATTGATTGAGGACTTTTTGTGTGCCTTGTGTAGAAACACTACTCTGTTTCTACAAGTTTTTGCTTCATTGTCTTGCATATGAAAATCGATGTGTGGCTATTTCCCAGATTTGTGTAAATAATGAAATTTGAGCTAGGTGTTTCAATATTGAAAATTTGTATTATTTGAAGACAAAATCCCTAGCTGGATGTTCAGGGGGAAGGAAGGTCATCCTGTGCAGAGAACCATGTTCTGTTTGCTGGTGAGTCTGACATTTGAGGATTACCACCTCTGTGATTCTTGATCCTGGATTTTTTTCACAGGGGTAAGTTTTGAATAATAGTCTTGATCTGGTACCAGTGGAACTAACAAGAGCTTGGTAATTTACTTCAGACTATGCAGAATTATGCACAATTGAAATGTGTAAATTAGGAAACTCAAATGTTTTAGAATTAAGTCTCCTCAAAACAAAAGTATTTCACTGTTGTTTGTTTTGGCGTTTTTTTAATGATGCTTTCGTACCACTAAACTTTCTCTGTAAGAAAAATAAAAGGTCTGCCATGGCTTTCTTTGCTTATTTTCCCTATCACTGCATTTTTTATAGGAAAATTAATGTTTTTATGTTAGATTTAGCTGTTGTCAAGGATATTGTCGATGATACACCATGGCTGCTATCTGCCGTGTATCTACTGGTTTTGTGTCTACAGCAACTGTAAGCTCTTGTAGCCTGATTTCCTGTATTACACAGGTCACAGAATTCGAGGAGGGTCACAGGAGAGACCCCATAACAGCTCCATATAGACAGAAGCAAAATACCAAGGGGAAAAATTATCATCAAGAGTATTAGTCAACATTGTGTTGAGATCATGCTGTTATTTCAATTATTTAATGCATGGTTGTACTAGCAGATCTATAGTTCTAATGATGGTAAACCTCTAGGAAAAGGATTGGGTTCTGTCTCTCAAGGGTTTGTAACTGTCTTTATAAATCCCCACACATGTGGTGGGACATGGTCCATTTAATCACGATGGGAAAATGTGAAATGCTGCCAGTATTCCATATAGACTTGTTGCATTTACTCACCAAGTCATGCATGCATTCCCCAAGTGTTAGTGTTTTAAATAACTTCAACTTCTGTGATCACGAGATGGTATTTTGTTACTCTTGCAACATTTCAGTTGCTAAGATGCATTTTGATTATGCTGATCAAACAGTCATTGAGCATTGGAAGTTCATATTAGCTGTGATTCTGCCTGACGTATTTTGCACTATGTCATGTCTAACTCTTTGTGATGATTAAACATTCATTTGCACCGACGAGGATGCCTGACAGTCTTACATCATAAAGCACTTTATTCAGTGCAAATTAGGATTCAGTACGCTCCTCTGTGGGGGATTTTCCCACTAATGACATATGTAAATAGCACTCATTCATTCTAATATTAAGGGGAAAGGTACAGAAGCATGCAGATCTCCTAATGAATCTACGTTATACCTCAGATGAAAGGAAAACAAAGTGGTTTTCAGATGTTAATTTTGTTATCTGCACTTGCTGTGTTCCCCACTACTCCCTCAAAGTTGAGATACACAGAATCAGATTTATAGAGCCTTTATGTTCACAAAGGCAGTTTGTTAGAGAGGTACTCATGCATACACACTTTCTGTGACAATATGGAATCCCTTCCTTCCACGAAGAAAAGGAAGAAATACAGCGGTATTATTCAAATGCAAACCCTAATATATTGGGCCCTTCTTTGTGTGCCTGTAAAACTTTTTTCCCTGCTCTTGCTATAGCAGCATAACACAGTTTTAGATAACAAAGCCTCATAATTTCTGTCACTGTGTAATATTTGTATTTTTATTGGTAGCATGCTCATATGCAATGTAAAAGGTGTACTGTTCCTTGAGTCAATAGCCCTTGTCATCTACGGTGCTTTGAATGCATTTAATAATGTCAGCTTGGTTTTAAGAGTCACACTAGAAATATTTGAGTCTTAACATTTTGTGAGTGAGTTTTGTTCATTTCCTTTGGTCTTTCATTCCTGAAAGCCTTTCTTTAGGCTTGTTTTCCTGTGGTTTCCACACATGTCCTGGCCCTCTGCTCTGTACCACCCATGCCATGAGGGAGGGACAGGCAGCCCCAGAATTGTTTTTCCATTCTCTTTTAACCAATATTTAATTTATTTTTTTTAAGCAAAAAAAAAAAAAAACAACCAACTGTTTTGTGCTGTTTAACCTCTATAGGCAGAGTAATTGTGAATGATTCTTTAATTTTTTTCTGTGAGGAATGAGTGGTGTTCCTTCACATTTATGTTGAGCTAAACTCAACGCAGACATTGGCTGTAAATGGGTCAGGCAGTCATTGAAGTGAGCAGTTGGCCACATTTGTGCTAACTCTAGTCTTTTTGGTTTTTGCCAGAGGAAAAAGAATTCTAATTTCTATCAGTCTAAATTGTGCTGGGCAGCATTATCAGTTGGAAAGACCCCTCTGATTTGACAGGCCCCACTGTATGATGATTAATTACTACTCAGCTTCATTGGACTTTTCTAATTTCCTTTTGCCACTAGCTGTAGGCAACAAGCGATAAGTACTGCTCTTATTATTTTGTGCAAAGGAAAATGTCTATTACTGCTCTGTCCTACAAGTAATCAGAATGAAAAGACAGCTGATCGGAAAACCTGTGAGGATCATTCTGTCTTTATTTATCCTACCCTTGCTTTATTCCTGTGTTGCTTCTACACAGAGGTTGTTTTACACAGTGGCCTGTCAAAATAAGAAGATAAAATCATAAGCCCTATCAAAGTAGTTGACATTTTGAAATTTGTATAATGATTTCATGGGAATTAATCCTCAATCTTCAAATAAATCCTCCTGAAAATGCTAATATAACTAGGAATCTTACACCACAGAATGTAAAACAATTCTTAATCTTCCTTTTCTATTTTACCATAAATTTATTATATTAGAAGGTTGTCTTGTTGAGAAAAATTATAGCATTATTGCCAAATGCAAAGTAAGTACTTTCCATAGCACATCATAATAATGATTTTACTGAAACACTGAATGCTCTGAAGTATATGAAGAAGAAGGTGCACTACTAAGAACTTGTCAAGGACTTCACTGTTAGAGATAAAAATTGATGCTTGCAACTTTTATATCTTTATTCTAAAGAATCTTCTCAAATCATTAGGCAAATTCCAGTGAATTAATTCTAGAAAAGCCATCCTAATTGCTTCTGTATTCTACATGTTTAAGAGATGCCACAGAATTTACTTCCAGAGTGAAGATATTAAATGCATACTGGCTAACAGCAAAGCATGTCTGCACAGCATGTGGGAATGCTGTGCCAGGATAGAGGTGTGTATAATTGCAGTAAACTTATGTGCTGTCTGGACAAATTACCTAAAGATGTGACTTCTTACCTGTAGGCTTAGCTGCAACTTAAGTTTAAAAGTTGAGTAGGTCACATCTGACAGGGGCGGATGTCCTTATCTGCAGCAGATCTGTTTTCAGAATGTTTTCACACTTAGGGATTTAGAAATAAATGGAACTTACGAACCTAAAAGTCTGTGCCACACTAGAAAAGGAACTTCACCAATCTGTTTAAGATGCATCTGAATGTTAGTCTTCTTCTTATACCTGGAGACTTCTGTGAAAGGGCAGAATGTTGATACACAGGAGAAAGTGCTTTAAAAATCTTCCAGGGAACTTCATTTATCTTGATTCCATAAGACCTGTTGTTCTGGCCAATTCAAGAAGTTTTCTTATACTCAGGTGCTTCCTGCACTTTTTGTATGCCATTGGAACCCTGAGTATTTACATGATTTGGATCAGATTTGCACAGCTACCACAAGAGCGAGGGGTCAGGGGTTGTGCAGGAAAATACAGTTGGTTTTGGTTTGGTTCTGTTTTTAAACTGAAATGGAAGATGGTAGCAAGATTCCCCTCTTTAGAAAAAAAATTGAAAACCAGTTGGCTTGAGGCCTGAAATAGTGGGGAGGCTTCTGTCCTGCAGTATCTCCCATCAGGAGCACACTGCACTTATCAGCCCATCCTGCCTGAGGATGTAAATTCCAGGCCTACTGCAGTCTTTGTAAATATGGATGCCCTTTGTGTGGAAGATGTACACTGCTAGCAAGGGGGAGAGAAGGGACATTTGCATGCAACTTTCACATCTGCTGCTGAACCCAAGAGCCTGATTAGTATCTGCATTCCTTTCCCCAAATAAACAGAGAACCAAATGGCTTGCAGAACTCCTGAAACTCCTCTTCCCCAGTCCAAAGCCATCTCTGCCTCTTCCTTAGGCCTCTGCAGGGTGACATTCAATGGCTGGTGAAAAGACGAGAGCTGCCACGTATCTCTGCTTTTCCATGCTCACTGCAGAGACGGGAACTGAGCTTCTCTGGACAGAAGGGCTGGGGAGGGATGTCAGCGTGGCTGACCCAGTGCAAAGATTCCAGACCACTGACAGGAAGCAAGTTTGGCTAGCACATGCTCAGCATACCATGATTCAGGACATTGCACAAAATTACTTTTTCCCAGATGTAATTACTTTCATTTTTGTTTTGCAGCCAACAAAAGTAAATGTTTGGCAATGTATGGGCAGCATAGATGTCAGTGCTGTTTCACTTGACACAACCACAGCATTATTCTTCGCTGTAAAATGCTGGTGATATTGTTATCAGACTGGTAGCACTACTTTAACAGTTAGAGACTTCATGCAGTTAATCTAAAATGGACTGGATTTTGCTCTTTCCTCCTACTTTATCCCCTTCAAAATCTGGTGGTTGTTATTCTCTTGGTTTAGGGTAGCCCACACTCAACGGGAGGGAACAAGGAGAGAAACGTATGGTAGTCCAGGCCTCTGTGTTATGGTGAAAAATACCTTGTATGACTTTTGAAATTATATAGTCTTATTTGTAGCAAATCAGAGGTTAGTGAGCATCTCAACAGGTACTGTTAAGCACTATTTTGTTGCTTATGTTTCTAGTGGAAATACTTTATTGTACCAGGCTGTAGTATGAATTACAGCATTCTCATCCAGCAACTGTAACTGGGCTATCCAGTTCCATCATTATACTCTCACTAGGATAGCACATTCAGAATTTATTCATTCATTTAAAAAGGTCATAACTACTTTTTAGTGGTCTGGATGAGGGAGGTACATTTATACATGAAGAGCTTATCTTGGGGTCTTCAACAACTATTAAGCAAACAAGCATGGTTAAGCAAATAGAGTAGAACATTCATCCACTGTTGGCAGACACAACTTTCTCCTGTGTTCATAGATGAGTCACTGCAGTTTTGTCTTGCCACCTGTATCTTAAACAAGATTTGTGGGTTCCGGACAAGTTCAAAAACCAACACCAAGCACAGTGATAACAGGGCAAGGAAAATTTCTGCATCCCTTTGACAAAAGGGTCTGCCCCAGGTACTAACAGTTCCCACAGAGGGTGAAAGAAAGTGGAAAGATGTCCCTCTTGCCTAGCATGGCTCTACATCTGCAGAAAAGATGTGCTACTCTAACTGCTCAGGGAGCTCTAGGGAGGTTATGTCTCCCTCAGGCACAAGGACTTGTGTTTCATCAACTGCAGCATTAGTCTTGGCCCCACCAAGCTTCTGCTGCTACCGAAACATCTTGAGGTTCAATGAGTTGGTAGTGTTCAAGGGCAGACAGCAAATAAGTCTATGTCAGAAATAAGAAAAAGCAGGTAGGCTCTATTCCTGGTGATACCTTCCATGCTGCTTTGGTGTTCTAACAACTAATATTTTAATTCAAAAATATTCTCCTTTACTGCATATAAAAGTAGGATCTTTCAGCTCTTTTAAGGGTTGAAAGGGTTTCTTCTACATCTCTGCACAACTATTTGCCATAAACCTTATTTTCATGCTGATCAGTGTTTATTGTTGCTGTAAAATAGTGTGTGTTGTACTGTTTGTCTTATTGATGCAAAGGGATAAAAAGCATCCTCAAATTAACTGCTCTTTAGGGAAAGAAAATAAAAACACATCTGTGTAGGTGTTGGAGAAAAAAGGAATTCCCCATATTATTATTTGACATGAATAATTTTTGAAATACATAGTAATTTGATAAAACCTATGCAACATTTTTTGTCATATGCAAGCCAGATAATTAAAGTATAGAGTTTATTCATTTAATTTAGACTCCTTTAGAAAGTGAAATATATAATAGTGCAACTGCTTTGTTCTTTTTCTAATAAAAGGTAGGAGCTTTTGAGTGTTATTAGACTGAGATAAGCTAGGCTTCTGTATAGCACAATTTTGTATGTCTCAACTAGCAAAAGCCTTTGAAGTCCTATGAATCTTTCTGCTTGTTAATTCTTCCATTTGTTTGATTTTTGGTACAAAGAAAATGAAAGAATATGATGAGATTATGGCATTTTAAGTCAATATTTATTAAAAAATCAATCTCGATGAAAATCTGCCCATCCCTCTAATTAGATGAGGCAACTTGAGGTTGATTTTTAATTGCAAAAGTAATTACACGGAGCAGATAGCCAGTGACATTTGATTATCTAGGTGATTGATTAAAAAGCCTAGCTCACAGAGCAGATTGTCAGCCAGGGGAATCGAGACAAAAGAGCAAATTAAAAAAGTTGTCCTGTTAGTAATCACAAAATTCAAGGATGAAATTACAAAGCTAAACACCTCCAATCCACGTCATCTTCATCACTCAACTGTCTGCAGCATGCCTGAGCTCAAAAAAGGATGATAAAGAAATGGATTACTTTGAAAAGGATGAATATTCAGGAAATATAAAAATAAAAGAGCAAAGCACTGCTGAGAATAGGGACTTCAACCACACAAGCAGTGAAATAAAAATTTCTCTAAATTGTGACAGAGTTCATTTTCCCTGTGCTCTTATGAAAGCTCATTAAAAGCAAGCAGAGTTAGTCAAATATATTGTGTAGCAAAATATGTTTTTAGTGACAAACCTTAATGATTATTTAAGAATCTAGTCTGTGTGATCCCTTGGTCCTCCAATATGTGTATTTTACGGTTAATATTCATATAATTTTCTAATACTTTAGATTTATTCAATATTGTTTTAACTGCAGGCTGTAACTGGAATGGTACCACTGATGCTTTTCAGTAATTAATGTTACAAAATGTTAGTGAAATTCATATATAAGGTAATGTGAATAAAGTGGGAAACAGAATGGAAGTTGTCTTTGCTTATAATATTCCATTTTTATTTTTTGTTTAGTTTTGGGTTTTGTGCTATCCTTGTAAGTTGGTCCAAGGAGCTGATGAGCTACAAATCAAGTATGTGACATCCCTGTGCATGACAGGGAGGGTGGAAGCACATGATCTTTAAGGTCCCTTCCAACCCAAGCCTTTCTATGATTCTATGACTCCAAGAAATTGTGAATCAGATCCTGACAACAGGTTTTAATATATGTAGCATGTTGTACACTGACTCTGGAGGCTTTGGATCAAGTTCAGTGTTTGTCTTTTTTTGTTTGTTTGTTTGCTTGGGTTTTTTTCACCTTGATGAAGTACTGTTGTGTTTTATCTTAATTAACAGATTGTTTTGGCCAAATAGTCTCTGTCAGAATTATTCCATCAAATTTAAAATTATATTTAAGCCTGAAACTCATTCATGAAAAATAACTGCATTTTCTGAATCATCATGTGACCTCTTGGTATCACTTTCCTGCCATCTAAGTAAGGATCTGTCATTTTCTATACCACAGATACCTGAAAAGTGGTGTAATAGCAAGGGCTGAGATGGAACAGCAATTAGTCTTTAACTGAAACTAGAAACACATGCACAGAATTTTATAATCTATGTAATTAGACTAAAACAACCCAGAAAAGAGGAGAAAGGCAGTGAAATTTTCCAAGTATTCCATCCAGAGTCATTTAATGTACAGCCCATTGGCCTTCAGAGTTCTGAGAGCTCAAGTGCAGCCACTGTCAGCTGGTAGGAAGTGGTGGATTTACTACTGTGGGTGTCAACATCAGGCCCTTCATCTGCTGTCTAGAAGTCAGTCAGTGACGTATTTGTATCCAGTTACTAATTCCATGGAAACATCCTGCTTCTCTTCTTCTGAAGTTCCAAATGTTGTCATTGAGGAAAAGAAATGATTACTAGACTGTTGGATTTGTTAAATGCCCGCTCTGTATTGTTCCTTTATGAGGCTTTATTACCTGTCACACATCAAAATGCAATCTGACAGAGTTTAAAAAAAAAAAAATATATATATTGATTCAAGGCATTTCTTGTATATTACAACACTATGTAGGTTTCCAGGTTCCTGACAGGACTTTTGCAGAAAAGCACGTGAACACTGGAAAAGAGACAGATATAGGCCTTGGTGTGTTTCTAGATCCCTGACTTAAAAACAAAACAAAAGCCACAAAAAAAAACCAAAACAAAACAAACAAACAAAAAACAAAAACAAAAACAAAAAACCAAACAAAAAAACACAAACAAAAAACCTGAAACAAACCCCTCACAAACAAACAGACAAACAGAACCCGCAAACAACAAGAAAACTTAAAAAATTGGAGGAAACTAAAATTATTAAACAAGGTTGAGTGTCTTGAAACATGTAATTGCTCAAGAGAGCAGTTTGAACAGCGTAGTGCCATAGAAAACTGGTCTCTGTTTTCAGTGCAACAAAAGGTGTGAGGATGTGTTGGTTTGTAAACACGACCACAATAGTCTTTGTTTCTCTTTCAGAATTTTGAGGAATTGGAGTGAAAACAGCAGAAATACTTTTCTACAAGAGCAAATGCCTTTTCTTTTAACAAAGAAAATATTTTCAAAATTACAGATTTTGGTAATTTCAACACTATCTGCAGGCAATCACATCTGCTTGCTATTTCTGAGACAGAGCAAAGTCACAGAATAAGCTCAATCTTACTTATTAGAGCTCTCTTAAGACTAAGACTAATACTTATGTTTACAGTTTATGTATCCTTGTAAAGACTGTCTTTGTTTGCAAGCTAAATATTCTTTCCAAGATTATATTTACAATTGTGTCATCTTCTCATAGGGAAGCCAGTCCACAAAAATGGAGTCTTGCACTGTATGGACACAGAATCCTCATCCCAATTTTCCAAAATATCTGCTTTGCGTGTTCTAATGAGAATGGTTTTTCCGATTAGGTTTCAGTCCTCCTTAGTCTGAGTACTTCTATTTTTGCCTTTGCCGGCATTAAACAAGAAATTCAGATGTTGGTAATTAACTGGAGTTCCTCTGCTGCCAGACCAAATTCAGTTCCAAAAAGCCCTGTATATTGCTACTTCTGCATTTGTTAACAATGTCCAGACAACAGGCCCGCAATTAGATTCCCATCTGTTAGGCCGAGCATTTAGCATAGCCAATGGATGCAAATGAACTTGGGTCCCTCTGTGGAGTGGATTCCTAACTATCAGTGTTATATTTGAAAAGAAATTTAGCAGTAAATTGTAGAGGGAAAGATGAGACTTTTAATAATACAGCAGCTCTAAAATGCTTGAATGAAAAAAGGAAATACTGTTGCCAGATATGATGGTTGCTCTAACAAATCTGAAAATATATTCAAATATTCCACTTTTTCCCTTAATACCTTGAATGCTGCCTTAGACTGAGGGGAAAAGTGCTAACTTTAAAAGTTTGGTATAGTGCTACCTTCATAAAGTAATGTTGCACAATTATATAAATGTTAGCATTCTACACCAATTATTTTTTGAGACTCTTAAAGGAATGCTTCAAAATGTTAAATATTTTTACAGGATAAAATGGAAAAGGCAGAGGGATGCATTTTTAGAAATTCTTGTGTTTAATCTCAAACTGCAATTTTGTATCAGTTCTAACGGTGTTATAATAAGGGATAATCCTACCAAGTCCATAGGCTGTGTGTTGGAGGATTAGCTAAAGCTTGCATATTTAAATGTTTCATTTTCTACTGGAATGTCTGTAAAATAGACAGTAAAACCCACTTAAACTAATACCTGTTGAAGGGCTAAAACAGTAAGGAAAAGACCCTTTGTGCAAACTCAGATTTTCTTGGAGTATTGATTGTATTACTCTTTTGCCTTTTCAAAATTTGTAGATCAAAAAATGAATATTTTAGGTAGTACATGAATACATGTACATGAATGACTCTTCTTCTTATGTATTAAAAGAATAATATTTCTGATGTGAAACTAGTTTACATGTTATATTAATTTCTTTAAATAATATTTATAGCTTCAAACAAACAAAATTCAAAATTAATAGTATGAGATGCCTTTGTAAAGTCACACAACAATTTTTGTGCCTTAGTAAAATGCAGGAGTGTGGGATTTGCTATGTGGGGTTTGCTATAGATATAGAATTGAAATTTACACAGCTGAGTTTTTATTGTGGCTTCTTTTTCATCTTTGTTTAATGGGAATGATCATTTCAAATGATGGTGGGACTCTTCTAAGAAGTTTTGACATAGTCCTAAATGGGATCTGGACTGCACTCCATATTTCTTACCAGAGCAAACAATAGGGTGACAAAGAGAATCCCAAAGGTACCAAAATAATTTTTGATATTACAATATAAGTTAAAAAAAAAGGGGGGGGGGGAAGTTTCTAAGGTAACCATCAACATGTTGTTTCTGAGTTTAGGGCTTCATTGTTCTCCCTGCCAGATGTAATGAGATGGTTCATGCCCCCAACATCTTCACATCCAAAAGGATGGGGAGACCCGTTCAAGAGCACGGAGCACCAACCTGGCAGATTGGAAATGTGCATGTTCAAATTTCATCTCCTCAGCACAAAGCAATGCACTGGCCACCAGTTGCACCAGTAAAGCACACTCTTTCATAAGGCAACTTGGGTTTCCCAGTATATGGAAGAGCTACAACCAGAACTGGTTCACAATTAGAGTGTTCCATTACCAAGAGAGCTCACTAAGTCTTCTTTATGGCTAAAGATTCTGAAAATAGCACTGTTGTAGTGAGGAGACTGAGCTTTGATTGCCAGTGGTGGGTTCCAGAGCAGTGTCAGCAGGGTTGTACTGCTCTCCCTGTGTGAGTAGCACACCGTACTGTTTGTATGCTTGGGGTAAGACAGAAACGTGCCTGTTGGAAGGATGTGCCCTGCACTGCAGAACTAAGTATGATTTCTGTATTGAATAAAAGTGAACGGACTTAGAGATTTAATTTTGGTGGGTGCGCTTTGAGAAAAATTGCATTCATTTGTTTCAACCTAGCCAGCAGTGTGGGACTGCTCAGGCTGAAATGCATGCTTCTTGTCACTGACAAAAGTGCAGATCTTTGCCTCTGTGGGATTCAACTTTTCAGGCTCTGACAGAAGATGTGTGGGATCAGAATTCCCTGCCAGGCAAGCTGTTGGTTCAAGTGTACTACAGACAGGGTGGGAGTTTGTGATTGCCTGGTCCATCGTCTGCTAATCTTCCAGATTAGTCTGCTCTTTCTCCCTTGGGAGCTAGGAGGCCATCAGCAGAAAGCAAGGGCAATCTGTTGCTCTTTCACTGACAATAAACAAATAGTGACATCAGCTAGAAACCTTGTGTCAGTGCTATAGAGATCTGGGAGCGTATGTCGGTATGATGTTTTGGTCAGTCACATTTTCCTTGCTCTTCCTAAATAGTAAATTATTCATATACACAGATGATGGAGAAACTGTGTATGGGAAGGTGGGACTACACAGCTGCATAGGTGAATGAAAAGGTTCTTCTAGCAGGCAAATTTTGGTCTGCTGCTTCTGCACTTGGCCTATGCTTATTCTCTTATGCCACTAGTATCTCGCCCTAGCAGTAACCTGGGAACATCTTCTGGTTCTTGTGCCTTAAGGAATCACTGGTTTATGTGTAGACATATGTAATGAGGCATAGCTTGAATGGCTCAATGGAATACCATGTGCTTAAATGCTCAGAGGTACAAGCATGGGGAGCCTCTACTGTCACATGATGCAGGACCAGGAGGGAAGCCTTTGTCCAGTTCTGATGGGGGCTGTAGGCCATGAAAGGCAGCGAGTTTCTCCACCAGCCCACCTGCTGCCCTGTTAGCCAGTGGTTTGGTGTGTGGGCACAGCTGGGAACACAGACACTTGTGGGCTTGGAATGGGAGCCTTGCCATACCTAAAAACTTTATGCTTTCAGATGACATGTCACTATTTTTGCCTTCTAAATCAGAAACTGGCAGCCCCACACCATGCTAAACATTATACTTTCCCCAGTTCTCTTTCTATGCATTGCTTTATTTATGAGGTTGGACTTACCTGGAGAAGCCTCTTTTACTAAGTGTTAGCCATAGGTTTATGGTTGGGATTCAGGTTCGCATTGAGGGGTTCTTTCTCTGACATGGGTAATTCTGGAAGCTGGGATGAGTGCAGTTTTGCCTGAGACTGTGCACTGTGTAAAGGCTCACCATCTCCTAACTGGCTGTGTACTTCCCAGGACTGTGAACTCACAGGAACTGCTGCAGTACAGGTGATAAGTAGCTCCTTAATCTGCATGTGTTCTCCAGAAGTATTGTTTTCTTACTAGAAATAACCACTATAGTCACATTCTTGATTTCTTATTTTTGAGTCCTTCTTCCACACATTCTTCTTTGATAACTTTGTGTTGTTTAATGATTTTTAACTTTTTAAAAATTTATACCGTCTTTTCCCCCTTAATAATAAGCACCTCAAATTTTCCAGTGCAATACCCACCAACTACCTTCTTTCTTATTTCACTCACATTACTATTACCTGGAGGTAGGTGTAATACCAGGAAAACACCATTAAGATAATCATTACCATTATCCTCCATATGTAGTCCAAAATAATCTGAATTGTTATAACAAAGAACTGGGATGGGAGAGAGTTAAGCAAAACAGAGGGAAACATAGGTGTCATCTAGTGAGGAATTTGTGTGTGACACTGATGGTATGGGAGCCATAAGAAGAATTCTGGTTCCTGGCCTTAATGCAAATGGGGGGAATTAAAAGTAAATGTTTTCACTTTCCTGATTTATTATTTGGCCTTTCATAGCCCATATCTTGTTGACAAAGAGGAAGGGACTCTCACTAATTGCTTATTATTACTAAACTGCTAATGAAGCACACTGGAAATTCATTTACAATCTCTTTCACATTGGGAATCAGTATTCATGCAAAACTGTCACCTCCAGAAGTAACCCACAGAGCCAGCTTCCCTCAAATACTTTTTACGTTAAGCATTGCCCTCTGACACATACCCTTTCCCAGCCCCACTCCACCCTGGCTCCGCTGGTCGGTGGTCAAAGTGTTAGGCAACAGTTTTTATTAACTGTAATAACAATATTGCGGAGATGACCAATTTAAACTGAAGTCCAAGCACAGCCCTGCCTTTCACACTGATTCATATTGACGAGCACTGCTTACCCTGTGAACTGTGAGCTGCTGGAATGAGCAACACGGCTGTGGTTTTCTTTCAAGTTTCAGGATCCAAAGGTAGTAGTAATTGTTTTTGAAATGTTTCTTTTTATTATTATTAAATATGTTTATTGTATACGTTGAAACCTGGATCGTTCCTGCTCTGATTTACTTCCCTTTTCACTGACAGGCCTAAAGCACAGGAACAGTGTGTGTGTTTTGGATTGCTTCTAAGCCATAATAAAAATATCCTTTCTGTAGGGAGAGGGTGCCATCTCTGCCATTTCCTCAGAAATGTGTAGTCCATAATTAGTCAGGATTTCCAGCTCAGAGTGCTAAATGGAAGAGACAGGGCGAACAAGAAACCAAATAACTCGATTTTTTTTTAAGCTAACATAAAAGTGAAGAAATATGTTAGTCATATATCATGACAGATTCTAGCCCAGCCTAATTCAGTTCTTCATGTGTGTATTGGCATAGGGAATCAAAGACTGTTTGAAAAGATGTGCTTACAAAGTAAGGCACTTTACCAACTGTCAGGAACTGCTTTGAAACGCATCTTTACCTCCAAATACTATTTACCTTGAGGATGTACACTGTATATGCTCTCTTCAGCTTAAAGGCCCCAGGCTTGAGCAGCAGTTACTGTATCTTCCAAAAACCCCTTGTAAATTATCATATACGTGCCTTGCAGCACCAGGCTGTTTGCTCAGCAGGCAAACACAATGCAGCAGCATTATTAAATTTCCACGAAGTTTACCAAATTTGCAGGATCAGTAGGGTGGACCCAACAGGGAAGCTCTCCTACTGCCTACAGCACCTTTAAAGCAGCTGATGGTGCCGCTGATACTTTGCATTCTGCTGTTACTCTACCGCTGTAGCCATCTACTTAATCTCCACAGCAAAGATTAGTTTATTCGATTAAGTCTGTTCCCTATAGACCATCCCTGTAACTCCTTGGAAGGCATCAAGACTGTGTGTCTCCAACCTTTTACCAGCTAAAAAGATTCAATAAAGTAATCTTTTCCCCCTCCTTTTATATGATTGGAAAATAAATTGAAAATGAATTTCAGTTATTGCTTGTGTTTTAAATATGAGATAAAGGTCAGCCCCCTCTAGCTATCTCCATAGATGGAGATTAACATGAGCATGTTCCATTATAAAATCATATAGCAGTTTTGTAAATCTGTCAAGTCATCTACAAATACATAATTAGTCTGTTAGATTTTGAATCAAGAAACAATGACTTTTCAGTGCTGTGCCTAGAAAGCTTAGCTAGAGAATGCTTTAGGCATGGGAGTCCAAATAGCAAAACATTTGCACTGTATACATTAAGCTACTCTCTGGATGTTTAGATGTCGAAGGTTAATTGAAAATCAGGTGTATGCGTGCACTTTTTTATTACAGGTTTTTTAACTCTACTTAAGAAAAGGCAGGAATTTTAAACTTGGTTTGGTTTTCTTTTTTTTCCTTTGTTAAAGCAGCCTGTCAAATAGAGGATGTTCAAAGTGTAAACTTCCCATTTTTCTTTTCATAGTTGGCTACAGTGAGATGGTGACTGCGAATGTTTGTAAGGCAACATTCATAGACATATTTATACAAGGCATGTGTTCACCGTTTGTCATCACTGTCACAGAACATGATTTCCCGGGTCAGAAAATTGACTTCAAAGCTTGACCCTGAAGATTTGACTTGCCTGTTTGCTTATTCTGGTTCAAGATGTGATGTCAAAAGCTGTCCTATTAGTGGCACCTTTTCACATTTAGTTTGCTCAGGTTGATAATAATGATACTGGAAGGAGCGCATTTTGATGTTGAAAGAGATAGGGGAAGGACCGCTGCTGAAATTGATGGTGTTGACAGTAGGAGGTGAGATTGGGAAAAGATATATTAAAATGTGGATATTACTTTAAGTGACAACATTCCTTTGTTAGAATGCTATGCATCAGCATGAAATTAAATTTGTCGGTGTAGCTGTTCCTAAACTAAGTGCCATATATGCACTATCTATATACCAGTTGCAAATATATACATATATATTGTTTGACTGCAATTTTTAAAGTGGATTAATCAAAATACACTTATTAGAATGGATTACACTATGCTTATTTCAATTATTTCAGTACTGAATTTTTATATGCATAAATTCATTGCTTCCAAAGTCTGTTTGCTCTAGAAATCGGCTCATAGAATTTTATCCCCAACTCTCAAAATCAGAACTTCTATCATTCATCTCCTGCTCATGTTAGTGTGGCGTTTTCACAAGTTGTTGAATATACACAAGGGTCTGTCAGAACCCAGGGACCTTGAAGAATAAAAAAAATTCAAAAATAATTTAGTGAAACACTTAACAAGAAGGTGCTTGTGGCAGGATAAATGTTGAATCAATAACTTAATGCTCACAATTGAGTATCCCGGGTTTTAACTAATGATTACCTGTTTATTGATCTACCTTATGACTCCAAAGTACAGAAATAAAGTGATATTCTTCCTTTTTTTGAAAAAAAGATCCAAAAAAGGCATCTTGTACAATACAACATCTACATCACTGATAGTTTCCATAGCCTGCTGACAGCTTAACATGACTTAATGCACTAGTGTTGTTTGTTGCTAGTGAAGTTAAAATAGATGGACTTCCCCTTTTAACATGTCCTTATAAAAATCAGTTTATATTAGGCCATATCTCCAAGTTTTCAAGGTATTTAGCTAGAGTAGACCACAGCGGAATGCAAGACAGCCAGTGTGTAAGGTCACCATAGAGGACAATTGCAACCACAAGCCTTGCTTAGGGTGCACAGCCCTGAACTCCTTTACTGGGTATGAACAGAAGGTTTCACTTGTCAATTTAGAACACTTACTATTAATAATAATTGCATTGCCTGTTTTTGCTTTTTTGATTTTTAGGCTATTTTGTCTTTTTGTTTCTTGATGTTCACAGTGAGGTGTTTTGGTTATTTTGGATTTTTGTTGTTGTTGTTTTAAATATTTTCTTCCTGTGTAGTTTATATAAAAGCAACTGTATTGGCAGGGGTGCCTGTTCAATTGATCTCACAGTAAAAAAGATGCAGTTTCTGGGAAGGGGAACATGAGAGAGAAACTGGTTGACAAATCATATTGTGGTTAGGGTATAGGACAAAACTGGAGTGATGCTCACCTGTAGAAATAGTTGAATTCTGCCGCTTTGCTTGGAAGTACATTCCAATTCCACAAATAAAAATGCCTCAGTGCATGAATATGGATTTCACAACTCAACCTAGTAGACAAACACCATCGGTTACTGGAGTTTGGTGAAGTTAAATTTGACTACTTAGCCCACGTAAAAATGATACATCACCTGTATCAAGATAATTACTCAGGGATATGTTACTTAAGGATGTTGTTTCTTACTGCTTAGCTTGTCTGTTTAAACAAACTAATATATACAAAGTTCATTGAGATGACCAGAGCACTTAAATAGTGCATTTATTGCCTAAAAGCTAAAGTGAGACTAAATCACAGGCCATTCTCGTGATTACATTCCTTTAAAAATAACCATTTGACTAAGACTCTTATTCAAAGTGCAAACAGTAAATCCCCACTGTTCATGTTGCTTGTTCCACCCATCCCTTTTCAAGTGTACGAATAATTCTGACAGCTTTTGAATGAAGACAGGTTCAAGCGAGGGGAAGAAAGGGGAGAAATAGAATTAAATCAGTAAAAAACTCTTATTTGCTGTGACACACACAATTCCGTTGTAATTAGAAAATTTTGTCTTCAAGAAAAGTCACCTTGACTTTAAAAAATAAACAAGTCCTGAATGAATGGCTAATTATGATGCATCTCTTTGACTAAATGGTTGAGTCTATTTTTAAGCACTCTTCTTGCTTAAATAGTTCACATGAGGTTCTTCTTCCCCATGCCTTTTTTTCCCACTCCCCCGAAACAGTTAGTTGGTCAAGTTGATCTCTTGTTTGAAATTCAATCAAGGGCATTAAAGTGTAAACCAGTTGGAAAAACAAATTGCTTAGGGAAATCATTTGCTTAAACAACAACAAACAAGCACTGGTAATCTTCTTACAGAAATTAATGAAGGGAAAACCCCCTCAGCTTGGGTGGATAATGATCCTTAGCTATCATGTAACAAGCCTAGAAGGTTTAGGGAGAAGGTGAAAATTAAGAAAGCTGGATTAAACTGAACTTTCAGGGGAACAAAAAGAATTTCAGGATAAAGATCAGTTCTCTCACTTTGAGGTAGAAAAGTAGCTCTGAACTGGAAGGAGCTTAATCCTTTATGCAAATCTGGTTTAAAGTTAAGTTTTCATCTTGGGAGTGTTTGTTATTTCTACTGTATGGCTAATAAATTCAATACTTAAGAATAATTCAGACAACTGTATTGTTAATAGTTGCTTTACACAGCTTTTCATCAGGTAGAGCTATGAAACTGGTAAATGTAAAAAAATTGTTACCTTTATCCTCTCGTTATTGTCTTTAATGCTTATTCTTTTCTAATTAATCTCTTCAAATTATTTAACCACAAAATTGAGATCTCTTCACATTAGGGCCTATCCCAGAAGATATTCAGGTGGGACTTCTTGATAACTCAACAAAATTTAATTAGTTTTCTCAGTACTACATGTTTATTTTTTAATAACAATAGGAGTTCACTTCCATTAAGAAACTGAACTTCCATTTCAATCAGTCCTCACTGAAACAAAAAAACTGCTGACATATATTATGTCATATATATTTTACTTACAACAATTAAATAGCTATTCTAGTAAAAGTTTGTAATTTTAATGTCTTTGTTTAATATTGGAAAAGATCATTGAACACTGCAATTGATTATCTGTTCCTCTACCAAAAAAAAAAAGTGTTCAAGTTGTTTTTGTTTTCTGTCTTTTATCGTAAGCCTTATCATTGCTCAAGGTTTGTTTAAGTCAGTGGAAGTGCTGAAAAGCAAAGGGATGGAAATACATGTTTTGTAACTGTTAGGACAGGTGGAACAATTCTGTCAAAATATCACATGAAAGCATTACGAATTAAATGAAAAAGAGGGATCTGTGCTCTGTCTCTAGGTAGACCCTGGGGGAAGCCATTTGGCAGTCGTAACCCACCCTAAACTGAATCCTAATGCAGTGGAAGTTGTAGGTGGATGTTCATTTAGGCTCCAAAACGACAAACATTTACACGCACACTGAGATTTATGGGCCTATTTGCAGTGATCAAGTTAACCGCATACCGAGGCATGTCTTCGCAGGAGCAGGGCTTTGCTTTGTTTGGTCATACAAAGCTCACACGTTTTCAGAGGAATGGTGACATCAGGAGGTGTAAGAACTTCAGGACATCAACTGGGCAGGTCTGAAATGTACTACAGGGTGTGAAGCCTGCTGAAAAATGTTATTTAATTTTGAAGGATGAGGAGGAGAGTGCAGGGAGTAATTGCCTTTAAAATCAGAGCAGTCATAATTACTTTAAAGTTTTGTACTGTGATATCACCTTGCCATTAAGGCTGATGTCCTCTTTTGGAGGAATTTCTCCTGGCTTATTCTCAAATACACTTAAAGTGTTAAGTAATACGAAGTCAATGAAGCTCGTGATACTTTAAAGTTCTTAGAGACTGATTGTTTTACATTTCAGTGTAGATTAGATCAGACTGAAAGGAAGTCACTTCATATGAAATATCCTCGAGTGTGTAATCTTTTGATTTAATTTTGTAGCCTCAATCTAGAATTTAAGTGAGAAGACTGAAATAAGGAGTCCTTCACTTTTACTTCATTGAATCTCTTTTCATGACTTGTCAATAGTTCCTTATGCAAACATATAGGAAACTGTACATATTTTAAAAACTTCGGTAGCTGTCTAAAATATTGCTGTTCTTTCTAAAAGAATTTTCAAGAACATTAGAAGGAATTTTTTTAAACCATGCTTAAAATAATGATCATATCAGTGTTTATGGAGTTTGTGAAATAAGTCCAGACTTGCAAAAGGCAGACCTCTTAAATATGAAAAAGTATGTTTTCAACATAGCATTTTCTAGAACTGTTTCCCTTTCAACCATATTAATAAAGAAATAGGATTATACTAAATGATGTTTCTTTAAACATGTCATATTTACAGTCCTTATCTGGTCCATATATGTATAGCCATCAGCATTTCCAAGACTGTAAGATGGTTACTCTCAGAATATCCCTGCCCAGTATCTTTGTTTGACAGTCAGGGAACTGGAGCACAGAGAGTCTCAAGTCCTGGTCCTCAAAATATTTAGGTGCTTAATGCATTTATGACAAAAATTTGTAAGCCTTAGTTATTTTCATTGAGAGTTAGGAGCTTAACAGGAGTGGAAATTTTAACCACACTTAAGTAGCTTGACCTAAATGATCATGAGATTTTTATCAAATAAGTATTTAAACTGGATTTCCCAATTCTTAGGCTTGATACCTTAATTACTGGGCCACTCTCTTCAGTAACCATGTTCCTGCAGATTAGTACCTGAATATTACCGCAGAGTAGGTGAAACATGTTCATGGTTAGTGATGCAAGTGCCCCTTGTACACATAAAATGGTGGACCTCGTATTTTCTAATTTGCTTCAGTGTCTAACAAAACTTAGACATGAACCAAAAGGCCTCAAGCCATCCTAATAAATATGAATACTTCCATCCAAATAAAGTTCAGGTTTGCTGTCTTCTTTCCCTTGAAGCCCTAATAATTTTGAATGCAACATGTGATTGATGTAGCATAGTCAGACAGCTCTGAAAATAAGAAAGATAATAGTTGAGAGACTTTTGGATACAGAAGATTAGGTAAATATAGTATCATCTGTTTGGTAAGTTTTCTTGCGTACCTCCCTATGATTTTTAGGTGCCAAGTAAAGTCAATAGATTATTGTGATCCTCTTCAGCTCTTCTGCCAGTAGCTACATCCCAAGAGAAACTGTGTGCAGAGAAGCAAAAATCTGGGGAGTCATTTAGGGAAGAAACCTAGTCTAAGATGCTTGTAAGTTAAAGACAGGAAGAACTATAAGCAACCATGGAGATGAGCAGCCCACGTCACTTACATGCTGCCAGCTGTATCTTTTGGTTTGTTCTTTGCCAGCTTAAAGTTCTGTATTAAAAATGTGTATCTACAGGGCCTAGAAACTGCTGATGAAGGTAGGCTTATTTGTGTCTGTGTTTGCTTACAAAGATTCAGAATTGCCTATCTGCTAAAGGAGAGAGCATCCATGGAGAGCAGGCTGTTCTACCGCTGCCAATGCTTACACATAGGTGGGAAATGTTGGCTCTTACAACAGAGTGAATGTTTTCATACAGATTTTATTGATTTTACAAATCACAAGGAGAGCTTGGCTTTGAAAAACAATCCCAGTACTCCAAAGGTAAACCCCAGTGTCTGAAAGTAAGAGCGATAACAAGAATTAATGTATGTTTTAATAAATGTTTTCTGTGCTAGTGGCTCAATTTTAGGAGCCACTAGCTGCTAATCAAGGACAATTTATTAGGTTCTGCTTCAGATTGTGAGACTCACCTAAAGGCCTCCGGTTTTCAATGAGAAACCTCTGCCTAGTTTAGCAGGAACTCCTGAATGACCCCTGAAGGTGCCTGCAGTGTTCTCACTGCCAGTGTTATTGCTGATTCCCATTTAATGCCATATTTAGCATGCTACTCCATGTGGGAGCTTTCCTAAGTTCATTACTACTGCAGAACTGGCTGTTCTGGCAGAGAAAAAGATCAGTCTGCAAGGGATGTCCTAAATCTGATGTTATGATGAGGTCAGATAGAACTGTATTATGGACCACAGAGGAACAAAATTTAAATAAAAGGTCTTTCACCTCTGTTTTCTCACCACTATCTGAGTAGCTTATTGCAGGACCGAGAAAGCATCATTGTGATAGTATCTTGCTATAGGCAAAACTCTTCTTAGGGGCTTAAAGTTGTTCCTGGACATTTGTGTAATCTAGATATCCTTCTGTAATCAGGACAAGTGGTGTGATCTTTGAGTAAAATGGAAGTAAACAGCAAAAATAAGGATTAATAAGTGTGTGGTTTTGGTATGATTGTATGTGCAATATACTTCTAATGTGTAATTATTTCAATTTTACAGATGAGGGAACTGAGGCACAGAAAATGATATGTTGTGTGAGATAACACAAGAGTTCAGAAACAAAATTGCTCTATTCTGCTCTTGTAAGCTGTAAGAAAGTTGCCCTTCCATTGTTTTGCTCATAATATTGCATATTTGATCACTCAAATATTTTTATAGCATGAATCCATGTACTTTCATTATCCGGTTAAATATAGTTAAAAATTACCCATAGTCTGTGTATATTGCAAATCTATACTTTGGGAGATGGTTTTGAAATATCTCATGTCTAAATTTTATTTAAAATATAGTTGTCAGTTAATTCACTATCACATTTAATAACCTGTGCTATGCATAACTATGATTGCAGACTGTAACCTCAATTTTTCACATTTATGGACTTTCTTGTATATTAATCTAAGGAAAAGTAAAGATAGGGCAGTTGTATGTAGAACTTCATAAATAATTGTGCTTGAGGCTGCTGCCCGAGTTGTGAAAGAAACAGTTTTTCTCCTATGACACGAAGCTTTAAGGACTTCATGTCCTGATCAAGAAGGAATGCTTTAATAAGCATCCATGTTAGTGGGTTTGTGCTGTGTAAGCTTGGTACAGACCATATGGGCAAAAAGGCACATTGTGTGGCGACAACTGCCCTGCTTGTCATCCCCAATCATACTTGCTCTAATCCTTGTTTTAATTTACTCTGCTTGTACAGCACCAATCCTGCCAGTGCAGTCCTTAGGGTCCCTTCACTCCTGCCATTTATGACAAGGAATATGCAAAGGCACAATTATTCATCCACTAAGGTGACAGAGAAGGGCTCTGCTTGGGAATATGTTCCCAGACTTGCAGCATCATAATGTCAGTTGTTAAAGCACTTTGCAGTTGCAAACAATTCTTGAGAGACTTTTTTTTAAAAAATATAAATATTTTTGAACACAGAAGTGCTGAGACTAAATGAATCCTTATTGATTAAGCAGTGCAGTGCTGGAAAGTTTTTATAAATAACATTCTCTACATTTTGCCTTTTATTCAAGTTACATGCTTTTTGTCTTTCCTCCTCCACTTAGTCATTGTGGTCTTATAATTTGTTTAACTTCAGAGAAAAGATAATATGTTGAGCCATCCTTATTAAGTCTTAGGGATTGTATATTGTTTATATTCTGCTGTACACCACATTCCCAAACAGACCAAAAAAAAAAAGCAACAAAAAACCCTCAAGTGTAGCATTCAGCCTCTCAAGTCCATGATGTATTTCATTTGCTACGGTCAGAGCAATTTTAACAATGCCTTTCATTTTCTTATAGCCTAAAATGATTTTCTTTCTGTGAGGCCATTCTCCAAAACTTCTCTTCCCCTTTCAGGGTATCATTTGCAATTTAAAGCTAACCTGGTGAGTGTACTCACAATAGGCTTGCCCATAAAATGGTTCAAGGCCTGCCTGCATGCCTAATGAGGTTGATGTTGAGCTATTTAGCTCTTTGTCCTTCCATAATATCTACTTAATGCAGTTCAATGGGAGTGGATTGTTAGAAGCATTAAAGATTCTATTAAGTCTTTACTAAAGCCACTCTATTCTAGTCCAGCTGTATAGTGGCAAGAGCATTAAATTTGAGAATGTAGTGGGAACAAGGGGCCTGAAAAAGCACCTATAAAAAAAGGACAAATTTCCTAACGAAGTAAGACCACACTCAATTTAAGACCTGTTACTTTTGTATCTAGATCTAAAGAGTTTCTCAATGTGCATCTCACAGTGTTGTGAATTAACTCTAGTTAGTTTCCCCTAATGGATGAACAAGATACAGCTTAAATCTTCATTTATGTTCAAAGCACGTGAGTAGACTTTTGCTTCGTCACACTATTGAAAACAACATTATGACTTTAATTCCAGAGAAACTACTAAAATCTTGCAAAGGCCTCCTTTCAGATAACATTTAAATGCAATACATTTTCCCATTTGCTTAAATAATGTAATGAGCTTGGTCTGCATGAGGAATTCAGAAATGTCTGCACTGTGCAGGGAAGATAAACAATGCTTCTGATGGAAAAAAAAAAAAAAAAAAAAGATATTCATTCAACGCATTGTTTTGCTTAAGTGTTTGTGGTTTTTTTTTATCAGGCCTGTATGGTGCTAGGCACCAGCACTGAGATGAGGGAAGGGAAAAAAAAAGGGGTAGAATGGCCAGGATTTCACACAGTTGGCATTGACTTGGCTTGAAGAGGCAAGCACTAAGCTGTCTTTTCAACCATAGTAAAAACCCTCCATCTGGCCACCCTGAAACTCTGTTAGCTTGTTCAACTCGCTGTCGGCTGATTGGGCTTTGTGAAGCAGAAGTAACAACATCAATAGTATAAACCCTTGCCACTTGAGAGTATTACATTTCATTTCATGCTTGACTTAATCAAAACTGGGGAAATGAAATTTACACCTTTTTGATGTTCTTTTCCCTGCTGTTTAAGGAGAAGAATCTTAACCCATTTGATCTTCACATGCACCCAATAAATGACCAAATATGCCAAGCTGCCAAAAGCAGACGGCTGCCAGTTGCCAGTTTATGTCAGGTCACTGTGAGAGAGCTTAATGCAGAAGGTCTTGAGTTTCATACCCAAATACTTCAGTTTGCAGCATGGTATTTTGGTTGCAGTGTCAACAATTTATCTCCCCTCCCTATTAATATTAAACCGTTATAAAGAAAGAAGAAATGTCATTTTCAGTGGAGGGAAATATGTTAGCAGGCGGCTGTTGCGTGACAGTCAGGAGAGAGTGACAGAGATGAAATGAAGCTGGGTTGGAATTGCTTCTTCAAACCCTTGACATTTGTTCCCTTCTTTTCTGGCTCTGATCTACGCGATATACATAGTTGTTGTTGTTTTTTCTGCTAATAACAAGACAGTGCGGTGCTGGATTAGAGATTGAGTGAGTGAGTGAAAAATGGGACTGGTGATAAGGTTTTCCCCCTGCCTGGGGGGGAGGCTCATTAAGCGGGAGAACAGATCGCTACAAAATACATACATGAATAAAACCAACAACTAACAAAGTTCTATCTGCAACTTGCCGATAGAGAAAAGCTTTTGATTCAGCAAACACAGGCCCTGGGAAGAGGCTTTGCTGCTCACTTGGCTGCCGAGCCTGGACGCAGTGCCCAGCGTGGGGCGTGGGGTGGGGTAGTGATGTGATGAGCTGTCCCCACCTGTGCGGGGCTGGGTCTGCCCCAAAACCACGCACACAGACACAGTGCAACACGCCCCTGCCTTCCCTGCCGCCACTCTGCTCCCTCCAGAGACCTTTTGCCTTTTGTCAAGGGCTCTGCATTTATGACTTGATGAAAACATTTGTAATAGATCATCAAATACTGATACATTCTGAGGGACAATATCCCATTTGTTAAATATAAATTAACATTAACACAGATCCCCCGTCGCAGAAAGGCGAAGGGTTTTGACACCTTTTCATCAGGACAGGCCGGGCCCCAGCGAAGAAAGCCGAGGGCCTGTAAAGGAACTTGTCCCGAATGGTGATCCTCAGGCTCTTGTGTGACAAGGTACATAGTTTCTATTCAGGAACAGGCAGATTATCGGTTACTATAGTTTCCCTAATGCTCAAATGGAGCTGAGGCCTAAGCTGAACAGAATAGGTTAAAAGGTGCCGATGTTTGGGCCTGCGAAACCACATGTTGAGAGTCAGAGACCAAACAACACAAAGAGCACATCTCTCCGGTCTTTGATGTCTTCTCTGAGGGACGCGGAGTGAGAAAAACGCAGCGGTGCCCCCGCGGCCACGGGCGGACAATGCGCCAGTGTGGGAGCGCGTCCTCTGCGGAGGGGCACTGCGGAGCGCACAGCCCCGCTCAGCACCCCTGAAACCACCACACGCATTTATCCCTCACTTGTCTCAAACACTCACAAACTTGGGACCTTGAACCACTAAGTTTAACTAGACTTAATTTATTGTTTTCTGCGTTTGTTTCCTTTTAGCCTGTTCTTTAGCATTTCCTTTGTGTTGTGCGCTTTAAAATCTCTTTACAGCACTCCAGTTAGTGGCTTTTTATTTCCCTGTGTGCCTCAGTGTCTGCTCTGAATCCACTGTGGAGCTGGTGCGGTGGCTGCTCTGTGCTTCCTGCATGAATCACTGATTCTGCTCTTTTTTCCATTTGTGAGTATACAGTGTTTTCAAACAATTCATATTCACCACAAAAATGTTCCATGTAGAATATCCCCTGATAGCACAAGCAATGCTTTTGCATTTTTCATAAGGTGGATTAAAACACCCGTTCCTTGCGCTCATGATGTAGGTCTTTTCCATTTTGTTGAAACTCAGTTTAGTATTTTAATTTTTTATTAAAACTCTCATAAGCAAGATAAATGTGCATTGGCACTAAAGGGAGGCTGCCAACTTTGATGGGTTATATTGCTACAATTTGCTGCCACTCTTTAAATATTACAGCACTCAAGATCCAAGTATTATGTAAAGCAAAATTAATCAGCACCTGCATCTTTTAAAATAATAGAATTCATGAATTCTAAGGTTTTATCAGCGTTATTGTAATTCTGATTGTCATTGGTTCTTTATACCATTATAGAAAAATATCTAATTGTAACAACTGTATTCCTATAGTGAACATATTACTTGAATTCAAACCCTAACAATGGCAATAGGATAACTGTCCTTGAATTTGAGCCTTTTGTGATACATCAATAGGCTTACAATGTGCTGAATTAGCAGGCATATTAATGGGCAGATGCAGCACCAGCCCATTCTTTTTACCCAAATCTTCTTATGCAAATACCCCATGAATTCAGTTCAAAGAGCTAGCTTTAAAATGAGCTTCTACACACATTCAGATGGGTCCTTTCACAACTGGCAATGGGACTTAGATAGAAAGTGACATGAGAAAAGTTTAGACACTTGTTTTTATAACTGAACATGATCTTGTTATCATAATCTGATACTGGTAACTGGCATGGTCTGGTTGTAGAATTTTAAGCCTTTAACAGAGGGAGATAATCTAGGCCTTTGTGCTACAATGTACTGAATCCTGCACTTGGTGAAAGCTATCAATGAGAATTGCAGTTCATGCTTTTTCAAACAAAACTTTTTCATGGTAAAAGCTTTTATCCTATGATAATTACTTAACTGATTGTAGCTGTGCCTTTAAGGTTAGTGAGCTCATAACAAGGACACATAAAAAAGGTTGTGTTATTTTAGAATAAATAAATTATCAAATAAACAGGTTTTGTTTGCTTGTTGAACAAAATGGTAATGAGGTCATTATTAAAAATGCTAATGCAAAGCAGCATGGCTAGTAAAAGTTAATGTATTTTATGATCTTTCTTTTGTTTGCTCTGTTTCTTGTGATTATTTCTCATCAACAGCATCTGTGTGAGAGTGGTTTTAGTGATTTAATTGTAAATTTAGGAAAACCTGCCAAAGGAAAACGGTTTCATTAGATTGATGATGTTGAAGCCACTTCCTTTAGAGTGATTTTAAATTTGTCTGCAATTTCAACGAAAGTCTATGGTTTTCTAGGTGGTGGATTGGGTTTTTTTTTAACTGTCTATTTTAAGAAGTCCAAAAGCTGGTGAGAAGGAATTTCATGTTGACATTTCCCATACATGCTGACCAAGCTTCATTAAAGCAATGCTTCCTACAGAATATTCTACAGGAAGCATAAAAGTAACTGAGAATCGATCCTCAGCTGGAGCAAATTGGCATAACTAATTGACTTCTGTGGATCTGGTCAACACTGCCTCATCCTTGGCCAGTGTGTGGACTTGATAGATGTAGATAATTTAAACTGTATGAGATTATTGTAAAAAATGAGAAGGAAAATAATCTGCTCTTTTATCATTGCATTTAGATAATCACAATGTATATTAGACTAGTCCTGTACAACATTATCTGTTGGTTTATTCTTTATAATTTTTTTTCTGAAATGAGTATTTATATTGTGTCCTCAAGCCGTAATGAGGAGATTCTTATACCAAGAACCTTAGTGCAGTAGATTAATATAAAAGCCAGTGTATTTCTTATACAGTTATTTTTAGATCAAGATAATAATTTCATATAGATGCATGCTAGTAAAAATATTATGGGTTGTGCTTGAGAGCCTTCATGGAGGAATGCTTTATTAAGATTTAATGGTAGTAGACATATGAGTTCCACTGAGTCTTTTTCTGGACACTTTGTGTCTCAGCATTAAGCAAAATTATTCTGAGACCTCAAATATTTGGCACACAGCTTGATTTTTAGTATTGTTTTATATTTCCTGTAAACCTGCAATAAGACACTTACGTGTTGAAAGAATATGTCAAACTAATATATGGGTACATAGTGGGCCTAATCGTGAAAGTCAACCCTGTCTCAGAAATATATCCATCACCATTCATTCTGTCGAGCCACTGCTTTACTCATCTGCAATAAATTTCATCTTTTAAATTAATGTATTGCTTATCTCAAAATGTAGTTAAATGTAAAGGAACACATTAGGAAAACAACTGACACATGGGAATCTGCTTCAAAAACTGTGGTTCTCTAAGTAGCTTCTTCTGGGAAACATCAGCCAACTCAGACATCCACACTGTGCAGGAGAGGCTTTTCAGGGACTTTGTTAAATGAATGTTCCTAGAACACAAAATAACTGTACATGTTATGCTTTCCTGAGTCTGCAAAATAGTTGTAGAGATCTTTTGTCACATTTAGACTATGATACTTAGGTTAGCTACTTAATTATCTTTATACATGCATATATGTCATGGATTTTTTTTTTCACCCTGTGGATGAAGCTGAAGTGATCAAATGAAGTTATATTTCGTTACCCTTTTTTTCTGTATCTGTTATTGTTTAATTACAGCATGAAAAAAAGATGTGGAAGGAGAACCACTGAAAAGATAAAGTGTCAAAGGTAACGCAGGAGAGAAGCATAAATGGGACAGAACAGTAAAATGCCTGGAGGGCAAACTGCATGGTAGAGCAGGAACAGGAGAGAAAGATGGGGAATCGTCTAGAACATCACTATCACTGTCAAACTATGGTGCAAATTAATGACATATAATGTCATCCAGGGAGTAGAACAAATGAAAAGAAACTTGGAAATTCTTAAGAACATGTAATAAGACAAGGAAAAGCAGATTGTACAAACAAAATAATATGAGTCTCAGTCCCATTAATGTGTCTGCTGAGCTTCAACTGTGGAAGACAAAACAGGAGAAGACAAAAATGAAGTGTGTTGGGTTTAGAATTTATTTGATTTGTGACAAAAATTAAGCATGATTTTATATAAAAAAGCTGAAATTAATATGCTGGAATGAAACTCAAGTCTTTAAGTGCTTTTTCTCAAGGAATAAATATTCCCTGAAAAAAGAGTTTCATGATGGTAGAGGCTGTCTTCAACTTTAAGTCATATCTTCAGAACATGTTTTAAAAAGATGTGCACCATTTCTGTAAATCAAAACTGGACAAAATATTTGCAGCCAAATCATATTTTGAAATTTTGCAAATGAAATTAAATGTTTTGACAGTTTGAAATAAAATCCTTTCATTTCTAAATGCTATTTTTCCATAAAAGTGAAATTAATTCATCTCAAATAAAAAGGTTTCAGTGTCATTCCTTCCACTGCTGTTGTTGACTTTTACAAATCTTAGTACTTTGAGAAACTGGGATAAGCATGTATTTGGGGGCTTTGAGGAACTGGATCCTACAATATTTGAGATAAGCCTTAGTTTGTCCTACAGACAAAGCTGAAATTCATCCCAAAGAGATTCAAATTCTTGATTTTGTCATTTTGACATCTGGCAATGAAAGAATAGTTTCATGCCTGCTTTTCTATTTCTTTTTGTTCACAGGAGGTTTAATTATTTTTTTTTTAAATGCTCATTTTTCAAATCTCCTTCCAGGGAATAGTTTGGCATGCTTTGGGGCCTCTGAGCAAACCAGTGTTTTCTAACTACAGGTGTTCACCCAGCAGTAACGTTGCACTGCGCTGCATTCCAACCAGAACAAAAAAATGAATTATACTCACAAAATATGCCAATGTTCCCAATGTCATGCCTTCATCAGGGATGAAATGTTAGTATACTCTGCTAAATCCAAGTCAATGATAAAAGAATCATGAGAAGTGCGAATGGAATTGTTTTTCTGTCAAGTGGAGTGAAACGAGGCTTTACTGTTTGATGAACAGCTGTAAATACTCTAGATTCCCCCATTGCATTCATGCTCTGTAGACAGTAATGCTGATGCTTTCTCTCTAACATCACCAGAGTTGTTATCATTACACTCAGTTTGCTGCAGTTTTATAACTTCTCTCTGCTTTTCTTACCTTCCAGATATAAGATGTGCAATACCCTATAGCAAATACAACTACAGCCTAAGCAAGTCTCGCCCTTTCTCTGTAATTTCAGAGCAGAACTTTAGAGCAAAGCCAGCATTCCTCACATTCAAATGCCATCTGGGATTTCTGTATTTACACCTCAGAATATTGGCTAGCCTCTTCCAAGTCATACAAGAAGTTTGTGGTGAGTTTGACAATGCAACCTAAATCATCTTATTCAGCATGTGTGGTTCAGCTTCTGTCTTTCACTTATACCTGACAGGTGGGGAAGAAAAGAATTGCTTACTTAGTAATAAATAACTTCTGTTTTCTGAGATGTTTATCCTAGTAGCACTAGGGATTTACATGGATGTGTTAAGCATGGGATCAGTTTAAAAACTATCATGTAACAGTATGGTTCTTTTGCATGGATATTGGTACAACTCTTGAGTCTTCTTGTAAGGCCCATACTATTTGTGCCTGAGGGATAGAGTAGGAAGAGAGCAGAAGTTCCTTGAATACACTAGCCATTTTCTCTTGGAAATACTTCCACATTAGAAGAGTAGCTTAGTCACTGGCTTAAACATAAGACAGATATGCTTTCATGATATCAACATGGCCATTGGGCTTTCTTCGTTAAACCTTTGTGCTCTGGTTAGGCTTGAAAAAAAGAAAAGGTATCCTTAAATGGTCAGACCACTTGGAGATAAAAGCACTGGAACAGTAAGCATGATGATCAGATGTGAGATCTGGAGCATGAATGTCATAGATTCATAAAATGACTTGGTTTGGGGTGGACCTTAAAGATCACCTAGTTTCAACCTCCCTGCCATGGGCAGGAGCTCCTTCCATTAGACCAGGGTGCTCAGAGTTCCATCCAACCTGGCCTTGCACTCATGACTCCATAAAAAGACCAGAATGTCCTCAACTGAATGAAAATATGAAGGAGGCAATCCAGTTAGTTAAAAAGATTTAGAGAAAGAAGTGCTTTGCTGCTTATGATAGTCCTACAAATGCGCAGCTGCTGGGGTTAGGGTTATTCTACATCTACACAAATGAAGTGACAGAGAGGAAAAGGGAGTTTGACTCCTTAATCCAGTATCTCTGAAAGAGGATGGAAAAAACAATCTGAATGTGTTACAATAATTCAAATCACTGTAAATACTCTGTTGAGTAATGAAAAGCATATAAATTTATTATTGCTCCCGAGGTAGCCTATAAAAGTTATTGTATTGGCTAACTCCAAACATAAAATATTTTCTTCCTGGTTTATGACACCATTGAAAAATACAATAGATACCACTAGCCAACTCTTAATTTTGGTTTTAAGATTTGGATGTGTTCTAGATGTTGGAATTAATGCTGGTTAGAATATATGATAGATTTCTATTCCACAAGAGAAATATCCTCTCTTCAGAAGAAATCCCCTTCTTAAGCCACCTAGTCTGTGACATCCCCTTAATCCCTTTATTTTTCTTGAATTTAGCATAAATACTTCCCTTTTTTACACCTTCATCTGTTTGTTCTACTTTTTTGCCTTAGTTCCTGTCAATGATGCATGGAGCTCTGTTTTCAGTCAGAGGGGCATTAGCTAAAGCAGTAGTTTCCCAGAGTTGGTGCCAGAGCAGTAGACTGAATGTCTTGAGATTGGTGAAAAGCATAAATATACAGGGACACCTATTGATCTGTATGCATGGAGGAGGGGGAGATGGATGGATGGATGGGTAGATATACACTCACACAAATAAATAATACAGCCAGTGCATGTCCATACACAGCTACCAGAGAAGTCGTAGCATTCTGAAATGCTCTCACTAATAGTCTGGTTAATGAATACAAATGTAAGCTTAATGCTTACAGTGGTTTGTTTCCAGGCATCAACAGAGTGGTAAGGAGGAGAATTACCATAGGATTATCATATTTTACACATAGACATACTTGCCAATCCTTTTATGAATACTTTAAGGAGAGATCTAGAGTCTAAGTATTTGGGAGTAAAAATAGCTAAATATAGACTGTCCAAGCCACTTAGCTATAATTCTTTTGAGTTACTTGCTGTATGACACAACTGCGTGTTCAGTTGATTTCGGCATAATGAAATAAGCCTTTTAAATTTTAAATGTGGGAAGATAGCTGTCTATAAGCTATCCTAAATATTTAAGAACATTTCATTTGATTAACTAAGCCATATTTGGCATGATGAGAAGCTATGCACCACTTTAATACTAGCAAAAATCTGTTCTGAAAGTGAATGGTAAAAGAGGTGTTTGCCTTCCTGAGTTTCAGGATTCAGCAGATTTGTAAGGCACATTACATGGTTGTTGGAGGTTTTATGCAGGTACGATCAAGCATCTATAAGATCACCTGGCTGAATTATGCAGTTGTCTGACAATGTGGGCTGTAGTTTCCTCATCATTAATATCAGATCTATGTGCTATCAAAGCACTCAGGGTGTAAATTTGATCTGGATAAAGGATTACTTGGGTTTGCTTACAATATACAGTTTGTGCTGGCTGTGGTAGGACAAACACTGTTTAATCTGGCAAAAAGGCTGCTGACATATTTTTTCTTAATTAGATATAAAAATAAGATGTCAGAGTGAGGTTTTTTTCCATGTCTTTTGTGACCACAGTGCTTTTTATTTGATACTAGCAATCTAAAATCATGTTTCTAGCAATTTAAAAATGAATCCTCAGATACAATTCCTGTTAAAAACATGTAACAAGACTAGTTTAAATGTGCTTTTGTTGAGCTGGGGACAATAGTTGCTTTCTTTTTTTTATTAAGTATTCATTTGCACAATTTATGGGACTACTTTTCAGATAGGTTTGAGGATATCTTTTGGCATAAAAAAAATAATTTTAGAAGACACAGGGTAATAGAAAAGTCTTGTTTCTTCAAAGTTTTTAAACTGTATCATGGATGAAGAGTTTTTTATTGATGCTATGTCTTGAAGGATTTTGCTGTGTCATTTCTCTCCTCTCTGTCTCTTCTATGTGGGGGAGAGCAAGAAGGGTAGTTAGGAAAGGGCTGAGCCAAGTTGCTCAGTGACAGACAGTCTAACAAGGGCCAACAACCACAAAAGGTGCCTTGCAAAGATCTGAAGTGCGTGTTAGAAATACTACCTCCAGGAAGGTGTGGTAATACTGGAAGAGGTTGGCCAGAGACCCTTGGAATTTTCCAAGAGCTGGTTGGACAAAGTCTGCTCATGACCATTCTGGGGGAGAGAAGAAACCTTAGAGTTCCCTCTTATTAATATTTCTACAATTGTGCTAGTCTGTATCTACATTGCAGAGGAATCAAAATAATGTACTTTTTTGTGAGGGTTTTTGTGGATTAATTTTTTCAGTGGGATTTCAGTGATTTTGTACTGGGGCCGTATCAGCTGTGAAATAACTCTATGGATCTAATACAAAAGGTATATATTGTGTAACAAAGACACTTCCCAGAACATATGGATCATAGTAAGGGTTAAAAATCCAGTTTTCTTGTTGAAATCCACCATTAAAACCCATTGTGCATATATGCTTGAAAGTCCCCTTTTATTATGGACATCCTATGAGCCTTATAAAACAAAACAAAACAACCCCTCAAAGTACAACAGAGTGGTTTGTATTCTTTCTGTAGCAGGATAAACTTGAAATGCTGTATTATTTCCCATGTTCACCCTCAGAGTTTAGATATAAAAGTTCTTATTGATAATTTTAGAACACTTTGAAAGGTAATGAATACCATACTGGGTCAGAGCAGATGTCCTTCTGTTGTGTCCTATCTGACTCTAGCTGGCAGTGAATGCTTAGCAGTGTAGGAGCAGTGCGTCATCTTTTCCCTGGTATATCTTTCCAATAATCAGTCGTTCACTCTTCGCTGAACTAGGTGTGATCAGAGAACACATCTCACAGCAGCATTCAGCACTTTTCATTTTTAAACCCATTGAAATGTAATATTAATTATGGTGGTGCATCTAATGGGGCTGTCATTATCCTCTGATGGGTTTTTCCAGAAGGCTCAGCGACCAGATGTTCATTTGGTCAGTTTCCAAAAGAAATACACATCTCTATACATCTTTCATTTGGCCTTTAGTGATGTTTTCACAGGAATGTACTTGCAATTAAGAATCTTTTTGTTGCCTTTTTGGTTTTTTGGGGGGAAGGGGTTTTGGGGGGAGATTGGTGTTAACACAAGAATGAGCTCAACTGTGTTTACAGTTTGAACTGTTTGAAATTGCATCAGGCAATGACTCAGTCTTGGTTTCTCTTCAGCTGTTCTGAGTTCTCACCCATATGTTTGTTAAATCAGTTTTGGTCACTTTTGATTTATGAAGGCATGATTAAATAAGGAGACTGGAGCAGCAGAAAGTATCTGCTGCTGTTGGGGAAGCACAAACCCTGGAAGCTGGCGGATGTTTGTTCTGCAGCAGATCAACCTCTCTGTAGCAGAGGTCATCCTCTAATGGAAAGAAAAACAAAAATAAAACACTCCCATTTCACCATGAGGAGGTACTGAACTACCAGGGGGAGCGAGAGGTTCTTTAATATACTGCTGTGCCACCTGTGCTGTACAGATCTTTATGATCCTTTACTCCTCTTTCCTCCCACAGACAAATTGCAGTCTGTTGGGCTTGTGACAGGTCTGAGCCATAAGAAAATGGGGCTCCTGCCCAGCCTCTGTCTGCAGTGAGATCCAGAACCCACTCTGCTCAGCGGTGGGTTCCTCCTGTCTTAGTCTCCTCCTGAGATACCAGCTCGTACCCTGACCCATAATGGACAACCTTCAGCTATAGGTCTGTAAATGATCCTCTGTTCGAGTCAGTCTGGAGAGCTGAAGGGAAGCTTTGTTGTGCACAGAGACACAAAAATGGGAAGACCTGCACACCTCCACCAATGGTCTTCCTATTTGATGGCATTGGTATGTCACAGACATTGTTAAACTCCGAATTTTCCTGGTGGCTGCTGGCCAGCTGTGGCACTGGGGCTGACTCTGCTGTTCCTAATCTCTTCCTCTATGGCATGCAGACAGCTGAGTGCTGTGTATGCTTCCTCAGCAGGAGAAACTTCCTAGAATGCTATCTCTGGCTAGTCCTAGCATAGGTTCAAATTCTAAAATCTGGGAAACTGAAATTTTTAAGCTGTGGAGTAGTCCTTCACAACTTACTGATATATAATGTTACATCAATGATGTTAAATTCCTGCCTTATCAAGGACATGTGTATGTTATTTTTATTATGTGTTATTTTCATTATCTTATGCCTTTATGATGCTCTGGGAGAGTGACTTATTCTGTACCAGAGAGGTATACAAATCAGCTTTCTCCTGTGCCTTCTGGGACTGGGAAACAAGGACAAACAAAAGTCTGGTGTTTTGGAATTAAGAAGTACTTTCAAGGCACTGCATCTGACCTGTTGCTCAGGAAAGGGTGGTTGGCACCAGACGAAGGAATCTTTTCAGGAAAACTCCAGTTGAAGTGATGGGAACATTGATTTGCAGTACTGAGGACCTAAACATCACACTTTTATTGTCAAGGAGGGATATCATGCTTGTTATTTTTGCCCTTTGTTATTCACTTAACTTGTATACCAAATCACACTCCTTGTTCTCATTAAAAGGCTGCTGTTTCACAACCTCAGCCACAGTTATTACCAATCAGGTGCCTTTCCATCGGAGTTCTCATTTTTGCTTTCTGCTTCTTCCAAAATCCCAGTGTGCAAAATTTCTCTGTCTTTGGAGCTAAAGACATACTCCTGAGTATCATCATCAGTTAAAACTTTGGTATTCTCTTCATCATCTTAAGAATAAAATCCCTAGCTTAATTCTTACCATTATTAAGGACTTAAAGTAAATGAGCTAAGTAAAGGAAGCATGGGAACTGTGAAGCAGTTTTAAAGTATTTATAATATTTGCCAGTACCACTGACTTCAATAAAGCCAGTGGCAGCTTTTAAGAAAGAACAAGTTGTACAGGACTGCATTGTTTGTCAAAAAAAATTTCACTTTAAATTAAAAACCAAAAAAGTGAAAATCCTCCAGATGCACTGGTTATAGATGAGAGGGTGACTCCCTGTCTGCTGTGGCCATGAATGAGCTTTTCCTACACTCCCTAATAATCTTGATTGCCTTATTGAATGAAAGTGTGACACGAACCTTATGCAGATTCTCAGTAGTGCTCAAGTACTCACTTTTGTTCTTTGTACTGTAAGTGGTGATTTAAATCTGGCACCTTTTCAAATGGCAATTCTCTACATTTGTGGTCTTCAGTTGAATCCTCTACCTATACACACAGTTTCTCAGAGCACCAGTTATCTTCAAGTTGTTAATATCCCAGCAGGTGCTAATATCAGAAAAGCCATGCCAAGTCCTTGGTCAGCCTACCATTTTGCTTGTCCAACATGAATTCTGCATACATCTCTCAAGATAGAATTGGCCAAAGTGTTAAACAGTTGCAGAGGTTCCTTCTGCAATAGACTTTTGAAAAATGACTCAACCTGTTTCTAACCAAAATGTTTTTAACAAAAATCTCTACTTAACAAAAGTTTTACTGGTAAACATCCCAGGTTTTCATCATCCCAAAGTTATTTCATTAGCTTGTTTAAACTCAAACTGTGGTCCTATCACATATCTAGTGAAGATACTGTGCTATCCTACAGCCCTTTGTAATGTGTGAGTACTATGGGCTTCCTGTTGATGTTTGCAGTCTCAAAAAAAAGCTGAAGTTTACAATGGCAGTGGAAAGGGAAACGATTGAATAAGCGTTAAGAACTAAACTACTTTTCCTCTTTCAAACAGATCCTTCTGGGCATGGCTAGAAAGACATGGAGTACAATGGTGAGGAAGTCTACTAAACTTAAACTTCTGGTGTTCTCATACTTCTCGCTGGCTATGGACATGTTTAGTTTAACTCATTCATGCTTGTTAAAAAAACAAGAATGTTAACTAGTAATTAACCACATTTTTAAAAACTTGTTGTTTCTAGTATTCTGGATCAGATTAGTCTGAATTGTTTTAAGAAACAACATTGTACAAATTTAATCCATATTGATGAAAAAGATTTTTATGAAGATTGTTCCTTTAATAGGCTAGAGAGTTAATGTTTTTAAATTACAAACTTTTACTATGTGCTTTCAGTCTTTTCAAATGTGTGCTTGTCCTTATGTGAGAAAAATCTCTTTTATTGGATTTAGAAAAATGGCAAAATCTTGTGAAACAAAGAAATATAACGAACAGGAAATTTTACTTACAACCCGTGTTGGGTGCCCAGGCCACGCAGGTCCCAAGGCACACCCATAATTCAAAAACCAGCAGCCTTAAAGGGTTCCTAAATAGCACCCATCTATGTAACAGGAGGGGCGTTCCCTTCCCCCTGGTTGGTTGTATTGTGTGTCCCCCCCCATGATGGGAGTTGGGGTCCTGGGTATTATGGCAGTCTCCATATGTCCACGTGGCTTGCCGTGTGTTAGGAGGTCTGGTTAAAATTGCATGTCTATTTTATAATTCCTCTATCCGCATGTAACCNGTTTTGGAATTAAGAAGTACTTTCAAGGCACTGCATCTGACCTGTTGCTCAGGAAAGGGTGGTTGGCACCAGACGAAGGAATCTTTTCAGGAAAACTCCAGTTGAAGTGATGGGAACATTGATTTGCAGTACTGAGGACCTAAACATCACACTTTTATTGTCAAGGAGGGATATCATGCTTGTTATTTTTGCCCTTTGTTATTCACTTAACTTGTATACCAAATCACACTCCTTGTTCTCATTAAAAGGCTGCTGTTTCACAACCTCAGCCACAGTTATTACCAATCAGGTGCCTTTCCATCGGAGTTCTCATTTTTGCTTTCTGCTTCTTCCAAAATCCCAGTGTGCAAAATTTCTCTGTCTTTGGAGCTAAAGACATACTCCTGAGTATCATCATCAGTTAAAACTTTGGTATTCTCTTCATCATCTTAAGAATAAAATCCCTAGCTTAATTCTTACCATTATTAAGGACTTAAAGTAAATGAGCTAAGTAAAGGAAGCATGGGAACTGTGAAGCAGTTTTAAAGTATTTATAATATTTGCCAGTACCACTGACTTCAATAAAGCCAGTGGCAGCTTTTAAGAAAGAACAAGTTGTACAGGACTGCATTGTTTGTCAAAAAAAATTTCACTTTAAATTAAAAACCAAAAAAGTGAAAATCCTCCAGATGCACTGGTTATAGATGAGAGGGTGACTCCCTGTCTGCTGTGGCCATGAATGAGCTTTTCCTACACTCCCTAATAATCTTGATTGCCTTATTGAATGAAAGTGTGACACGAACCTTATGCAGATTCTCAGTAGTGCTCAAGTACTCACTTTTGTTCTTTGTACTGTAAGTGGTGATTTAAATCTGGCACCTTTTCAAATGGCAATTCTCTACATTTGTGGTCTTCAGTTGAATCCTCTACCTATACACACAGTTTCTCAGAGCACCAGTTATCTTCAAGTTGTTAATATCCCAGCAGGTGCTAATATCAGAAAAGCCATGCCAAGTCCTTGGTCAGCCTACCATTTTGCTTGTCCAACATGAATTCTGCATACATCTCTCAAGATAGAATTGGCCAAAGTGTTAAACAGTTGCAGAGGTTCCTTCTGCAATAGACTTTTGAAAAATGACTCAACCTGTTTCTAACCAAAATGTTTTTAACAAAAATCTCTACTTAACAAAAGTTTTACTGGTAAACATCCCAGGTTTTCATCATCCCAAAGTTATTTCATTAGCTTGTTTAAACTCAAACTGTGGTCCTATCACATATCTAGTGAAGATACTGTGCTATCCTACAGCCCTTTGTAATGTGTGAGTACTATGGGCTTCCTGTTGATGTTTGCAGTCTCAAAAAAAAGCTGAAGTTTACAATGGCAGTGGAAAGGGAAACGATTGAATAAGCGTTAAGAACTAAACTACTTTTCCTCTTTCAAACAGATCCTTCTGGGCATGGCTAGAAAGACATGGAGTACAATGGTGAGGAAGTCTACTAAACTTAAACTTCTGGTGTTCTCATACTTCTCGCTGGCTATGGACATGTTTAGTTTAACTCATTCATGCTTGTTAAAAAAACAAGAATGTTAACTAGTAATTAACCACATTTTTAAAAACTTGTTGTTTCTAGTATTCTGGATCAGATTAGTCTGAATTGTTTTAAGAAACAACATTGTACAAATTTAATCCATATTGATGAAAAAGATTTTTATGAAGATTGTTCCTTTAATAGGCTAGAGAGTTAATGTTTTTAAATTACAAACTTTTACTATGTGCTTTCAGTCTTTTCAAATGTGTGCTTGTCCTTATGTGAGAAAAATCTCTTTTATTGGATTTAGAAAAATGGCAAAATCTTGTGAAACAAAGAAATATAACGAACAGGAAATTTTACTTACAACCCGTGTTGGGTGCCCAGGCCACGCAGGTCCCAAGGCACACCCATAATTCAAAAACCAGCAGCCTTAAAGGGTTCCTAAATAGCACCCATCTATGTAACAGGAGGGGCGTTCCCTTCCCCCTGGTTGGTTGTATTGTGTGTCCCCCCCCATGATGGGAGTTGGGGTCCTGGGTATTATGGCAGTCTCCATATGTCCACGTGGCTTGCCGTGTGTTAGGAGGTCTGGTTAAAATTGCATGTCTATTTTATAATTCCTCTATCCNTGTTGGGTGCCCAGGCCACGCAGGTCCCAAGGCACACCCATAATTCAAAAACCAGCAGCCTTAAAGGGTTCCTAAATAGCACCCATCTATGTAACAGGAGGGGCGTTCCCTTCCCCCTGGTTGGTTGTATTGTGTGTCCCCCCCCATGATGGGAGTTGGGGTCCTGGGTATTATGGCAGTCTCCATATGTCCACGTGGCTTGCCGTGTGTTAGGAGGTCTGGTTAAAATTGCATGTCTATTTTATAATTCCTCTATCCGCATGTAACCCTGGCACCAGCTCCAGGCAGGATCCAGCACCTTATAACTCCACAATCCACAATCCTATAGGTTATGAAAAAGAAACAACAAAGCAGAAAAAATAACCCCTGTGTTAGTAAATCTTTGTTCAACTCATTTGTTTGTAATAAACCCATTTTTTGTTGTTTTTTTTTTTTTTTTTTCCTCATACTTTTAACTTTCACTTTAGATCTTCCTGAAGAACGTAGTAACTGTTCTGGCAAATATGCATAATAATAAGTATTTGGCTTGGCTTTCCATCATAGTTCTTCTGCTTGTATATCCCCGTTTCCACATTGTGCACATCCGATCAGCCCATGCGGTGCTCACACGGAGAGCTCTCATAGCTTATCTGATGTTTTGGAAAGGGCTCTCTATAAGAATGGTTTTTATCAACAGTGTTCCCATTTAAAAAGATCAACACATTTTGCAATGTAATTAATATGTGGGCGAGAGGGTGTGTTGTGCATGGAAACTCCAATCAGAAATTTGTTTTGTACATACTTGTCATCCTCCAAGAGGTTGCAGTGTAAGTAAACCTTGAGGAGAGAAAAATAAGGGACCTTGGATACAACAGTGAGCCATACAGAGTGATGAGAGAAATGGTGTTAGAGAGACAGAAAATTATGGGGAAAAAACACCAAACCCAAAAACAACAGAAAAGGAGAAAAAGACAACTAAGGAAGGGAGAAGACAGGGAAAAGGGAAAGTAAGATGCAAAATGAAAACAGTAGAAGGAGCAACCTCGGCACCAAAAATAGAAGAAAATAACACTGGAGAGAAAACTGTATTGCCTGGAGATATCCATGAGACAGCTAGAGCATACCTGAAGCATTTGTCTTCTTAAGTGTTCTGTGCAGATTTCTTATCTGCTTCTCTAAATTCTTTAAATGTTAAATGCATTTGATGCTGTTGGATGAAAATGGGATTTTATTTTGGTATATATTTATTTTTCTTTCCTAATGTTGCAATATACACAGAAAAAGAATAAGATGTATATTAGTTCAACAAGAACTCAGGACAGGTTGTTCTATGTGAACAAGGGTGTTAGGTATTGTGAACTATAAAAACATTTCATTGTTAGACAAGAAGAGTTAAATGTATCACTTTTAGCAATCTTCCAAATTAAACAGCCAAGCTTTGCTCTTCCCTCTGTCATTATGACATAATTTTGTTTATACTGAAAAGACTATTTTAGTGGTACATCTTCAGTTCGAACATGAGGCAAGAATTCATAAAATGTTCTTAGGAGTTTTAATTTTTGTCTCAGTAAGAGAAAGTCCAAACAAACCTTATATAAACTATACACTTTGAACATTGTTCCCAGGTTTGCATTTCTGTGTGTTTTTTTGTCTCATTTGGGTTTTTTGCTGAAGGCACAAAACCAGTAATCACATACATTGATACACAAGGGGAAAATGTATAAGGAAGAAGACATACATCTGTATAGGAGGATTGTCTACGTTCTGTGTTTATTCCAGTGATGAACTTCAGCCTTCTGTCACTCAGGATGTCAATATGTTCTATTTAAGCTTAGTTTTGCAGTTTATTTTAAAAAGAGAGTTAACAATCACAGCCACTTGAGGATGGGATTATATGGATTATGTACTCATTTTGTTTCTTCCTGATAGGATGTTTCTGGTCATTTTATCCTGCTCTGCTAAAACTGAGTCCCCCTGAATGCTGCCCATTGGTGTTGGAATAGGGAGAGCCACGGTACCACTTCTCTAAAGTAAGTTACTCTACTGAGGTTAAAGCATAAAGCACTCATGTAGTCGGGGCTGGCATCTTTATATATTTGGGAAGCAGGCAGAACTGGCTCCACACATGTAAGTTGTAAAGGGCGCTGTCTGTGAGGATGACGCCGTGATGGTTGGTAATGGTAAGGCGGTGAAGTCTTTTCTAAAAGTATCGCATTGCAGCGTGAAGCTTCCTGGCGTGATGTCAGGCAGCTCTCATGAACCCCGACTGCTCCACAGCACTATGGTTATTCTTAGAGACACTTCCCATTCCTTAGGAAAAGCTACTGTGAGAGGCTTAGTTGGCTTTTATCTTTAGAAGTGAGCATTTAAATGTTGGACTAATTTGTAGCTCGTTCGCAGCTCAGCTGCAGCCCTGCCAGCTGCGCTGGGATCAGTGACAACCCTTTCTTCCGCCTCCAAAGCACACTTGCAGACAGATCCAGGCCCTAGAAGCACATTGCCCCAGAGGCAACTCGACTTTTTCACAGGCATGTAGCTGCCTGAGGGAGTTTTCCAGAACAAGTAGCATATTAGGAGTTCCCTAGCAAAGGAAGACCTCACACGCATGTAGTAACCTTGCTGGCTTCACAAGTGTTGGATTGGCATTGCAGGAGACCATGCTGTTGTGTTCTGCGATGGAGAGGGGCTGGTGACCATGAAATTAAGTATTGCCCCAGCCATAAAAGCCATAAGCCATAAAGCTTAAAGACAGAGGTGTGAGCTGACCAACCAGGTGGCAGAAGGGGCTGAGAGGAAAAACCTCTATCTCCTCAAGGAAAGTCGATTCAGAATGGTAGGAGCAGTATGTATTTAACTAAAGCATCTTTTCTCATGGTGGGTTGGTCATCTGGGACAGCATTCTTTCAGGACCTAAAAAAACAGCTGAATTGTAGACAACCTCCCTTGTGTATTGGACCACAAGGGGAAAAAGTTCTTTTTTGGCTGGAGATCAGAAAATCAGTTATTGAGGCTGAGGTAGGAATTAGTAATAACTACACTGGGAAGCATGTGACACCTTGGCTGGGAGGGGGCAGGAGAAGACAGTGGGTCTACCCCTGACCTGGCAGTGGGGTGGCACCATCCTGTTAGTTTTAAATAATTTCAAAAATAAATAAATCCTATTTTCATAGTCACATGCTCGTATGAGGCTCCCCATTTGAGAGAACAGAACTAACGCCTTTTGACACAATCCATTTAGTCTGAATAGTAAACAAAGATATATTAAGAGATATTTTTTTCTTCCTTTTTGTTAGTTCAGGATATTCCTCCTTATTTACACCACTATTAAATTTAGTCCATCTTTTGGTCACAAAATGCTCTTTTTCAATCCCAATTTTCTTTTAAGATCCAAGAAAGTGTGAAGGAGTGAAAACAACCAATAGTTAACCACTGTTAACATGAGCTGCTGAAATGATTATATTAGTTCACGATAACTACCCAGATGCTCTAAGCACTGAGGTCTCTCTGCTGGCTGGGCCATTCCCATAGCAAGTGCCAGTAATAGATAGTGTGAGAAAAGGAAACATGATCAGGGCTCTTCTTAAAGAGAGTAAAATATACACTCAGCAGGAATGAGAATATCCTAGAAACAAACAGCAGGGAGCTGAAACGAGGGAAAAACAGTGCAGGAAATGGAGCTACAATTCTGATTTCATCAGATTAGCGGAAGCTGAACAGGGGAGAAACCAATGGATTTCTGTGAAAGTGGGAACGTGCTGTGTTAGGGTCACCCTTGACCAGTAAACCCAGTTTTCACAGTGCATCTGTGTGAAAGAGCAGGAGAGGCATGGAAATTACATATGAGATGTGAGCTCATCATGAAATGGTTGGGGATTATTTTATTTAATTTTTCTTTCCTAATCTTTCATCTTTTTGACTTCAAGTCAAACTATTTTAACTAAGAAACAATTCTTTGAAACTGAACCTGACAAAAGTTGTTTGCTAAATGGAATCAGTTTCATTAATAACTTTGGTCGTTCCTAGGCAATGTTTTTGAACAATTTCTTTTACTGAAACATGGTTCTGACCGCTCTGTAGTGACTCTTTTTGGCTTTTATTGATTATTACAATTCAAGTACAACAAAAACAGAACTAACTGACTGAGCCTTTAAAACATACTACTCTTAATTAAATGGAAACTTTGAAGACAGGTTGAACTGGCTGAGATTCACCAAGGGCAATAAATATATCTACTTAGTGTTTTCAGCAAATTTTGATTCTGTTGCTAACAAAATTAATTTTGTTTTCAAAATGAGGAAAGGAGGGGGAGGTGATGTGAGTGTAAGGCCAATGGGTGATCCTATAAGTGCCTTGAACTGGCAGGTGGAGTGGAGCAAATTGTGAGATGGAAAATAAAGGTAGATTGCTCATTAGGGTGTCATGTTAACCTGAAGTGAGTAAAGTGAGACCTTAATTTCTCCAGAAAGCAGGGCTGTAAGCAAAAGTAGGAAAAGGAATCAAAATAACATAAGACTCTCAGTCCTACTGTGTTATGGGTTTTAGGAACTTGGCAAGGTGAATCTTCCTGGATAAAAGATGGAAATTGGTCCTTGGTATGTTTAATTAAAGAGGAGATTAAGAATTATTTAAATATAATTTAAAGTGATTTAATGAAAACCAGTGTTTGAATACAAGGTTTAATTTCCCTGAAAATAAATCACAGCTAAGGGTGAGAAACTTTACATGTAAATCCAGTGATTTGGAGACCCCTGCAAGGAAGGGGAGCTCAGATGCACTGCATCTGTCACAGCCCTCAGAGGGCTGGTGGGCTGGATGTGCATCCAGGATATGTACCCTGCTGCATCTGCTGAGCTGTATGAGACTGGAACAACATTACAGGTTGTGTGACAGCAAGCAAGACTTTCATTATCCCTGGAAGAACAAGGAACTTGATTGCTGAGTAGGGACCATGATCAATGTTATCAAATTGAGGAAGCATTTGGTTAAAGAATGGTTACTTAAAATTCATTCATTTTCTCTCCATTTTTATGTTATTCTTTTACTTCTTTGGTTTAGGGTGTTTTTTTACCTGGTCTGCAACTTCCATATGAGCTGGAAAAATTATATAAAATATATAAAATAATTTTAGAAAGCATTTTATTTGAATCTTGGATAAACTTAATGGAAATTTTCATGTTAAATGTTTTGAAATATTTTTTCCACAAGATATATTTAAGCAAAATATTAAATATTTTAAAAACTAAATATATGATTTGTCATATTTTATAGGCCTAAGGGATGCAATATTCACACAGGAGGCTTTTTGTGGGTTGGAGATGGGTTCTGCTGGCTCTGCTGAGCTCAGGAGTCACCACTGAGCAAATGCTGGTGGCTGTCCCTTTGGCTGTCTTCAGTCTGCTGCTGCTACAAAACTGAGAACTCTTGCTCTTAGCATTTCAGTGAATGTTTTAGGAAATGTGTTTGTTGTTTCAGAGTAAAGACGAAGAAGGAAATTATTTTTCCAACAACTTAACTGAACAGTAGGGACTTGGAGTCACAGATAGGGAACTCAGATAAATGAAGGGAAGATTGTCCATGTGCCACTCTAGGGTAGAAGACACCTATGCTACCTTTTATTCTTTCAGGAAAAGAAGGATAAATGAATGAAGCAATGAATAGGCCAGGAGAGCTGTACCATCGATGCTCTCCAGATTCTGGTGCTGAGCAAACCGGCTTGGCTCCCTCTGTGTGGTGTGCATGCATTCCTGCAATCATCAGCTACATCCGAGCTACAGTTCCTGCATCCATGGTAGCCTCCTAACTTACTGACTGTCTTATTTTTCTTCTGTCTTCTTTTACCTAGTCTGATTAATTTAAGAAAGTAGATACCTGTTGTTTCTTTTAACCTCAAATAGTTCATTTTATTCTTAAAATACTTGCATTTAGGTACAATGAGGGAGGACTAGCAGAAACACAAGAAAATATTTTGTGTGGTAATATGTAGTATTTCAAAAGGAACCTGCAGTGCATAATTCTTCACTGTGCAGAAGCCAGGGTAGAACTTTCTGCTTCTCATAAATGTGAAATTAGTTCACGTCTTTTCTTTCTTTTATGATGTTGCCAATTATTCAGTGCACCATAAGCCCCATGTCCTAAATTTCTTGATTCATGTCTAAACATTGATTGTATTAGCTGTACCCTAATTAATCCTTTTGTGCCACAAGTCTAATTTGCCCAGCATGCTTTTCATTGCCAGGAGTGGATGCACCAAATCTGCTGATGCCAAAGAGGTAACATGTATTTAACATGCATCAGCACTCGCTCTCCCTTTTATAATTGCTGATCCTCCTGCACTTAGTAATGCACTACTAAGTTAAGGTTATACATAGCTCAAGCAGTGCTAACTATCAGGGTGTGTGGTTATTCTATAATAACCACATTTTAGGGTGTGCTTCAATTTTACAGGGCAGTCATTTACTTCAAATTACTTTGTCATTTCTTAAAGCCATTGTGTAATTTCATTATTAAAGTAAAAGAAAAAATTATAATTTGATTTTTAAAGATGCATTAAATAACACTAATTATAATGCTTAGCTTTTAGCACGTTTTTCATCCTCAGTGCTTTATAGCCATTTTGCTAATTAATTTTTACAACATTCCTATGGTGAGCAACTAGCTGTACCTCTGCCCAAAAGTCAGGAATGCTGAGGCAGGGAAGTTGAGTGTTTTCCCTGAGTTCACTGTGATTTGCTCAGGAGATGGTTTTAGAGCCAATATGAATATTTGGTTGCTTCTGACTGCCATGCCATGAACTCATAAATCTTTCTCTCCCCCAAACCATAGAAATAGTCTCAATAATTATTTCATTTTTAAAATGGATAAGAGCAGAGCCTTAAAATGGCACAAGTCAGCTGTGTCATCCTGCAAATGTTCACCAATTCTTTTCTTGAAGTTTCTTTACTAATTAGTGGTTGTGAGGCAGTAATCCATGTTCCCATTGCCTCCTTTAAGGCCTCTTCAAGCTCCAATCTAACTACTACCTCTTGGCCTGTGATTAAATTTCTGAGGTGCCTTTAGTCCCAAGAGCGTTCAGCACAGTAGAAATAAATGTCTTCAGCTGCAGGGTTTTAACAGGTTAGGAAAAGGGAAAAGAGCATGTTTCCTGTGTCATTTGTAAATGTACCATCCTTAATAGAGGAGAGAAAGGAGAGGCAGTAAGCAAAAGGGGAAAGGTCTGAATTGGCAGGTGCTAGATGCTGAGGAATTCTGAAATAGCAGCCCATCATATTTAGGCAAACATGCTGAGTAAAAAGCCTTTTTAAAATTGGTTTATTTAGACAACAACTTGAAGAAAAGCTTACTAGAACAGTTTTATCAATATTGTCAATTTTCTTGGAGTGTTTTTAACACTGGGGTATATTAATGCCTGTGTTTATGTATATAGATAGATATCTGTGTAGCATTACATTCCAATATTGTAATGTAATCTAATGTATCTATGAAATCACATGCTTGGTAAGACTCAATTTACATTTATTAAAAAGAAAACAATATGAAAATGTGTCTTGGACATGCAACAGCTTGCTAATTCTGAAAGACAAGTCAGAACTACTCAAAACTTTCAAATTCCTGTGTTTGACAGTGTTGTGAATGTATTTATTTTCAGAATGTGAAGTGGATAATATTTTACCCATATTTATTGTGGCTGGATCATTTTCAGGTCCTCAATCTTTCTTGTTTGTTGATTGTAAGTTTGGTTCTAGCACTGAGGGCATTCAAACTGAATCCTTCTATTTCCCTGAACTTTAAAGTTAATTACTCTTAAGCTTCCAGTGCAGTTATCTTTGACTTAGGTATTATGTTAACACTGCTGATACTAAATAATCATTTTAAAGGACCTGTAATTTTCCCAAAGGTCCTAATCCTCCCATGGGATCATGTTGCAATACGTAACTAACACACTGTAGTTGGGTTCAGAGGGGCTTTGCGAAGGACCGAGGTCTGAGACAAATCTCCTTCAGGAGCACAGCCTCCAAAATACAGGATCTGGTTGGTTTTGGTTTTTTGCAGTTTTTTTGCTCCAGGTTTTGGCACTAATAGTAGATTGTGCCAATATGAACTTCAAGGATTTGCCAAAATGAAAACTGCTACATATTGGTGCCATTGACTTACTGAAAGACTGCACTTTATGTTTACTTGCCATAAATAAGAAGAAATATTTACTAATACCATCATCTCAAAGTCTGATGCTCTTTTCTTGAGAGTTCAAAGAGAGCTTCAGCAGAGGCTACCTTGCTGAAATCTGCTCAACCAACTTTTCCTTAAAAACACTGCGTACCGTAGCTCAGTTTCTGGCCTGCCCTACAAAATTGCAGTCTCCAGTAAAGTTAAAAGGATGATTCATACACCTCAAGAAGGAATTGAATATTCAAGTCACTTGTCAGGCTGGCAGGTTTAAATTATATAACAGGAAGCTTTCTATTCATATGTAATGTAACTGAATCACCACTTCTTTATTGATAATTCATTATATGTTGCTACTATCACTCTGCAGCTCTGAAATGCTTTTTGCTATAATGATTTTATACCGTACTAGTATAATGGCCTTCTGACTGTGTCAATCAGCACTACTGGCGTGTATAGTAATATTATTCTGCAATCTGTCTTGGGAGAATGCTTAAAAGCTTTCTCTCATTTTGTCCATTTAACTCATGTATTATCTGAGTTTTTACATTAAATGGCCATACTTAATATCCCATGACATGTCACCTATTTTCTAGGGAGGATACTGATACAGTACTTACCAATTCCAGAATCTATACTAATCAAGTTACACCTGCCCACCTCAGCCAAAAGCAGTTAGTTCAGTGCATCAGCATTTAATCTGTAGGAAGAACTTATGTGGAGGAACAAAAACAATAAGAACTGTAGTTGGCTAAATGTAGGCATGGTTGATGCAATTTGTTTTGTGAAGCAGGATTAGAAGATATTGAAGACTGAGTTACATGGGTCAATTTATATACAGATTTATGGCCAGAACTCAGCTTACATAGGTTGCACATTTATAAAGACAAGGCCTAATCCAGCAAGTATTTATGCTATTTCTGTTATGCACTTTGTGCATGCTGATGAATGAGATTTCTTGGCTGCAAAATTAAATGTGTGTGCAAAAGTAACAAACTCTGCCAGACTTTAAGAGAGTTCAGGCCCAGTGCAGATAACAATCATAGCTTTGCACTGAAAGACTGCCTGAAAGTCCCAAGTAGTTACTCTAAACCCCTTTCACAGTCAGGTTAATGCATTCAAAATTTTAAGACTTGAAATGCCAGCTGCTGAACACAAAATCCTACATTGGAACCAGTGCCAAGGCATTTAATCTGTTTGACTTAGATTTTTTCCCTAAAAATACTGGATACACTTAAATCTCATTTGTTGTTTGATTCGGTCAATGCTATGGTGTAACTGACTTCTATATTAAATAATAGAAGATTCTATTTACCAAACCATATGAAATTTTAATGTTTCAAGGGTGGTAGGTGTCCATTTACATGGACACCTTGCTTATAATATAAATCCCATCTGCTCTGCCTATGAGAACTTCAGAGAAAGTTAATGCAGCAAGCATGCAGTCTCCAAGAACAGGCAAAGTTAATTTGCTCAGTCACACAAGAAGCAAGGCAAGGGTGCAAAAGTAGTGGTTTAATTATGCCATAACTTTATTAACTCATAGGACAATAAATGGTACCTTTCCTATTATCATTCTTTCCTCAGTTTATTTTTAAGCCAGCTCTCCTTGGGAATCGGATATTCCTGCCTGAGTACTTGCAGCTGTCAATGGAAGAGACTTTCAGTTGTAGAGCTCACATAGAGGAGAAGATCCTAAACAGTCAGACAAGGTTATAAGTATTTTTGTGATTTGTGAGTTATGTGACTTTTTATTATGAATAATAAGATATCCGTAAATGGCTTTTTTTTTGCTTTTGTTGGCAGAATGGCACTCATTTAGGCCTCTCCTAACTCCTGCCTGCACCAGCACGTTGACAAAAATTGTAAGGAATTTCCTATACCAGTGTGCATTTAGTGGGAAAAAATGCATAGGCAAAATGTACAGTTTCATGTTTAAAAGTTGATAAACTGTCATAGAAACCTCTCATAGTTTGTTTGCTTCCGTCACTGTTCTCTCCACTGTGTTAATCTGCCAGTGCTGCTTTCATAGCCCTTCACAGGCTGTCAGAAGCTCTTGGCACGTAGGGCAGCCTGGGTGGCATCAGCATCATCATGTCACAAGTCCATACCCTCTCCTGGGCTAGGTTTCGGTTTTTACCTGAGCACAAAACTTAACCTAAATGATTTTTATTGCCTTCAGCAGCAGCAATGATAATGCTGAACAGAGACAGCACCATGTGCATTGTAGTCTCACAGTGGTTTGCAGAGGTGAGCAAGCAGCCTTCCCCTTAACCCTGGAAGTACAGTAAATGACTTATCAGAAGGCTGTAGCAGCAGTGAGACCAAAGTATAAGGTTTAGTGGATGTGGACAGCTTGTCATGTTGGGCATCCCAAATCCATCTGCAGTGTACAGACCTGCTGTGGGCCACAACTGGAGTTTTACTCAACACCTGAAGGTGATGGGAGCTGCCACCATCATCTTCCCAACACTTTGCTCAACCCATGCAGTGCATCATCTCACAGAAACATGACTAGTGTGTTCTGCTTCTAAATCACACTGGAATTAGTCATTCTGTGGATCTGTTGTGACACAGGATGTGTTTGATTGCCTGGGTATTGGTAAAACTAATAACCCAAATAGGAAATAATGCTTACTTATGGACAAGTTAAAAGTTAAAAAAAAAAAAAAAAAGGCAAAATAAATGGATAAGGAATAAGGAAAGTTCTTAGGGGAAAAATTTATTTTCTTTGACTATGTTTGTTTTGTAATTCAATAGAAATAAACAGTTATCATGACAACTGTTGTATGGCAGGCAACATGGAGAAAAGAAGATGCAGTGCACTTACCAATTAATGGAATGAGTTTTAGTATTTTTAAAGAGACATTTTGCCTGCTAATGTGATGAAACATCGTAACTTGGCCTTCAAAGAAAGTTAGACTTTGCTCCTGTACTTCCTCTTGGCAGCTGCATTAGCCATTGCTTCTTGATGCTGCACCCGTGTTTTTTGGTGCCCTTCTCTTTGAAGGCTCTCGCTGCTCCATGAACAGCCAGCAGCTCCCAGGGGCTGCCCTGGGGAAACACCCTGTCCACAGGGATGACGTCTCAGGCATGGCAGTCACAGCTCACCAGAAGCTGGAGAGGAATCATAACTGATGCTTGTGACACTCAAGATGATCAAAACACATTGCTAGTGTTATTAATCCTTGTAACAGTCTGATGAGGTAGGTAAACATTACCCTAGGATTTTTTATTTATTTTTTTAAAACGATTTTTAATGCATAAGGCAGCTGAAGTTTGTTTAAATGTTTTCAGGGTCAGGGAGAAGCAGAAGTAAAGAGTTACTGGTTTCCAGCCCTGCATCCTGGCCACTATTCAGCTCTGCCAGTGCTTGTTTGTTGAACTCCTCTCATATTCCTTATTATTATTATTAATGTAAGAACAGTGTTAGTATGGTCTTGAAAAAGCAACATGCTGTAGTGCATCAGAGGTTGTTTCCTTTTTATTTTACTTTTTGTATTCAAAGGACTTGGAAACACAGAAGCACAGCAGCTTGCACAAATACAGAAATACATTTTCAAGATTTGGGCTTTTCTTCCCTCTTTTTTCTTTCAGAATGAAGGGCGTTTTGGTTGCTCTGCAGGCAGTCTGTATATGTGTAAAACTATCTTCATACTGCAGAGTAGTTCAGTGAGTCATGTTTAATCTGTGTATCCATGTGTTGTAAAATTTTCATATACACATGCACACACACATGCACATTTACTTTAAAATTTTTTG
>VXAU01005767.1:1257648-1280148 GCA_013399695.1 Formicarius rufipectus | reverse complement strand
TTTCTGCCAGTCTTATCAGAAGCAATATTGATTTCTGTACCTGTGTTTGTGAACTCAGTCTGAGCTGAAACTGGAATGTCACACCTATATTTCTTTGTATTATTGTACAGTAAGTTAATAAAAGGTAATTGTGTAATACTACTGTGTGTTCTTGGCAGCAAAAGCAGGAATAAAACTATTATTTACTTTAACTTACATATTATGAACACAATACAGAACAATCCTGCAGGAGAAGGGAGCAGATTAGGTCACCTATTAAGCTTGTCTTCACAGCTCTTTCTAATTACTCTAATTCTGAAATGAGTTTTCTTTCCAGTTCGCGGTGTTTGTTATCTAGAACCTAATTGTTTTCTTTTTTCCAGTATTTTCTTCCTGTTGGATTATTTTTTATTATATATACTAGTTAAAAATGTCAGACTTTCTTTTGGAGGCTACTTCATTTGTGTACCACAACAAGTTGATTTTCATGGGGATTATGTGACTGTACACATAAATCTTTATGTAATTCTGCATTATGGAGATTTGCTTTCACAATTTAAGTGAGAAAAAAATGTGATTTTACATTCTTAATACACCTCTTGGATTTTGAAGAGCACTAAACAGAGAAGACAGAAAAGAATGCTAATATTCATACAACAGACCACAAAGATGCTCTGTTTCCTTTTGTTTTGCATTATATTTTATGTGCTTGTATTTATTATAAACAAAAAGACAGTGAAATGTGCACATTTATAATAAAGTACAGAGCAAAAAAAAAAAATACCCCAAAAAGGCAGAGCCCTCAGTCAGGGGAAGTTACATTACGTAGAAACATCCCAGCTAAATCCACAGTAATATTGTTATTTGAATTAAGGTAATTTAATGACCCATTTAATGTTTTTTTCTTGTTTACTAGGCTTTCTTTTTCAGATGTTTTCTTCCTCTTGTTTTCACAGCAAGTAAGATTTTTTTTTAAACTAGGATATTGTGTTATTTTAATTTTAATAATACATCTTTTAGGCACACTTGTTTTCCTATATTAATTTAATATAGGAGCTAAGCTCCCAATTAAAAGCAAATTATTAGGATTTGCAGTTAATCCAGAAGTGAAGCAGAACACTAGCAGAATTTGTCTGTGAGTTAGGGCATATATTTACAGTGAAGAACCAACTCCTTTTCTTATTAATATGTATATTAAAAATCGCCTGTTATTTCCATTTGTCATTAGATGGAGATTATTTTCACATTTGTATTTATAATTGTTCCTAGTTATGTAAAATACAGGCATGCTGTGTGTATTCTGTATGAGAATAGATGAGTTTGTGTTTGGAAGAACACCTGAAGTACACCAGGGCCTATGAATCTTTAATTCTGAATTTCACAAATACGGTACATATTTGACCTAATTCATAGCCACAATTTCTCTATTGTCTTTTCAAAACTAGAGAGGAATACAGTAGTTTAATTTTCCGCTTCTCTTTTCTGAAGAAAGGAAAAAAGAAATACATAAACAGAAACGTTTTACATAAAAAGCCCTCTGAAAGACAAAGTAGACACTATTTATGTAAAGTCTAGTGTCCTGAAGCTACTGTTTTGCCTAGACAGAAGTCCAACATTGAATTTATACTGATTCAAATACCTCGCCTTTCTAGTTCTACAAATTGTGTTGTAAAACCTATGTTAAGTTGCAATCATAGTAGAAAGCATCAACTGAAAATTCCAGAAGCTAATAAATATTCAAATGCCCTGATTTTATGACCAACCAATTTTTTTTCTCAATTACGTATTTCTCCAAGAATTTATATTGACTTTGTGAAACTAGAAACTTTTCAGATATGTAAATCAATCTTAGTGTTAATGTGCAGTATTCTTTAAATTAAATTACAGTACAGATATCAGATTCTAGAAGTTCTTTTGCTGCAATGAGATAATTTCTGGAGGCAAGACACCTGGCCAGGCTAGAGTGGTGATTAATTTTATGTGTTTAGGGTGCAATCATCACTCAGAAAAAGGCTTAGGGTTTGGATGATGGATGATGGGTAAAGTGCAGGCTGATAGGACATGGCCCATGAATCTGTTCTACATCATCAGTTCCTTTGATCACTGGCAGAAGTTCAGAGATACTTCTTTGCATCTGTCCAAAATAAACAAGGCTATCATATACCTTTTGCAATACCACTTTTAAATATGGGCTTATTTGCAGAGGAGAAAACACCTTTATTTTTTCAACAATGGTTGAGGGAAATAAAAACAAACACTTTGGCTTGCATTTACATGCACATTTACAGGTGAAAATATGCTGAGTGTGTGTGCATCCAAGTCCATACACAAATATATTTTAATGAAAGATGATCGTATAAAAGCAGGTTTTTTTCCCTGCAAACTGATACCTATGTTGACACCATAGAGAGGATTCAGCATAGCTGCTGACAACCAGTTTTATGCAGCCTGTCAGAAGAAAGTACCAAGTTTTGCAACTCTATGCAGCATTTCTTCTTCATCAGTAATGGTGGTGTGACTACAAATTGTTGGGAATCTTTCTCATTAGTGATAGCAAAATGAACTGTTTAACCAAAATGATTTTGATTAATAATTCAAAAAAGTTTAAGGATGAAGAGATAAAGAGGATTTGTGTCAACCTACCAAAAAAACCCCACAAAAAACAAAGAAAAACCCAACAAAACTTTTTTGTATCTCAATTAGCAATGTATAATTAGATAATTGAAAGCAAATGCTTCTTTATCATATGATTTCTACTTTTCTTTACCCAATGCTGTCCCCTGCAGGGTGTAAGAAATCAGATCACAGAAGTACTCAGAGGATAAAAAAATACTTTTTTTTTTTTTTTTTTGTTTTGTTTTGTTTTGTTAATTCCAAGAGTAAGGGAGGAACAGCTGAATTAACATCATGTTCTCTATCAGAATTCATTATCAAGCCAGCATGATTTATGAACAATCCTTTTAGAAGCTTGATTGGATGCTGTGATGGGCATTTCTTGAAAATATTCTCTCACATCTCATGGCATATATACAACACTTCTTTCCAAAGGTGATACGAATTCCTAGTGCTCATGTTGATATTCTGTCTATGGGCAATAAGATGTTAAGCATTTCTTTTATATGTCTCATCAGCTGCAGTTGAACATGGAAATCAAACAGAACACATAAATTACAAAATCATTGTCCCTCTCAATGGACTTTACCATTTTATAGAATGAGAAGTAAAGAATATCCAAGACCATGCTCTGTATATGTAGAAAATACTATACTACTCTGCTGAAAAGACAGGTGGCCCTTATAAATGAAATACAGCTCCTTTCAAGAAGGGCATTAAAAAAAGTAAAGAGAATCATAAAGGTGAAGAGCTGATTAAATTTCATTAATAAGATCATCTTTGTACCAGACAAAAGCAAAACATGAGGCTTAAAAAAACCTCTGGGAGCATTTGTTATCACAGGATTGCTGTCTCCTTACTCAACTGGCAAAATGCTTTATCTGACTAAGTGCAAATACTGAAATGTTCATTAGCTCCCTGGAAACACCTTGACTTGTCTTTATTGAGTTGCATTTCATCCATAGCCTTTGCACCTGGGGGCACACAATAAATTTTTCTGCACAAAGGGTTTCTCAAGAGTGGTATGACTCTTCCTTTTCTCCCCAGAGTCTGAACGCATTGCATCATCTTCTGTCATATTTACAAGCCTGGGGTCCAGGATAAAGAAATGTTTAGTATCTCCAAACTAAACCTTGCCACGTAGCAGATCAAATTGTTGTTGCTGTGCCACTGAGCTGACTCAGTACTTGCTTGTTTGATTTAAGGCACAGTTCCACCATGAAAAGTTATTGTAAAAATAGTATTTTCTTCTGCAGCAGAGCTAGTTCCTACGTATATGAAGAATTATATGTGCTGACTAAAGTGACAAAACCTAAGTATTTACTGCTTCTGCTCTTGCCAGCTCTGCAGAGCAGAGACAGAGGAGAAAAAGTAGGTTAGGGTCCATTTAATGTGTATATGTTAATGCTCCTTTCCAGGCTTCTGTGTGTTTAACCCTGCGCAGACTCAGGGAGACTTATTGCATCCCAGAGCTGTTTACAGGATATAATTTGGCCTCTACTGCTTTTGAGTAACCATGGAAAGGAAGTATCTTGGTCACCTGGATTCTATAGTGCACGTGGAAACACCACAGAATGAACAAACAAACAAAACAAAAACAAAAAAACCCAAACAAACAAAACCAAAACCAAAACAAAACAAAATAAAACTAAACTAAATTGTAATTTGAAACAGAGTAGATCAATATTTATACCATTCCATATTATATTTTACCTGTAGTGATGTGCAGTTTGTGGCATTCTGGCTTTGAAACTTTTCAATTAGATTAACACAATCTTTGACTATTCAAAGGTAGTGAGAAAATATTTTGGCTTTCGTCATTAGTTACCACGTCTTTTAGATAAAGCAGAGTGCAAATTTCCTAGTGTTGTCCAGCTAGACATCACACTTTTGGAGCTATTTTCTTCCTCAACATTGTGGTCTGTTAGCACACAGAACTCAGAACAGAGACAGACTCTGGTCTGTCCCCACTGAGCCATTCTGAGGGCTGGTGAAGGCTTACTCTTTTGGCTGCCTTTCACAGTCCATGTGTGAAACTATGAAGGGAGTTCACAAGGAATTATGGGCTGAGTGTTGGTTTTAGCGGGTTCACATGTCTGACTTTAGTGCTTTGGCTTGTCTAATCCAGGGAGAGACATTGTCTCTCTCTCTGTTTCAATATGACAATGAATCCTGCATGAGAATGACTTGGACTTCTGTTCCACTTAAAAAAAAAAAAAAAAAAAAAAAAAAAAAAAAAAAAAAAAAGGAAAAGGTTAAAAAAAAAAAAAAGAGGCAATGGTTCAAGCAAGCAAAGGAGCAAGCAAATGTCCTTGAACTTTTCAGCTACTTAAAGGAGAATTTTAAGCCATCATCTTAAGCCATCATAATTGCTACTAAATGATCAGATTGCCAGCAGTGTCTGCTGGTTACTTTTATGGTCTTTTGCATTGAAATTGTCACCTTTTCAGAACTGAGTGGGGCTATATTTTAAATCCTGCAGGACTGGAATCAGTGGGAATATGGCAGCTTGCTTAATTAGTCCAAAACTTTTGAAGGTCTTTGAACAGTAAAAGTTTAAACGGAATTTATGATTACTGAATTCCCAAAGATTGTCCTAACCAAAAGAAAGTGGCAATCAACAAATCATGTTGTAGTATTTGAAATAAACACTAGCTCCTCAGATTTGGAATTTTCTGCCCACAGTGGTCCAAAACATTATTTTCCCTTGGCCTCATAGTATGCATATTCTTCACTTGGGAACCAGAACTAGGTTTCTCTTCAAGAGATTACAGTCTTAACTAATGGTGAAGCTGATAGCACTTACAACTTTTGGTATATGCAGTTCAATTCTAAAGTGAACATTTATAATTTAAAGCAAAACCTCATTGTTACACTTTGCACAGTCCCTTTTTAACATGCTGTTTCTGCTGAGGGGCAATCTTCAGTTTCTTCCATCAGTTATTAGAAATGGCGTGATTTCCTCATACTGAAAAAGAAGTCCCTATCCAACCTACACAGAGTGAAAAAAGTGTATAAGATGCAACTGCATGAAGCTCATATACAAGTAAAAGGCAATTTTCCTCCTAGGTCCAAGCTATAGCTCTATATAGTATGATATTTGCAAAAATCCTTGGAAAGAAAGAGGGAAAAAAGTGGTCCTTGACTTGACTTAGAACAGAAAGTTTTAAAGCTTTCTTCTGTCATGAGGCCAGACTACAAAATAGCAGATTATTCTTTGAACTTGTCTTTCAAATAACCCTTTAACTATTGTAACCTAAGCAACAAATATTTGTATTGATTTGTGTGTGTGGATAAATTGTGCTTAAATATCTCCAGTTAATATTGCTTAGTAATTTTTCTGAACATATAGCTATCCTTTTGAACTCTTGATTCTAGTTTAGCTTGATCAGTAGTTTATCAAAATATTGTTATGCATTTCCATTAGAAGGAAGAATACTGCCAGTAGGAGCTGGATGACTCCCAGTGCTCACCATTTTGTCCTCATGTGTAGCAATTGATGAACCATATGCCTTTAGGCTGTGTTTGCTCCTAAAATGTATGAACTTGTAAGCCCAAATGGAGACTTGAGTGCAAATTCACTTCCTGATGGTTAATAGCAGTTATGTGCAAGGACCCTGAGGACAATCCCTAATTCCACTAGAGTTTTACCTTCCTCTTGAAACCCTTTTGTTGTGAGGAGGCCTGGCTCAAATGGATAATAGAAACTTGAAATACAAGTAAATTTGAAAAATGCACGTATACACTACAGACACATAAGCTTGACAATCGTTAGAAGCTGTCTGATAACTTTCTACAAAGCAGCTTGACCCCCTACTGTTATTTTTTTATATTTGTATTTACTTTATCACACAGTAAACCAATCATGTTACTCTGTCATACCAGTTATTTTATAAAAGTAGAAAGAGGCATGTAGCAGCTCAGAACAGCTTACAGTCTCCTGCAAACACACAACACTTTCTTCCCTTGAGGTCTGAAGTTATTGGGGCAACTGAAATGCTTAGACTTTATTCTTTTAACAGAATTTGGGTCTAAAAATGATAATAGAATATTCTTGGAAAGATCTAGTACATAAATATGTCCTTGAAGAATGCCACCGTAAGTTTATAATATCATCTACACTAAAAGTTCAACATCATGTTACATAGAAGAGGCTTGACTTGAGAGCATGTATCCACTTAAATTATTGCAAACTTACTTAGTCAAAGCACTATAAAATTACCTTCCATGTTGATGTTGGGGATCATTCTGCTGCATTTATTTGGATGTCAAAGTGACAGGCCATTAGCCTAAGGGTAAGCTAATTATTTAAGGAACTTTTCTTGTTTTGTACAACGAAGAAGTACTCTTGAAAATACAACACAAACATAGATATCCATGTCAGAAGGTGATGGTCCATTTCTTTTTAATACGAAACTGTAATTGTAACATTCAAACAGTCAAGACAGTGGTAATTTAAAATAAAACAAGAAAAACAGTCATTAAATAGCTGTGTTTCTGGACTTAGATTGATGCTTAACACATTGATCCTCTTCAATAGAAGCTTTCCATATTCCATCTGTTAGAATCTTTGACCTTTTCTTAACACCATTAAAAGATAAAATGTTAATCTACTGAAAAAAGATGCATGACCTTTTAAAAGTGAACTGTCCCACTTTACAGTCTGCCATCATTAAAGAACTTTATGCTCAGGAGCCACACATTATGTGTATGATAGCAATATAATTGTTTAGAATAATGCAATTGTTCAACCAAGAAGATATATTCCATGTGTAACATAAATTAGAACTCGAACTATGTGAACTTTGAAAACCCAATCAAAATAACATAACAGATCAAGGCATACTTTCAGCTTTAATCAGCCTTAACCTCAAATTTTTTATTAATATGCTATAATGCATGCCTAGATGATACATTTTAACAAAGAAGAAGAAAGGTACTTTTGTACAAATGAAACCACATCATGGGCAAAGGAAGATGCTTCTCTTCCTTTATTTTAAATCACTTTTAGGTATTTTTTCAGGATGAGGAAATAAATGGAGCAATAATGTTTTATATAGCATAAGGAATTTCAGGAACAAGAAAACTCTTGAAAATGGACTTGTTTCTACTAAATGTGAATTATCTTAAACTTGACTTCTGAAAGCAATGGCTATAATTCTGAACAGCACTGATATGTGGTTTACATCCAGTTCAGTATCAGATAGCATTTAGTTTCGAATATGGGCTAATTTGATTCCTCTTCGAATTAAGCTTGTGTTCTGAATCTTGACTGCTAAGAATAAACTGAATACATGATCTAGGCTCAGATGACCTAATCTTACCTTCTGGTGGGATCCAAGTTTTAAATGAAGCACCTCAATGTTTTTGAGGTCATAACTATATAATAATGGGTCTTCTCAGTAACTTCTTCATTTGAATGTGATATTCTGCTAGTACTGTTTTTATATATAGGTAAAAAATCTTGTCTACAGAGGAAAACTCATGTTCTTCTAATCTTAACCTGAAGTCCGTAACTTTTTCCATTTTCTCCACTAAAACCAGTGAGCGTAGATTGGATAATACAGAGTTGGAACATCCTTTCCCTAAACATCTGTATGTTTATCAGTGTAATTTACTCTTTAACGTAAGTGGTTGCATGCAAAATAGAAATACAAGTGTTCTAAGATAACATAAATCTAGGTCCTGATAGTAATATAATTTGATCATATTAATTTATTATATTTAGCAATGCCACTGTCTTGGGGGATCTTAGACAGTTCTGATGCAATGGGTGCATTTAAATTAGTAACTTAGGGCACAGGAGTGGTTCTTTCCTTTGTGATTTTGCTTGCACCTCTACTCCAAGGCAGGTGGTGTGTGCCCAAAGTTGCTTCCTACCTCCCAAAACTGAGGCTGAATTCACACACTGGATTGACCATCTTCAGTGGCCCAGTTGTAATGAGGATGCAATGCAGAATTTAGCTCTCTAAATGTGTATTGCATGCCTAGAAATAAAAGCTGGGTTGAACATCGTTATTAGAAATTTGATCACCTGCATAATGATGCAGAAAGTATAGGAGAAAGCACAGGCTTTGGTAAGAGTTTTTGACAAGTACAAAGACATTAACTTCCAGTTTAAACTTATTCTGCTTTCTGATTGCATTGCTGCACTTGCCCTGTCTATTTGCATATTGTTCCTGTTAAATACGCAGCAGCCCATTTTGTATAGGCCAAGCATTTCATCTTTGAAGTTAGTAGTCACTTTTTTTGTCAAGCTCTTCCATTGTTTAGACCTGCTTCCCAGTCCCAGCCCCAGTTTATCACCCTGCAAATTTCCTCTCTTGCATATTCTTCCCTCTAGGTCATTGATAGTGAAAGCAAGCAATATGTTTCCTGGTGTTCAACCATGTGGCACTTCACTAGTCACATAATACACTAGATAAGGAGATGACAGTCTGTGCTGCTCTGAATAGCATATGTGCATGCCATCTGAAAGCCAGGAGCCAGAGGACGTGGATGCAGCCAACAGAGGGAGTCAATGGCAGCAAAGCACTGGCCATTCAACCCCTGCTATGGAGAAAAGAAAAATGGACAGCTTTCTTTTATGGTTATAGAGGAGACTTCAGCCTGTTTCTCGTTAGTCCCCAGGCATTGCTTGGAGGCCATGTGCTCTGTTTCTGTCAAACTGGAGGTTGCTTACCTGGTAGATGTTTGATTCCAGCTCGACCGGAGGAGGTGATGGTTCCCTAGAACATCAGCTGTTTTGAGAAAAGTTTGGCCCTTCTAGCATTTTTTATGTGTACAGGGAAGATATGATCTGTAGCATTTACCATTTTGTCTACTAAGTATCACTACCAAGTAACATACAGAAGCTATAATTGCTATCTAGTTAGAATTATGAAATACAAACTACTTCATGGGGAACACCTGCTTGTTCTGTCTTTTACAGTATAGTAGTAATGTTTAAAATCTCCTGTGCCTACTCATAACTTGATACCCAACATAACTAAAATGATACAGACCTCATCAACCAAAGTTGCATTCCCTTCAGACTAACAAAGTCCTAGATCTCAGCACTGGTGAATATAATAAAGACGGTCTTTTCTCTTTGACAGAAGCAAGCTGTCACAGTAACAGTGAAAAGAGATACAGAAGAAAACAAATTTCAAAATATTCTTAGACACATTCAGACAACATGTAAATAGAATAATAAATCTGGCAAGAAAGATCTGTTTATTTTTTGCACAAAAGGGCTAAGAAGTTGTTTGGTTTTTTTGTTTTGTTTTGTTTGTTTGTTTTGGTTTTGGTTTTGTTTGGTTTTTGGTTTGTTTTCTTTTTCATTTTAAAGCTTGAATTTCTTTTTCTTCCACCTGAAGTTTGCACAGTATTCCACAGAGCAGCTGTCCACAGCAAGAAACTCATCATTCACTCTCTGATCAGCACATACAGTAAGTGACATGAAACTCTGCTTAATTCTCTTGTGTCTTCATGAAATAATTTCTTCACCAACTAAAGAAATCTGCTGTTTACCATAATCTCAATTTAACACCTTCTTTCACTGTTCAAAAGTAACTGTCTGCATTTGAATGGGGTTTGCAAAGCAGAAGTAACTGCCAGGGAAAACTAAACAAGTCCTGTCTCTTCCTTGAAAGTTGAAAAAGGCTTTAGTTTTTTATCACAGTGACAGGTTACATAGTAAATAAAGTTTGAGATCTTTGCTTTGGCTATTTAATACAAGAATTGGTTAGAAGTGAACAAAGCTGAAGGGTGCAAAACTTGAACTAAACCCAAGTTACACATTAAGACAGTTGTTGGAAGGCAAGTGGCACATGGACACAGGAACGCTGGGGGGTTCAGTACAGTGTGACAGATTGGGGATGCCACTCCTGATTTACAGAGGAAGCCCCTTGAAACTAATAACTTTTCAGTTAATCAGCATTGTAGAAAAGAGGTCTTGGGAAACACTCCACTTCTTAGAAGCTAATTTATTTGTTCTGCATTACGTAGAAAACAGCTGGGAGGATCTCAGTCCCATCAAAGCTGGAAAGGAGTTCCACCTCACCTCGCATTACCATGCACAGCAGAAGATTGCTTAAAAGAGATTTCCTCATTCACACTGAAATCAGATATAATGTCTTTTAATCAGCAATCAAGATGAAGGGCCTGGTAGTATTGCAAGATTAGCTCAATTTCTACAGGTTTGTTCTGAAGTTAAAATGAAATTGCTCTGAAATGAGACATGAGCAATATGAAATGTTCTGCAGGAGTTAAAAGCCTGTGGCTGCAGTTTTGCTCCCTAGAAGCCTGTACAAGCCTTGTAAGTACCTACCTCGGAACCAGGGGCTGCTTTTGAGGAAAGCCTCTCCTGCAGCTCTTTCCCCTGACTCAAAAGGCTATGATTTGAGGAAATTCACGTCTGAAAATTTAGAAATATGGTGCACAATGGTTTCATGTCATAGCTGGATTGAAGTAAGAAAAAGCATTGTGTTAGAGAGTTGGAATTCCTTTTTGTCTTTTGTGTTTATATTGCTGTGTTGATTTACTGGAGGTGAAAAAAAAATCATGATGTAAAATCCTTGTGTAATTTTTCTGAAACAGGATGAGTTTTCACATTATGTGAATAGCATTGTACTGCTAACTGCAAAATGCTTAGAGGAAACTAACCTAAGTTGAAGGAATATTCCATCAAAGAGTCGGTACTTGCCTCAATAAGATATTTTTAGCATTTCTGGATTTTGATATATGTATCTCTTTTTTTCCCAAGAGAACAGGAAAGCTACTTCTCTTCTCACCACTTCTTTCATATTAGGTTGTTTATTGCAGAGCATTGCATTAGGTCGCATTGCATTTAATCCTCTGGAAAACTAATCATCTCTATGTTTCATTTGCTGCCTCTCTTTGGTCAGGTGAATGTTACTTTCCTACTAGTGTCCAGATATATAGCAGGGTTAAAAGTGTTCAGATAAGCCAGGTATGTACCTAATCAGAATGCTCTTGCCTGGACAGAGCTTTTGATGCTAGAAATAATACTTTTTAAAGCATATTGACATATGCATTAAATGAAAAACACCCATAGTATTGGAGTGCTCTGTTCCCCTAGAAAAAGAAGAGAATAAGTCTTAATTTTCCTTTGGGGCAAAGCTTTAACAGAATAGCTGCTGGCTCATACTCTTCCAGTTATTGTTTAAACCCCATAAGATTCTTAAGGCTTTGAGTGTTTGTACCAAGAAAAGGATAATATGAATTCATTCTCAAGCTCAGATTTGGCAGTTAATAAATTTATTCTGACTTCTATTACATTTCTTGCCCACCAGCATTACCATGTTGCTATTATTTAGCTGAACAGTTTTAGTGTCTTGAGCCCCTTGTACCTTATGGAAGTTGAGAAGGAAACTCAAAGGTCACGAGGAACACCTAAAAGGTAATTAAATAATTGCAACAAAGAAAACAGAAAAAAAAAAAAAAAAAAAAAAAAAAAAAGAAATTGAATGGGGGATTCAAACAGAAGCTAACAAATATTTTTAGTACTGTCATTTAGGTGTGTCTGAGTGATTTTCCTCTGTAATCTGCTTGTTTTGTTGGTTTTACAGATTTTTATGAGATGATTTTTGAATTTTTTCTCAGATTCTTTCTGTTCCCTTTAAGATGGACATGATTTATCATGTTACCAGTATCCATCCCCAGTGGTTCAAGGACTTCTGTGTTTTCTTAGCGAGCCAGGCAACTTCTCATGCGGTATTATACCTACTCAGAATTAAATTTTATTTCCCTTCTCTCATGGCAACCAGGCATTGTATTGCAAAGTGGCATCTTCAGCAGCTGAATTTTCAGTTCTACATTGCCCAGTACATAAAAGTTGCAATATTCCAGAGCCTGAGTGGAATCCTGCTCTGTCAGGATTATTTTACTGTGTCATGCAATATGCAAACACATGCCAAGCTGGGTAGAAGGGAGAAAAGCATGCGGCCATTTTAGCAGCATCTGTCTCCTCCCTGACTGAATTGGAAATTAATGTGTGATAAAATTATGCATGTCACCTGTAATTTGTAATGTGGTCAAATATGGGGTGTATAGTATAGGCAAATAAATAGAAGATTGCTTACACCTTTAATTCTGTGAGTCTTAATTTGCAGATTTAAGACATTATCAAGTTTGTATTTTTATGTGCAGTTCTCATCTGCTGCAAAAAAATCTGGATTTTAGAAGGTCAGAATCTCGGCCAACCTGAGTGTACAACAGATACTACAGACTCTTTGTAGTTACCCAGTTTGAAAGCTAAAGGTGAGTATAGCATGCATAAATACATTTGTTCTCTGCATCAACCTTCCTAAACAGTTTGTAAATCTGTCCTTAAAACAAAATGCTTTGGTGGCCATAGGTATCAGTGGGTTTGTCCATTTGTTTTTGTTGTGTTGAAGAGTTCAGTGAAAGATACAATTTTTTGCAGTGTTCTTGTTCGTTATACGACCAGGCTTTAGATAAATTGTGACAATGTTTGGACTCTGCATTTGATTTCTAAATTTCTAATATGAGATCTTGCACATATGTAGCTTATGAGAAGAGCCAGACTGATGGCTGAGGAATTGCTTTCCTTTGTGGAGCACATAAAGCATTTTGCCTTGTTACCTTGTCAATGTGCTTCAGTCTCAAGACACTCTCAACATTGAGAGTCCCAGTTTGTTTCCCATATCCTACTCTCCTTAGAGTCTGGGCTGGGTAGGGCAGCAAGGGTTCCAGTTAGTTCTAGGTGATGAATGAGTGGAGGAATCTGCAAAATAAGCAAAGTAACTCATTCATGTGGACAAATAAAATTTTGCCTTGGAAACTTGCAAGTTCTTCTGAATCTCCTTCTGCAAATAAACCTCCCACATTTTCAGCTTCATTGAAATATGCAGTGGAATCAGTCTTTAATAGGAGCAATGACACATTATGGTGCACATTTCATGGCCTTAAATGAAAATCTATTTTTTAAAAAAGAAAATTAAAAGCTATTTCAGATTTCTTGTTGCTGCTGACCCTTTAGGATTGTACTGAGCTCCTGCCACCTACCAGCATGCTTGCCAGGCAGTCTGTACAAATATTATTATTACTTAAATAGAGTCTGAATCATTACCTTGTGTTTTCACTTTGTAGTGAAGTGATTTAAATATAGTTTTCTTATGTTGGGATCCTTTGACAAATGCATAAATAGTTAGCGCATTGTTAGCAACAGTGAAAAGGAAATGGATGCCTGGCAGGAGGAAGGGCAAATAATTTTCTCATGCTTGCTGTGCTCTTTCTGTAGTGTAAATCAACTCTTCTCCTCTGAAAGTAAAAACTTCTTCCAAGATGTCAACAAAAACAAAGTAATTAGGAAAGGAAATGTAATTCCTCTCTGCTGCTCCTCCCTCGTGCACACTAGTAAATGAAAGCTATTTAAAGATACAACCTGGCGTAGACTAATTGGAGATGAGTCACTTGGGACCTGATCCTGGAAATGCTTACTCAAATGAGTAGCCCTTTGATTGTTCGCCTGGGTCAATGTTGAGTGCATGTGCTCTCCTCAGGATCAGGGAGGAGAAGGGTCAGTCCTGCAGGGTCCTGAGCAGACCCCTCCAGAACTGAAAGGCTCCAGAGCCAGCCAGCTGGCCCCAGTGGGAAGATGCCGGTGCTTAGAGTTAACTGCTTTATTGGAACACAGCCAGTTTGGTCAATGTCTCCCAGGACTAAACCCTGAATGCCTAACTTTAAATAGAATAGGAATATTACGAGGCTACTTTGATTAGTTAATCTCATTTGGAAAACAAAACAAAACAAAACAAAACAAAACAAAAAACAAGAAACAACTAGAAAGCTGAAACACACTACAAAACTTTCCCACATTTGCTTGTGCCTCTGGTTCATGTCTGTCATAAAATTAACTACTGTGATATGCTTTTTCCACAATTTAGTTCTCAAATACTTTGCTGCAAAGGAAGCTGTAAAGCTCACAGGCTTATTTTTTTTTAGTGTTAGCAATTAATATGCCACTAGTCTTTGCATAAATAAGTTGTCTATTTTAAAGCAACTCAAATGGGCTATTTCAGTTTATATGACTGTTAATTAAGATGTTGATTAGCCCTGCTATTGAAGCATTGAAACCCTTTCTAAAAGAAATGGCCACCGTTTCAATTTTATTTTAATTAATTGGACTAGAGGTTATTTACTACAGTGTCAACTATCAAAATAAAGCTATTTAATTTGATGTTCAAACCAAGGTAGGTAGTGCACAGAATTCCACATTTGCCTGTGAGCACTGCCATTAACAGCAGTATGATTTAAGGTCATTTAAGAGTCATCAACCTCACAGATGGTAAAATGCAAAGTATCTAAAAGGGAAAATAACAATTGTTGTCTTGTCAAATAAAATCCGAACATTGTATTTTTTGTGAACACCCACTAGCTTCCAGCAATTTTATACAGACTGTGTTTCCCTTTGGGCGGAGAGTGTTAGGTCTTCCCTTTTATGTATCCTTCCATTGAGACAAGTTAAGCCCCTCGGGAGGTGAAACCCACCCAGATATTTGTGATTTTAAAACTTCATTTGCGTCACTTGCAACAGAGATGGATCATTATTTTGGGATAAAATCACATCCTGCACAGTGAAAATAACAGGCAACATTTGACCTGAAAAGGGAAAGAGGAAAAAAAAAAACAACAACTTTAAAGTGTTAAAAGAAAAAGACAGTGCTAAAGCTGCTTCAGGAAACAAATTCTCCCTGTAATGCAGTGTAATTACGATCTTTTCTAAGCTAAGTATAGTACCCTAGAGATTACTATAAGTAACTTGTAATAGAATTTTTATTAGTGGTAGTAATTTTTTATGATAATTAGCGTAATCTGCAGCCAATAAAATCAGAAGATATATAGTTATCTCTTTTACACCAGAAAACTATTCTTTGAACAGTTGAAACATTAAGAAAGAAAAATGTATTATTTTATGATTGTTATATACCTTTATGTTCTGATTATTTGGTATTTTTTATTAGCTCTTTCCATTTAATAGTGAAAAATGTGAGACATACTCAAGAGCCAGTATAAAACAGCCAGTTTGGGGTAAGCAGCTGGCATTTAGTTTCCCTGGCAATCTTTATTCTGTCTGATCTGAAGCCTCATCCTTTGTGGAAATTACTGAGTTTTAGGTATTTCTCCTAGATGACAATTTACTCTTGCATCAGCCTTGTGCTCACAGTGAGATTGCCTTTCCTTTTAGTCTAGAGGGAGAGCCATAATGGTTGAAAAAAGAGGTCTTAACAGCAACACTGTCCATGGCTGTGGAACACAGTCTGTGTACCTTTGGGACTCTGTTGTGTTGCTCCACAAGAAGGTCTTGCAGTACAACCTTTCTCAAAAGCTCTAAAACCTACAACAGGAACACACATGCAAAATTCCTCTTTTATAACGGAGCTGTGATCTCACATAATAGGGCTGCTTGCTGAGAAGTGGCTGGGCTTTGACCTCCTCAGATCTGGAGAGGCATTTTGGCTGAATGGATCAGCTACTACCGCTAAGCCAGTGGGTTTGCTGGAAATATAAAGGAAGAGAACAGTTCCCAATAAATCTATGGAAGAACTCAGCAAGTCTGCTGTTAGTGTTCAGGATCACACTTTAGGTTTTTAGTTTGCTTCCCTACATACCATGCTGGCACTAGTAAGCTAAAGCTTGCATTGAAATTGCATTGAAATTGCATTGAAAACTGGACCATTCAGCATATTCATTTTGATTTAGAGTGAAGACAGGATCTACAATGACATCCAACTTAGTTGGAGTCATTGCATTTCACTTCGTGAAGGAATAAAGGCGAAAGACTACCTAACCCATACAAATTTCAGATGGAAGGAGACTGTTGCTTCATATGTTACTTATGGCCCATACACTATTACCTTTTCTAAGTTAGTGGCACAGTAACCTCTAAATGACCCTCTTAACCTGTATTATTGCAAGTTATTGTCAACATTTACAGGATAAAAGTAAAAAATTCAGGATAGGTGACCTAAGAACCAAAGAAGGTTTTCATCATTTTTCCCCAGACTTATGACCTCATATTCAAAAGTTATGCCAGGAACTAAAGAGGCTGGTAGAACCAGGTTTGTGTATGCTGTAGGAAGAGCAATATTAAATCTGCCTTGGAGAAAGAATTGCTCAAATTTGCTATGGAACACAACGTCATCCTCCTCCAGGCTACATGGATGAGATGTACCTCTCACATAGGCTGTGCAGTTGTTGAAGTTGGGATCATACATGCCTAGAATTTCTTGGGCTTGGACTTCACTCAAGGGTGTCTGAATATACATGGAGGCTATGAAGTGAGCCTGCTGGCTTCTGCTCACAAAATGGCATAAATTCTCTTGGACCTTTGGAAAATTATTTCTGCAGAAGGAGGTCAGAAGAATGTTGCATTCTTCTGAGGGTTTTTAAGACTTGGTTTGTCCTAAGTTAGGAAAAAAAGGGAAAAAGAAAAGAGGAAGATATGGGTTTACTCCTTAGAGGTGGTAAAATGAGATCATCACTCCCAGCAACTGTATAGATATGCCTTAATGAGCAGTGACTCAACAATGGTGACAGTTGACATATTGTTTCTAGCATGTGACTTAGTATCTTTTGAGATGCATGAGGTAGATTAAGCTCCACAGAAGTCTGTCCATGTTCTGCAAATATGGACTGACATTGCTTCTTGGAGTTACATGTGATTCATATTTTGAAATTTGTCCAGTGATCACAACTAATGCAGACAGGGTGCATTAAGCTGGCTTATGTTTCAAGGTCTACTTCATAGATCTGTTTAGACAGTCTGTGAACAGAGATGTCTTCATCTAAACATTTAATGCATTGGTTAGATCCCTTGTAAAGATGTTCTCATTACCTATTCTGTGGAAATACAACTGGCTGACCGTAAATAAGCAGTTCTTTCCTTCAGGTCCAAGAAACCCTCACTTTGTGATGAAAATGGCAAGAGTCTTGCCTCACCTCTGTTTTCCCCCATTGGTCTTTGCCAAAGATAGCACTGTGCAGACCTTCAGCTTTCAGGTAGAGTCAAGTCCTGCTCGGCCTGAAAGCACACAGGCTGTGAAAATGGCACCCTGACAGTGCAGCTTCTGACAGCAGATAAAGTATCAAGTTTCCATGCTGATTCTGCTGGATTCCTGTGTGCCAGCACTTAGAGACTGTTGACCGTGAGGTTTCTCTGACACTCTTGTGAACCCTCCCAGGGACAGATGGATGTGCTCTTGAATGGCTCCATTCTTTTCTCTTTGTGAATAGAGCGGGCAATGGTTAATTTGCCCTGACTGCTGTCATGCACCACAGGCTTCTGCTTTGTCACCCCTCCTGCTGACCATGGCCTCCAGGCCAGAAGGTCTCATATTCTGAAAACGTGTACTTACTGTATGTGTCCAGCTTGTCTTCTGGGAGGAGGGGCATCGCAGCTGAGTGCAGATGGTGTGCTTCCCCTTGCTGTGCTTCAACCTGAGACTTAAGTAAGAGGTGTCCAACAAGCTGACTTGGTAGAAGCAACTGATGGGAGATAGAGAAAGGAAATTCCTGTTTTCCCTACAGCAAGGAATCTTACCAAAAGCCATGCTAGCAAAACTGATCAGCCTTGGGTTTTGCAATGTTTTGCATTTGTATATGAGTCATTATAAAATTATTCATGGGCTTGTTAACTTTTGAGTAGAATTACTGAAATGCAGTGTACTTAAAGCAGTGGCTGAAGAATATCTGGAGACTTGGACCACAAAGCAGTTTCTTTCTCACTTCAGGATATGCCTTGTTTGCAGACTGTTCTCGTAGTTCTCAAACTGTGCAACAGCTGCCTGTGCATTTCCAGGTACCAATAAAAATGAAATTTTCAGCCATGAGCCCAAATAATACAGCCTTCCTCATTCATTCTCCCTCCCATCACTGTAGATTGGATCACCCAGTATTCTTAATTTCTTATTATTTAGTTAAAGGCCTCCTTTCTTTTACTGTCTTCAAACCTCTGTATGTTCTTCCTCCAGCTGCCGACCTTTGAATTATGTAGCAGAGCTATTTTCCAGGACTAGTTTCTAAGGGTTGGCATCTTTGAAGGATTTTAGGCAAAAAGGGTTATATTTTCAGTTTTGGAGTCTGTGAATACCTTATTAGCAGACACTGGATTATGTGGTAATTTGTCAAGAGGTTAGAACAGGTGTATAGCACACTCCCAGATAAATAAAGCTTAAAGTGTAATTTCCACCACAGACAGATCAATCTGTGCAATTTCAGCGACTGAACTTTTATAGTTGGTGTGTGAGGAAAATACCTTTTATTTAGAACAGCAACAGTAAATTGATAGTGTAATTTGTGCTGTGAAAATTGGCCACTGTACTCAATGGTGTATACACAAACAGTCTTTTTAACAGCATCTGTGCCCTAAAAAATAAAAATAATTTTTAAAAAAATCCAAACATTCAGATCTTTGAATATGCTCCTTCCTGTGACTGGGGTTGTCAGTGGTTGTTCTCCTTGCTTCTCCAGGAATTTGGCATGAACCATAATACTCAATCTGGTAAAGGTATACTTGAAAAAAATACTTATCTCTAAATTCAAGTCTTATTCTTTCTTCCAGTTAAAATGTATATCCTGTGTCTCATGGTCTTCGTCCATTCTAGCACAAGGTAGGTAACAAATCATACTGCTTGTCTCTTGAGATGAAGATCAGATTACTTCACTGTGTTATGTACAACACTACCTAGAAACCACAACATGAGTGATAAATAGTAGTAGGTTGGTAGCAGAGGGAGGTTCTTCAAAGAAAAATTATACGAAGAACATGTAAGATTAGTGACATCATTATCAAGATTGTGAACCATCTATCCCCACTGGAAGTTCATTGGTAAGCAGACCTTGAGGAGAAGACAAAATCAGCAGTCAAAAGCAGAGTCTGTGGTCCCAGCTGAGAAATCCAGGTCACATGTGACACCCATTGAAATCAACACTCATGAATCCAGTGAACATTAGAATGGTTTCTTAATCACTTTAAAAATGGTTTAAAAATCTCAAGGGAAGGGGAAAAAAAATCTGAGATGGAAACAGAGACAAATGACTCTTCTATGTAATGTCAAATACAGGAGAAGTTCCCCTGTACTGCACTGGAGTCCAGCAGGTAATACCAGTTGCCTTGGTGTCACTAGTAAACACCTGAAAGATAATGCAGTTTCAATGCTGAATGCAACCAATATAAAACACCATAAATTAATCAATTTCACCATTAAAATTGATCTAACGCAATTTTATTTTGATTTTAAAGAATTAAGTGCAATCAGAACCTACTAGATGCTTTCTGAAAAAGAAAATTGCATGAGTAAAGTGTTCTCTTTTTCACATAATTGTCAATATTGCTTTTATTTACCATTATAGAAATGCTCAAAAAATTATTTCTGCAAAATTTTCAGTCTGAGTTTCCCCCCTTCTTTCTCCCCTGCTCCTGTTCTCCACTTTTGGAACAGGTAGAAGAACAAAACACAATTTTTCTTGTTAAGATTTCTTGCTTTTGTTCAGCATTTTTTCCATCTCCCCTACAATACCATTCAAACCATTAATGAAACATTTTTTGCAGTGGGGCTCTATACAGAAAAAAAAAAAAAGTGTCAAGAATTCTAAAAATAAGAGTTCAGTTACTATTTTTGAAGTTAGAAACTGGGCAAACTTGGCAAAGGAGATGCAGTATAAGTTTATGGTTTCGGCACAATGAAAAAGTTATCAATAGAATAATGAATGGCAAACAAGGAATCTTGCATGTGTGCTTTTCTCTGGGTGATTTCCAGATTTCACAGACTTGAGTGTAACACTGTGTTCCTGTCTTGTGGGAGGAAGGAGTAGCTGGAGGCCACAGGCAAGGTCCTTATGAAAAGAAAAAGGAAGACTGCTCCCATAATAGGGTGTGAAATACTGACCTTCTAGAATAGCCGTTTTAAGTAGCTTTTGGGTTTTGTTCAGCTGCTGTAAGGAAAGTGCAATTGTGCTGCCCAGTTCTGTTTGAACAAGCGAGTTGTGCACTTCACTGGAGGAATGCATGGAGTGTGTTGAAAGGACAGATAGGGAAGTGTGGCCAGGAATGTGATAGAGTGGATATAAAATGAGTGAAGACAAGTGTCCTCATGCTGGCCGCGGTGGTGACGTGCATTATCTCGACATGTTATCAGGAGATAGATGTTTGCATTCCCATGGGTCAGTGCAAGTTGTCACAGTTTCAACTTCCAGCTTTTTCTTATGGAAATAACATCACGAGGCAAAGAACGCACAAAAAGTCCTCTGCTTGCTTGCTTGCACCTCCACGTGTGATGTTAAGATCCTAAATGCTCTCTAGAGGACTTAGGGTACAGTGAGAAAGTATGAAAATTGTTTTTTTCAATCGTCCTTTTGTTGTGTTTATAACAACAATGTTGATTAAAAAGTTTTACTTCACTTCTCCTTTTCCAGCTCATTAAATATCTTCACTAGTGAGCCACTTAGAAAACTTTCAAGGGGGAACCAGATATATAGAGAGATTTTTATTGGGTTTTTTTACCTTTTGTTTCATTTTGCTGTTGTTTTTCGATTTTTGTTTTTTATTTTAAGGATTTGATGGAGTTCTGAGCAGTAAAGTTTTGATGCATGTGTTGAACACTGCCTCTCTAGAAAGGCATTGCTGTCCTGGAATGGCAAATACCTCAAAACCTGGCACTTTCCATCCCAGTTCAACCATTTGAAGGTAGTTATTTTTGCGAGACCACTTAACAGGCGTTGTTATCATTCCAGTGTGAAACAAAAACAAACAGCAGAACTTCTCTAAAGGTTTTACAAAATGCAGTTCAGCAGTTGCCATTGTCTCTGATATGCTTATCAGTTATTAGTATTAATTAAAGGATCCCTTTAGATCTGTTCCTCAGATCCATAACAGGCTAATAAGAAAAGGAATGTGTGGCTTGCAATCTTGATTCCTGTATTTACTTCATGTTATATCTGTTCCTGAGTGTGTGAATATACCATCTGATGAGGTGAAACGCCCTGTATATACTAGTAATTAGTCATAATTTCATTTAATTATTATAGCAATTTCTCTGGTAGCTGTGTTCCCATTTTATGAAGCCAAAGTTGTAATTTTTAATTAATATACAATTAGCCCATTGAAGTATGTTGCATAATTTTTTCTTACCCCAGCTTCTTTGAGCTGTGTTGTACCTGCTTGTTCCGCAAAGACAGTAAGAAAAGTAATTAATTTCCACAGTTACATATTTGTCCTAGAAAATTATTTATGTTGTAACTTTTTGTGGGGTAAAGAGTCAAATGTTCCAATGTCACTTGGAACATTTGGTTTTGGGGGATTTTTCTTCAACTGATTAGTTTCCTCTGGTGGCCTGTAAATACAGTGCTCAGAAAAGTAAGGCGCAAACAGCACTACCTCGAGTCAAGGGTGCTGAGGGGAGCTTTTCTGTAAGATTTCCCACATACCTGTGTTAAAGTTTGAATAATCAGCACCCATCCTGATTTTTTCAGTCTGGGATTTCAGATGGGAATTGCTTCTCATGCCAATGTAATCAGGCGGGGTTGTTTTGTCATGTGAATGAAAGGAGAATGCAATACATTTATTTTCTCCTGCAGCTAAAATCAAGTATGAACTCTAGTCTAAAGTGTAACTGAGGTTCCTGGAGAGTGGAGTATCTTGGTGGGGTTTCTTGTCATTTAAGAAAGACAAAAAAATAGTGAAAAATGAGCAGACTTGGTTAGCAATTTTTTAAATGCAAAAAACTCCAGGACAGGGGAATCAGCTCAGAAATGCTGCCAAAATTAACTTTGTGGTTTTCTGAATCTCTTTAAGTTGCAGGCTTAGAATTATCAACTTATAGCCCACCAGTTTCACTGTGAGAAGTGACTGTCATCTATTTGTGCATACTGATATCATCATCT
>VXAU01005767.1:1240148-1252648 GCA_013399695.1 Formicarius rufipectus | reverse complement strand
TTAAGGACCAAATAATATTAAGTCTTGTCACACAAATATTGTGGGAGAAGGCTTGCTGCATTGTGTGCACACATATGTATTTTATGTAAAGTAATCTCAGTCTGTCTCCTCTCTGAAATGGGGAGTGCGAGTGGGTAAACAGCTCATAGCAACAGATGAAAGGCTGACAAAGTTCAGACTCCCAGTTCAAAGGTTTCAGCAGCATGTGAAATGACAATCTCAGGTTATTTGTGTTTCTGAGCTCCTGTGTATTTGAATTGTTTGCTCATCTATGGAGGCTCTCCATTACCCTATTCCTGGTTGTGTTCATCAGCTGAGCGAGCTGCCTGGCTGCAGACATATTTCATAAGAAAACTTAGTAAAATTTATTTCACCTGCCTCATAACATTCTGCCTCTGCCCCCAAAAAGATCAGAAATATTTTGTTTTAATTGATGAGGATAAATTACAGCAATACAAAGCTAACATCCTGCTTGCTCCCTGTGTGTCTCTGGCTGCTTGGTCAGCACAGGTCCACTATTCCATTTTTAAATCAAATTATGCTTGTGATAATATTGTCTTGAGCTTACAGTTGCTGACATGGATATTGACAAAGGCTTAGCCAGTATTTTAATAAGAAAACAAAATACAGGAAATACTCTAGAGTTTCCAGGTGGATCATTAGCAAGACGCCTTGGAGGGCTGAGACTGCCAGCCAGCACAGGGAATGCATCACAGTTCGTCATACAACTTAAACTTCTTTTGACATCTAGTTATGTCGAAATGTGACTGATCACCTAGGGGTCCAGGCTCCTGTGAGGGAAAAGTTCACTGACAGACAGCGAACGAAGCTGATCTTAAATGAGAATCAAGAGAAAGCAGCATTCCAGCGTCTGACAGTCTGCAGCTGCTACCTGGGTCTGCCTAACGAAGACGAGCCTGCTCTGCTGAACAGTTATATTAGCATCTGTATGCTTCTGTCTCATTATCACACATCTGCCCACCTTTATTCGAATGAAGCTTCTTCTGATCTGACAGCTCAGGCATTGTCAGTGAATAGATATTATGGGAGCTGGGTACAGCAGCTTAGGGTGTTAGCTTTTATTTTCTAAAGACTGTTGTACAGTTTGACAGTATAATGCCACAGAGGTAAAGAAGATAATTAACATATTGGGCAGTTTCTAAACAAAGCTGAGACAGTTATACTGGCAAAAGTGCTGCTGCTGGAGCAGTATTGTTTGCTTTCTATAAACATCAAAGGCTTCAAGATCTGCCTTTATAAAAAAAAAAGAGAACAGGTACAGCACGGTCCCCACACCACAAATAGGGAGATTTGGGGGGTTCAGCCCACACCTACTAACGGCAAAACCTTTAGTGTGCTTGTAGAACCTGTCATGTGTGTTCAAACCTCCGCTTGCTCAGGCAAAATCTTCCCCAGCATTTGAGAAGACATGAAGAAGTGTGTGTGCGAAGAGGAGGTTTGTGGGTCTTTTCACTTTCTTGAATTTATTTTTACCCCATAGCACAAAGCTAAGTGCTCATGTAAGCTTCACAGAGCTCACATTTGGATGGAGATTTAAGCCTTCTAAGTTGGAGATCACATGTGGGATTTTCTGGAAATGCCAAAAAAACATATGACGGAGGTTTCATCATTTGCTCAGTAATAAACTTGAGAGGTTTGCTTAAAAAAAATAAAAAGAAAAAAAAAAAAGAGAGAGAGAAATAGTATTTTGAGCCCACAATGTGGATGGACTGGGCTTTGATGACTGAGGAGGGGGATGTTCATATTCTCTTCTTCAGAGCTGAGAAAAGAAAAGCAGTACTGCAGTGGATTACTATACATCTTGTCTTAAGTTTTCACCAGGTCCTACAGTCTGTATAAAAATATTGGACAGTATTGGAATTGAATGGCAAGTTGGCTTCATAAATATTTTAGACATGAAGCACTTAAGAAAAATATAGCCTTTTAAAGTTCACGTTCTTTACATTTTTGAGAAAAATAGTGAATGGGATGTACTGAAACAAGATCATCCCTGAAATCACTGCCTCTCTGAGCCTTGGCTTATGTCTTCAAAGGCATAAATAATAACCTAGAGCCCCCTACCCACAAGCAATGTTGTGGCCAAAAAACAGATCTGTAGCTGGTTTGGATGAGTTGCTCATCTACAACCTAAATACTCTTCCCTATTCCTCTGGCAATATGTAGATTTACCCTGCTCAGAATTTAGCCCTAAATTTCTAAGAAGTTACGGACTTTCCTCATTTCATTTGTGGCTTTCAGTTCACTGCTTTCTCTTTATTCTTGAGAGCACAGGGTTACACAAGTTAATGTTGAAATTGCTGCTATTTTGCAACAATGCAATCAAAGTAATTTCAGCATCTGCACTGATAAAGTGAGAACAACTCATCCAGATTGGCCTCCAGGACCTACACACACCATTGCACCATTGCAAAGTTGGAATACAGAATTAGCTTCATTTAAAAAAAAGAAAAAAAAAAAAAAGACAATCCGTTGTCATTCATTCTAAAAAGGCATTACAGACTGCCGACACTGTACAGGAAAATAGGAGATGTTGACCTTTTTATTATAGACTTTTCTGTGCTGTTGCCCTCCTTTCGGAGATGCCCCCCCGCAGCCGCGCACCCCCGCGCACACACACGCGCCCGCTCTTCAGCTCTATGTTATCTCAAATAATTACCCTGCGCTTCTGGCTGTCCCCAGTGACTTCTGCTGCTAAAAAAGCTACTCATTGTCGGTGAGTGAAGAGGGATTTCAAACCTGCTTCTTGTGGCCCAGCAACAGCTCTTAATTAACCACTCAGGTATTGAGCCGCCTCCTCGCCCGGCTCCCATCCATATGGCAGGAACATGTCCACAGCGATAATCACTGAAGGAAATATTGTATCAAAAAAAGGCCTCACAGAACAGAAAGCTCCTGCAAATTATTTTTAATGATTCTCCTCTTGCGAGTGGGGTTATTTATTATTTCAAGCAGGGCCAGGAAAGGGGGCTGCGGGGAGACATGCCTGTCCTCCACTCGCTCTTCTCTGCACCCAGCCAGAGCCCATCCCCAGCCCTGCCACTGAGCGGGCACCCGGGGTACCAGAGGAGGCCCTTCAGGCAGCCTTAAGAGCTTCAATTCCCTATGATTTTGATAATCCTTTGTTTCTAGTGCGACTTGCTTTTCTACGCACTGGATGTGCATGTTTCCTGTGAACAAGGGACTTGAAAAAACTTGCAGCCTTGACACAGACCCACAGTTTTTCCTTCCCCCTTGGTTTATAGTAAAGAAAACAGTGATTTGAGTTTGTAAATCTAATTAAAAATGAAGTTGCATTTACATTTTAAAACCTTGCATATACCAGCATACTGTGTCAAAAGATATTATGTATGATTTTACTTTGTGACAGAAACCATTACATTTAAAAATTCATTACAGCAAGGTTAGTTAGACACATGATGGATGCAGCTTTAATCCTGCCATATATTATTACAGTTAAAATGTAAATGATGAAAAATATTTAGTGCTTATCAGCATTTATGTGGAAATGTGTTTTACAGTGATATATGGTGTTATATTTCTATTATTATGATGAGAAAGAATTAAATACAAAAAGACTAAGTGTTTATTAAAACATGGTTACTTGTGATAAAATATTCTTGTTGTACATGACTTTAAACATATTTACCAAGGGCATTTGTCCAAAACAACTGTGAAATGTGTTTGCTATGCAAATCATTCTTTGTAATTTTTTCCCCTCTGTTAGACCAACTATAGCTTTTTAATAGTCTAATGTTGAAGCTATGTAAATATATTTTTATTATTTTTCACTTCACACACGGGGGAGGCGGGAGATGGGGACTGGCTCTGTTACACACATGCATGTATTCAAATAGATGGAAGCATACATAAAAAGACAGACAGAAAATTGATCCTAGCAAAAATCCTTTTCACTTTCTATCTCCTCTCGTTTCAGCCTCTCAAAGCCAACCTTGATCACAGGGAGTTGAGCTCGTCACCAGCACAGCCTTTGGCACATGCTAATCTGTGAGCATACATGTGCTCCTGTTGATGGTGGAGTGATTTCACACCTCATACAGCTGAACCTTTAACTCAGGCTTGTTTTACACCCTCCTCCCTCACACAGGGGTAGTGCATCCTTGCATGGGAGATTCATCCCCTGGACAGGGGACTGAATTTTTCTTTTTTCCCCAAGGATGCTGAGTTGTCCATTGAGCTTGCGCTTTAGAAGAGCCCTGCCAAGTAAATCTGCACGGTGTCACCCCATTTTGAAAGGTAAAGAGTTTTGAGATCAGTACTGCATGTTGCAAATTCCTAGGTTAAGTAAGCTTTCAAAGAAATTTTACTCCAACAGTGACCCTTCTATAAAGGTTTCTGGCACTAAGGGCCTGGTCTCCACAGGCAAAATACAGTATAATCTTGAGCAGAACAATACAAAGGCGTAAAAACCATTAAGTGACTTGCCCAGTATCCCACAGGAAGTCTGTGACAGAAAAGAAAATAAAAACGTGAAGGTCCTGAAACTTAGGAATTTAACCATTCTATCTGTGCATTCCCATGTGTGCTCTGTCCACTGCGTTTTCAGTGTGTTTTGGGTTTGTTCTCTTGGTCCTTCCACTGACCCTGGCTGACAGCTGCATTATTCCAGTATTAAGTAACCTAGTGATCCAGAAGCTATTGCCTTACACCCCATATTATCCCACCTTGCTGTTGCTTCCACTACGTTCCTACAGGTCTTTTTCTGGATATATCCACTACAAATTCATGCTCTTTGTTTTGTTACTTTCTATGCAGTTCAAAATTATTTTAAAAAAATAGAATCGATAAACAAATAAATTCCATAATTTCCATATTATTCCTGTAATTCCTCCAATTTATATTGCTATATCTTAAAAAAAAATTTGAGTTTGGCATGATGCAGTAATCAGACTGAGATTGCTTCTACTTATATATGAAGCTGAGCCCATCTTTAGCAAGTCAAACGCGCTTCCTAAAAATGAGAAAAAAGTAAATCAAAGTATTTGTGGTCAAGAGCCCACAATTAAGGCCCTTCAGTCCTTAATACCCTTCTTTTGATATGAACAGAAGCAGGAGACCTGGTGGTTGTAGTTCACTAAAGTGGCTATTTCCTTATAACCTTCCTCTTGTAACAATGCTTATTCAGTTATCAGGGAAGAAATATCATTTTTCCGTGCAACTACAATTACCCAGTTTGTTGTATAAATTATTACATTTTTTTCTCATCTCATGTTGATGACAGAATCATTTAATAGACTTTCAGTTGCTCAAGCTTGAAAATTGGTTCCACGTTCTCCCTTTTTTTAGTTTTCCTCCCTAGGGCAAGTGCAACGTGGTCTAAATAACATTTCCATCCCCCTCTTCTTTTTTTCTTTTAAACATCTGCTTGTATGAGGATGTTGTTGTGTACATTAGCGCCGTACAATTTAGCACCCTTTAGGACTACCTTCAGCTCTCTGCTTCCTCATTCCCGGGGCCAATCATAATATATCAGGAACTGTAGATATTTCCTATCTCAGCACTCTCCATAACTCTTCTGCTCAGCTGTCTGAAGCTGTTTTCTTTAGGAAGTCCAAAGTAAGGGGGGCTGGTTGACCTGGCATCAGTCCTATTTATAAGAATAAAACCTCTTCCCCGTACACCTTTGGAGCTTTGTCATGTAGGGGTCACATCCGTTTAAATTAATAGCCATCGCACCCGTGGCGGAACATGGCCACCTAACCTTTGCTGTCCCCTCTACCCTTTTGTTTGAAGTTATCCAGCCTACTCAGATGATTTTCTTCAAAGCTAAGGTTACAGGATTTGCAACTGTGTCTTTGCCACATAATTCATTAGGAAGGGAAAAGCCAGCTATTGTCTGTCACATGTACTGGACTTTTTTTTGTGTGTGTGTGATACATTTATTTGTTTATTTAAAATAAGCATTTGCATGTAAATTTTTCCTCCCCTGCTGTTGCTGCTGAAATAAATGCCAGTCAGGCTTGTTTCCTTAGTATAGGAGTTACCGTGTAGTTGGAGAAGAAATGATGTATGGAGTAGCCATCTCATTCCCAGCCTGCACTCTAAGGGCTTTTCTTAGAAGTAATGCCATTGCTGCTTCTGTGGCGCTGGAGATGTCTACAGAGTTACCATCTGCCCACTCATGAGTCAACTGATTGCCTATGAAATCTATTTATTTTAGTTTTAAGCCTCAGAATATTTGCTGAAAGCAGGATTATCACTTTTAGACCACCAACAGCTGTTGAAAAGCAGGGCATAAAACTTTGTTTATGTCTTTAATAACCCACTTAATGACAGAGTAAGCACATTATTCATAATATAATAGGCTGGCATAATCTTACTCCAGTGCGTGGTGTCAGGGAATTATGAAACATCTGCTATGCCATAAAATAACATTGTATATACTATGTACATTAAAAACATGTGTATACACATATGTATATTATATACATTATTTAAAATGTCTCAGTGAAATTCTCTTTTAATTACATTTAGCAAGCATTGAAATGGTTAAATGAGGGGTTTTTTTACTTCTGAATTTGAGTTTTATATAATATTTGAGTCTATGGCTAGCTATAATGGCAAGGGACAGGATACATTATTAGAGTACACTTAAGACATAAAGGCAAAGTTACAAGTCTTGAAATTGGGGTTCAAAATCTACTTTCAGCCTCCAAATAAGTGACCTAATTTCTGAACCACAAAGCATTTGTGGGTTCTTAAATTGATGAGAGTATTGGTTGCTCAGCAACTCTGAAAAACCAGGCCAGTATTTCAATGCCTAAATGCAGATTTTTATTTACAGTGAAGGCATCTGAATTTGCAGCTTTTATCCATACTAGTTACAGGCACTACTCCTGCACTCAGGATGGAAACCCTACTGTGCTGCTGCTCCACATGCAAGGGGAGCCACTGTCTCTGCTTAGGAGAACTTGGAGTCAGAGACCAGCTATTTCTCAGCTGCAGCTGGGATGCTGGAGGCAGAGGGGGAATGCTTCTCTCTGGAAGTGGCTGAGCATGGTGGCTCCCAACCAGAAAAGCATGTAAACATGTCTTTAAATTTAAATGTGTGAGATGTAAGTGGAGATACTTGCATCTTAAAATTAAGTACATGTTTCAGTAGATCAGGCCAGATGGTTTTACATGCTCAAAAGTGACATTTACAAGGTCACATAGGAAATGTTTGACAGAGCCAGGAACCTAAACCAGATCTCTTGAGTGCCAACCTTATGCCTTAGTTTTGCACCCATCATTTTTTTTCTTTTTTTTTTTTTTTAAATGGCATATTTCTCCCATTGCAAACTAAAATGGAAAAAATCAAGCCAGTAAGGAGACAATGAAGTTATAGGTTTTTGCACGTCTGTCTGTTTTGGGTTGGTTTTTTGGTTTGTTTGGGGTTTTGTTTGTGGTTTTGTTTGTTTGTTTTTTGTTTGGGGTTTTGGGGGTTTTTGTTTGTTTGGTTTGGGTTTTGTTGTTGTTGTTGTTTTGGTTTGGGTTTTTCTTCCACAAAAAAAAATTAGATGGAAATCCCAGTGCCACTGTTTCAGAGATTAGCACTTTCAGCTTTTCAGAAAAGTCTTTTTAGTCTTTAAAAAAATGTTTTGTCAGTCTTTCAAGAATGTAAGGAGTCTGTTTTCATTTTGTAGGTGGCCCAGCAAATTAAAAAAGTTGTAAGTTAATAAAATTTCTATGCAGATTTATATGAAGTGAATGAACTCCTCCAATATCTAAATGTTAATCTGTTGGAAATTAGCTGCCATGGTACTGGAATAACTCAACATCACACAGCAGGGCACACTAACAGTAGTTCTCTCATTGACATTTTCCCCACAAGTGCCAAAATAAACATGGGAAACTACTATGGGGGAAAAGCCCAATAAACTACTGGAACGGCAGCTGTGACATACTGAAGGTGGTTTCTTCATATTCACCTAGATCTGAGCTTTCACTAATGTGAAATTTTTCTTGGTGGTCCTATCCTTGCAAATGATCTCAAATGCATTTGGTTCAGTCTGTCTTTGCTAGCTCTTTTCATATACCTCCACCTTCTCCAGGCTGTGGAATCATCATGTATGTGGGCTCTCCTCAGAAGCAGTCCCGTATTTTTAAAATGGGCTAAATTTCTACTGGTATCTTAACACATAACATTTACCTTTGGGATAAAATGGGCACGCACTATTACCCTCAATGATATACAATACAAGCTCCAGAAATACCAGTAAAGGTGGAAATATAAAAAGCAGATTAAACTCCAAGGCCCTTCAAATGGCAAGGAATGCAGAGCTGAGACAAAGGCACTGGTGTTTCTCTGGATTGCCCATGTAGAGGAATCTCCAGATCAGGGCTGTAAGAGGGTTTCCTTCTCATATGTTCCCCTGTATCTAGTAAACTGGGTTAAAGGCTCTCTAAATACCATGTGGATAAATTCTTGGGCATAAAATTGAGATCTAAATATGTCAGACAAGTGATTGAATTGCAAACTTTAAAATATTAATACATTTAATTTTGTGTGGGTTTAGCCAGCTCTCTTATTTGGGGGTTCCTTGTTTCCCATACTGGGAGAACTGGAAAGCAATTGCCAGTGTAAGCACCTATCACAGCTTATTACTGAGGGTAAACATCCAATGCTATTAGGAGATGAGCAGGAAAGGTAGATCAATATAAGGAAATACTGCTTTCATTCACTATTCCCTTTGTCACTGCCAGGCCTCAGAATTTTTCAGTTCATTGATGTCAGTAAGGATTTACTTCCCTGCCCAAGGAGCTGGGGCCAGATTATTCCCAGGTTGCATGCAGCAGATACTGATCAGCATGTAAGCTGGCTTGGGCAGCTGGGTAAGAAAATAAAATTTAAGATCACAGCAACTTAAATACTTCTTGGGCTTATAATGTCCACATTGGTGTTTGGCAGCTTGGCAACAGAAGGGGCCAAAACATGTGTCTCCTTTTACAGCAATGCTTGGTGAATACATCAGGTTGGTTAGACAGAAGTGTAAAATGCTTTCATTAGCTGAATAAACACCTAGCTCAGGTAAAGTCTGGAAATATTTGATTCACAGGGCACCTTGGGGGTTAAACTCTGACATATTCACTTCCCTACTAACATGTCATTATTTCATTTGCAGAGCAGCTTCCTCGCTAGCAGCACCTAGAGCCTGTCCTTGCATACCCCCATGGTCTAATGCCCTCAGCAATTGTGGTTTACACCACACACACCTTCACATCACTGCTATCACCGATGGTTTCCTCAATGGAAATAATCATTCACATTATAACTGTTGCCAAAACCCTCTGGCACCAGAAGTGCTCTTGGAACAAAAGCCTGAAGGTATGCAAGAGCCTGAGCAGCTGTAGCAGCAGCCCAGCCAGTCAGGGAGCTGGGTTTGAACTGTGTGAGAGGGAAAAGACACGACTTACCTGAGAAAAATTACTCTTTGCTTTATGTGCCCATGTAGCATCACATTTTGTGTTCAGTATCAACCAGGGGTAGGTACATAGATCTGCCTAGTCCTTGCAGACAAGTTCAGCTGTGTGTCAAAACACTCTTTTAACATATATTTATACACAGAACCGTTTGTGTGTTTGTGCATGTGTGTGGTGTGTTCATGCATGTGTGTGTGCAGGTGTGCTAATCTTTGCTCTGTACAGCTTAAAGATCTCACTCCCTAAGTGCAGGTTAGGAGTTGTCCACAATTAAAGTTATAAGCAGAGATAGATTATAAAGACTTTCTTCTCATCTGTGATATGACATTGCCTACCTAGTCACAGAATAAGATACAGCAACTTAGTCTGAATTTTAAACTATCACAGTGCAAAAATATAATGTGTCCAAATAGACATTTGGCTTACCTTCAATTTGCTCAGTGCTTTCATCTTCTCTGGGCAACCAGGCACTCCTAAAGTCCCTAGCAGCTGGCATGTAAGGAATTTGTGCAGCTTATTTGAGTAGGCACATGTGAGCCTAATCATCAGAAGAGAAATCACCTGGTGCACCCCTGCCTCTCTGCCTCCTGGGCAGCACTGTCTGGGTCCAACAATGTGTAAGAAACAAGGATTTTATTTATGTCCAGGATTCCACAGTGAAACCCAAATGTGTGTCTTTCCGTGCTTATGGTTTCATGTCCATGTACCTCTAAATGATTCATCATACAGTCCCACCATTGCATACGTGGAGCCTGCAAAGGTTTTGAATGAGTTCAAATATTTCCATGACAAAATGGCATTTTTCACAGATTCTGATTTCAAAGATGACTCTAAATGTTCTAAGTCCCTTTGTAGATTTAAACATTTTTAGTGAGTTAAACTAACTGTATCTGTTATTTTTGTACAGTTGAATTGTGTAACTTGATTACCTGATAGAGTATCAGCAGCATGAGGTCCTTCATGGGTCACAGCTGAGCTGGATTTTACGCATAAGAATCTCCCCATTTTTTTTCAGGAGAGAATTGTTCTTCTGGGCAATACCCATCAACTCAAATCTGGAAAAAAGAATGCAAAATAGAGCCAGACACCCCCAAAGCAGTCTGTTTGTGCCTTGTGATGAGGTAGAAGGAAAATAAAATCTTATGCCAGTCTCTTTGGATTGGGTCCACCCACCCCACACAAAGACCCTCCACCACAACCCAGGTGGACAGTTCCTTGCCCTCATGTCTCAGGGCAGCATCACCCCTTGCATGGAGGTGGCTGGGCCTCTCTTGTACCCTGACTGGACCCTGCGGCAGCGTGCAATGAGTGACCACCCTCAGCGGGGCGCACGTGTGCAGCCCAGCAGGTACCAGCGTGCATCCCTGTGCACCATCTCCTCTTCCCCAGAGCCCCCAAGCAGGCAGCAACCTGGGAACAGGGCCTTTCTCCAGGAGGATTTGGGGCAGAGTGGCACACTATAAAGCTGTGCTTCAGTAAAGATAACCTAGCTCCTTGTTAGTGCTGGAAAATGCTCCACAGCATCCAAACCCTGCGGTGCTCCCACCCTGTGCTGACGGGCGAGCTAATTGTCAGCATGCCACTGCCTCTGCTCCCTGTGTGGTCCTGCTGAGCGAGCCATCCTGATGGCTGCCAGTAATGAGCAAAACTGGTGTGTTTTTATTTTGTTTCCTTTTAAATAAACTTGCAGTCCTTAATCTAGCAGGCTGGAGTCCAGATCTGACAGCCCAGTGACTAACGAGGTGCAAGGAAAGACAGGATGTAGAATTAGGAGGTCAGGGCTGAAGGCTGCCCCAAGTTTAATCTCTAGGCTGGATATGTGACATCTCTTCCCCACCCATCCTTGTCTTTATTCTCCCCCATGTTATCATACTTAGACACAGGGCATAGGTGTTCACTCACTGGGGCAATGGCCTGCCCAGCACGGCCAGGGAGCCGGAGGGGAAGAGATCACAGAGGGCAATATCTCAATATCCTGTCCCTCTCTGGGGCCATCTCATGAAGTGAGCAGGCTGAGGCATCTGGAGGTACCCAGAACTCTGCCTGAGGTGCTTTGCACCCGCCTCTTTCCCACCTCACCTCGAGGAGAAGCACCGAGCTGTTGTTCAGCTTGTTCAGATATATGATACAGGCATATCTGTAGATACCTATATAGGCCAAGGGATAATTACAAATTACAAAGTCATTTTAAAACAGCAATGTCTCTTCAAAACAAAGATAAAATATTGTTATATATCTCTTCCTATTTTACACACACTTTCTCAGTTCCTCTGTGTCACCCCTTCTGTTTAAAGTCAGCTGATCAGGTGACTGATTTTCTTCACCTGCACACCGCATTTTTGCTGTTCGACTGTTCGTTAGAAAAATGCAACAGTCACCCAAAGCATTTGTTTTCATTAGGCTAGTACATTGAAGTCTTGTTTTCTATAGTGATAAAGGGTTATTTTGCTTTCACATTTATTTACTACCCTGTATTTTGGCTTTTTACTATTCTAGCACTGCACATCAGGGAATTCTTAGGGATTGGTGCATCAGAGGTGGACCAAAACCCAGACTGGGAGGGGTTTGATGTTGGTTTGTTGATTCCTATGTGCTATTGCCAAAAACCTGAGCTCTAGCCTTTCATTTGTTGAGTTTTTGGGCTCCAGGTGACCCCACACCACAGTTATGTTCTATATCTTAACACTGGAAAACCTTTCTGTTTGCCAGAACTGTCCTGGAGGTTGTGTCCCTGCACTCACCAGCTGCCCTCTACAGAAATGCCCATGTCAGTCCCCATTGCCACTCCCTTTGGAAAGGCCCTGCCAGCAATTGGTCACAGAGATGTTCTCCAGCTTCCAGATAAAGTGGTTCAAGAAGCAAAAGGCAAATCAGGTTCACCCAGTGTCTCTGGTGACATTTTGTGTTACATTGCTGAGATCATCTTTGCCTTGGTTTTTATCAGTAAGCACTTATTTCCTTTTGATACCTTTTCTAACCTTTCAGCCTAGTTCAAACCAGATTTTAGCATGAGAAAACCAGACTTATTGTGCCATACTAAAGGTAATAAATGTTATTTT
>VXAU01005767.1:1225148-1235148 GCA_013399695.1 Formicarius rufipectus | reverse complement strand
TGTAATGTACACCAGGCTGGAGGCAGCAGCACCCTACAGAAGAACAGCTTCTGGTATGTGATTTGAAGCCCATGCTGCGTATAACTGGTGACTCACAGGGCCTGAGCTGCCATTGTCCTCTTCATCCCTTGGCAAACTCTACCTTTTAGTCTTTGCAGACTGGGTGCTTAACAGAGTCTAAGAGATTTAGCCATCTACTGCTATCAGAAGCCAAGGGGATTTGGATACCAAGCACTGCCTGGCTCCTTTGCAACCCTCAGCTTCAAACAGTTTCTCAATATTTCATGGCATTGTTTGCTAGAAAAAAAAATAATCCCTCCAGTCAAAATCAAATTGTAAAAAAATAGAAATAAGGCAGTTGTCCTTTCCATTCTCTGCTATCTGTGCAGAAACTAGCCAGGTTGTTAAGGGTTAAATCTCTTCCTGAGTTGGCCCAATCAAGTTCCTTTTTGCCTTCTTATTAGGTTAAATAAATAGAAACTTCTTGCATTATCCATCCATAATGATAAGCAATTCCCACTATAATGGAGGGCTAATATATAAATTCAGCCCACATCAGTTTTGTGTCAACTAGCAAAAACAGAAACAATGGAAACTAGACAGTCATGGCTCTGCATAGGTCAACAACCAAGGTTATCTGTATTCAATTACTGATATCTGCAAACTTGCATACTGTCAGCTGATCATAGACTAAATGAAAACTTATCATGCACAGAGGCAGCAAATACATTTATTTGAAGCAGGCATCATATTAGTTCACTGGTTTGACTGTGGTTAAGGGAAAAAAAAAGGGGTTATCAGTCTTTTGGGAAATTCTTTCAAATATAACCTGCAGCAAATATCTAAAATTGGGGATTATCTATGTTATAAATCTTTGTTCAAAAAGTAGAAAAGAAACAGAAATTGCTCTGTGGCCCTCTAAGACGATAAATTATATTATTTAACAATAGATAAACTTAGGGCACCTTTCCTGTGGTACAGCCCTATTGTGAATTAAGCTTTAATCTGCTTCACCTCAACATCTGTTCGGTGGAACCAAAGATCTGGCTGTATTGGACACAGACAGTAATTTGTTTGTTAACTGCTTCTCCGGAACAATATATCATTTCAGAAAACAAAGCCTACTAACACAACGCATATTTATCTGTTTCCTCTATCTGTGTTCCTTTTTCCATAAGTGCAAGTTCAGGCTTTTGAAATGTTTTCCTAGTGATAATTTGTGATGCTGTCAGATTCATAACCCTGGAAAAATAGAAACTTTTTTTCAAGTTTTTTTTCATCTTTGACCAACAGATGTTCTGTTCAAAATCACAATGTACTTACTAGCAAATTATAATTGTTAACGCCCCTGTGGAAGGAAAATGTCAATAAATATTTGCTATCAGTAGACTGTTTGGAAACAAAGGCATTTGCTTCAGAGAAGTTCACACACTCAACCTTCCTATTTGGCTTTTCCAACAGTCTATTCAATTAGACATTTAGCATTTTGTTTGTTTTTGGAAGAGGAAGTCAAAAATAAGTTCATAGAAACAAAAAGTAAAACATAAAAGCCAGTGGGCATCCTGTATTCCATTGTGGAATGACAACACTTTTCCATAATGCAAAGGTGGCCACAGAAATGGGCTGTGATCCAGCACCAGCATTTTGCCACTACACACCAGGGTGGCAATTGAGGAATGAAAAACATCTGGGACTGTGATGCAAATGTCCAAACATCTCTCTTCTGATGAGAGCTCTCCACCCTTATGAATAGTCTTCCCTGGCCAGACAACTTTGTGAAAAACCATATTTGCCTGTAAGTCTCCACCTCCACATCTCTAGTGGGATAATACTGTGTTCAAACAGTTCATACTTCCCACCAGTATTTTTAAAGGTGAGATTCATCCCTCCACAGAGGAAGTTAAAATGTCTCTCTTCCTCTCTCTTTCTTTCTTTTGGCTTTAAACAAGCAAATCACTACAATTTTCAACAACAGGAGGGTGAGCTGGTGTAGCCTCAGAACTCTCCTGCAGAAATGTCCTAAATCTGTATCCTGACAGTCCTTGTACCGTCCTCATATTGTATTATATTGTATTGTACTGTAGTCTCTTCTACTCTATTCTATATCTCATTGCATTATTTCATCTCCCTCTTTGTATCACGGGGTGTGTCTGAACCCTTCATAGTGCTGTACAGAAGAATAGGACTAATGTCTAACACATGTTGTCATGATTTGGGGAATCAATCTCTGTACCACTAAAATTAATTCTACTTTATAGCATGGACTGCACTGCATCTGTTTCAGAAAGCAAGCCCCATATGGACTGGAATTTCCTGGCCATCTCTGCAGTCTCTTGTCCTCTCATTGATGAACTAACCATAGGAGATGCAGGTTTTTACCTGGCTACAGGCTAACGGTGGCACATCACTAAAATGGGAAAAATCAGCCATGCAAATCAGCCAGAGAAATGGCTGCCAACCAAAGCAGAGGAACTTTTCCAAGTCTGAAGCCTATCAGGCAGCAAGTTAGTAACTGTTTTGTGGATTCATTTGATGAGCTGATAAGTCTGATAAGAGGGAACTTGAGGTGTTACACAAATCAGGAAAGACTGAGAATCCATGTTCCTGAGAAGTCGGAGTCAGGAATTTGTGTCTAGAAGAAGAATTGTGACCTACTTAGAGGAATCTGACTTAAGTCCCAAATAATGCTCTTGCTCAAGCATGAATTACAAGCAGCTGAAGAAAGATGGGCTTTTGCATTTGTGCTGCAGCCAAGTTTGCCCATATTTAATGAGGAAAAGTATAGCTTGGTGCCATTTTGTATTCATGTGCCATGGAGCAGATGGAGAAGCTGCTCTGAGTGTGGGTCCAGAAGCCACTTACCCACTTCTCCAGGTACTCCACACGTCCTGCTCCATGCCTCTTCTTGCAGAGCCTGGAAATGGCAAGCATCAGTTCAAGACCTGAGAGAGCAGCAGTAATTGTGAGAAGCAGCCTTACATATGGGAACTGGAGCTGGCAGCAGTGCCAGAGCATGGGGCATGGACCAGGCTGGAGAAGAGGAATTAACAGTCCCAGAAGACTAGAGAGTGAGACAACAGCAGTCATGCATGGAGGGAGAGGAAATGCTAAGCTGTCACACCTGAACTTAGGTACAATAGTCTCAGTACAGTAAAATTACCAGGGCAAAGTAGATGGTGAAAATATGGGTCCTGGTTCACCCCCGTGCTGGGCGATGGCTTTCTGAGTCAAGTCTGGGCAGATACTTTGTATGTTGTGTTGTTTGGGCCAAAGTCCCACAGGAAAAAAAAGCGAGTCCAAACTGAAAGATGCTATGAGTCAGCCTTCTGATGAAAGAGGGGAACGTGATGTTGGGGCTGGCAAACATGACAGTGCTGTGGGATTAAAAGAAGGGAGGCGGGAGGAGAAGAAAAAAGAAAGAGAAGCCCTCAGAGAAAGAGTATGCAAATGACAGGAAAAAGAGCAAAATAGGAAATTTCCTCCAGGGATGGTACATCTCTGCCTTCCCTTTTCCCAGAGGTTGTGGCTGTGGCAGTGGGTAAGCTCTTCCAGTTGGGATCCAAAAGTAAGAAGAATGTAAAGACTAGCAAGGGAAGCATTCCTTTGGCCTCCACCATAGAAGTGTTTCAGTTCAGTTTTGAGGCTACCTGAGATCCTGACCTAAGGATCCTCTCAAGGAGAGCCCTGGCTATTGCCCAGCCAGTCCAGGCAGGATATGAGAGCAGCAGCATGGACCAAAATCCACACAGGAAACACTTGGACCCACACTGGCATCACAGGCACTGCCCAGGACCACAGTTTGAAGCTTTAGCTCAAGTTTTAACCAAGTCCTGTTATCCACAAAGCGAAACTGAATGCTGGCATTGGCACTGCTTGACAATGGCAAGGGAAAAGCAGGAACTCCATGGAGGGCACAGAACAGGAGAAATTAGTGACTGTGCAGGTTAGCTGAACACTGCATGGTTTTGATTAGCAAAAGAAGTGTTTTCCACAGCAAAGGCCTCACATTCAAGGACACCACTTTAACTTGGCCCCAGCAGCACTGACAATGCAAGCAGGGCAAAAGGAAAGTAGAAGAGGCGGCTGTTGTCAGAAAACAGTTCCTGGAAAATATTAAAGTTCTCTTGAGGCATGTAGAAAAATTCCAGGATAGTGTATTATTATTGTTATTATTATTACCCTTGATCTTGTGGAAGATGGAGAGGGAGCATGTGCAGTTTGAAAGGAAGAAGACAAGACATCTGTAGCCTTTAAAAAGAAAAGAACTAAAAAGAAGGCTGCTAGGCTCTCCTTACAACATTTTTAATTATCTTCCTTAAGTTTCCCCAATAAAAACACATTGCATGGAGCCTCACCCAATAAAACTATGTGAGTAAATACAATACCCATTGTCTAATCAATATCATATTGCTCATGGCTTTAGCTTGTTCAATAGCTGAGTTCATTGACTACTGAGTTGCACCTAAGGATGCCAATATCTGATTAATGTTGGACAAACTACATTTATCACTCCCTGAAACTGAGTTCTTTAATCTCATTAATAACCCACAGATACCAAAATGCAGCTTTGGCTTTTGGATAGAATGTGCCAGGTTTCCAGTGTGCACTTTTAGCTCAGGGAGTCATGTGTTGTGTGTTAAATAGGCTTGTTGCCCTTGCAGAGGCTGCAGCCCTCCTGCCCCATCACTCCTCAGCTTGGACACCCATAAATGGCAGAAATTGAAAAAAAAAAAAAAAAAACAAACCAAAAGAAGCCATCAGAGACAGAGAATTAGAGGCCATGAAAGATAAGAAACTCCCTGAATTATATCAGTATTAAGTGTATGATAGCCCCCATGCTGTGTTGTCTGTTGTGGCCTCAGCCCCATGTGCTGGGGGGCAGGAACACCTCCTGCTCCCCAGGCCTCGTCCTCCTGAGCTTGCCTGCATATGGCAGCAAACCCCATGCTCCAGCCCCAGAAGTATGCATCAATAAATTATCTTCATTGGAAACACATTGCAACCAAAATGCAAATGGCAAGAAATTGCTTGTTCTCAGAGGTCTGTCTTGAGAGTTCATCTACCCAGATTATAAACACTTGATAAGCATCCTGGTTTTCAGGCTAACTGTCTGTATGGCAGATCCTAGGACTAGGCTCCTGGGATTTCAAAATGTATCATGAAATAAAAACAGCTGCAAGGGAAACTCATATGACTAGGATAGGTGCCATATAGCAATTAACAGCCAGAAGTTTTGATCTGGAAAATCACATTTATTTTAATTGCTTCACTGTTATGTTCATAAAGAATTTGGCTCATTTGATTATTTTCCTTATTAGATATACTACTTAACTTTGGAACAATGTAGTCATTAGTTCCATTGTTCCACGTTTTTCATTGCAGCAAAATGAATGACAGAGACATGTTCTGCAAGGAAGATTGTTTATAAATATTTATCATAGCCTTAACAGATATTTGTGTAATCCATCCTAATTTTTCTAGCACATAATTCACCAGTTATTTAATCTGTTGCGTGATGAGTGCAGATTATTTAACCTTGAGTTCAATTATGCATTTAAAGTATGTGATCTCTTATCACAAGAACAGAGCAGGAGAGTAACACTTCTTTTTTATATATTCCTTTGAAAGCTCATATTCTCTCCATTTTGCTTTAGTGGGTTGTCTAAAGGAGATGCACGTGTCTGATTGCTTTCACCTCTGCCATTCCTGCCTTTTTTGCCTCTGCATAGTGGTACGGATAAACGCTGCTGCCAGGAGCTGCTGCCCAGGCGGGCAGGATGGCACTGGGAGCACGGATGGCGCAGGGACAGGCGTGGCAGGGCACTGGTGGTATGCAGCCGGGATGCTCTGAGCACACCTGAGAGAGGGGATGGGGCTATAAAATATGCATAGGCCCTTCTGCAGCAAACAAATATACTTAATTGAAAGGAATTGGGAGGTGAAAAATGAAACTTGGCAGTTCAGCTTCACTCCACCATTTGGTGGTTGTTGTGAGACTCCAGCAAAAGGGAGCTATCACTGCGGGCATAATTTACTTGATTTTAAGGATCTGTATGAATTCTGGCGACATACCAAGTAGCCATTAGCTATGAGGAGTGTTTCCCGATGCTCATTTGTTTTCCATGTGTGAATTTTCACTCTTCCAAACTTTCTTTAGAAAAAAAGTACTTTTTCTTCATCAATTCCATGTGGAAAATACAACAAAAATACAGACAATAAATTATTCAAGAAACACAACTGATTTTTTTATTTAATGGAAAAACACTGGTTCTGGAATCAAACTGGCAGCTTGCTTTGATTTTGATATTTTAAGTTAAGTGTTATAAAATGATATACTGGTTCACATGCTCAAGCATAGTCTTTCTGTGCAAATTATCCTAAATAGGGTAACTCAATAGTGAAGTAGCCAGTACTATTAGAAAAATACTATTTATACAACATATATGCAGAATGCTATTACATCAGTAGGCTGCATTTATTTAGGAAGTATGCAGGAACAGCCCTGTGGATCTGAGCAGAGATGCTGGGACTTTAACACATGTAGCTTGGCTTAGTCTTGAGGTCATAATCTGTTAATGTAATTTTCTGTATAAGAACAAGAATTTAAAATCCATGTGGTTTTAATGACACATTCCAAGATTGGGGGAGTGTGGGGGGTGTTGATTTTGTTGGGGTTTTTTATTTGTCCTACTCACAATACATGTGAACTTCTTTGAAATGTGTGTGTCAGACACTGAAATTAATCTGTGAAGTAATACAAACGTTAAAAAAATCTCTTTCCATTTATTTGCTTGAAAAGTTTGATTTTGGTCAAGTTATGTTTCAAATTAAAAAGATCATTATTGATAATTTGCATTTACTTATTGAAGCATTACATGATAAACCAAAACCATGTGTCAAAATGTAACTCTCATAAAATAAGTGTAGTGAGATAAAGGAACTTCAGAGATTTAAAATAATCAATGTGACACTTAAATAAGACATCTAAAAAGGATGCTTGCTTTTAAAAAGAGAGTGTTTCTATTCCAAATAATTAATATGTTTTGGTTTCTTCATTTTTGTGGTCTCATAGCACAACTTATATATAAAGCACTATGTTGAACATGCATATTTTGGGCTGAGCTCGTTTGTGTCTACTTAACAGCTACCCACAGCTGTCTCTGCTTTGAAAGTATTGGGATATAATTTCTTCACAAGCTCCAGGGAATTCAAAGCTCTGACCTTATTTTAAGTGGCTCTGGCCAGGCATGGGTAGTGCAGGCAGGGTACAAGCAGGGTGTGGGCAGGGTGCAGGCAGCTGCCTGCCCCTGGCACCCACTGTCCCTTCTCTCATCCAGGTGTCCCTGCAGGCTGTACCACCACTGCACAGCACACTTTGGTGAGGCTTTTCTGCTGAATGGGTAGCCTGCAACTTATTTGGTTAATATGTAGACTTATATTTCAAGATTTGCTGCTATTTTAACTGTGCAAAACACACCTGCCTCCCTGAAATGTTAGCAAGTAATGCAAAAATCATAATTTGCCTTTTTCTTGGTGTCCTAAGGAGAAAGGAGAATGTGAATGGTTGCTAACTGTGTCTGGGCCTGGAAACCTTTTATAGGCGTGAAAAGGAAACACGGGACAGAAGAAGATTTCTTGATTTCACTGTATTAAAGGAAGGTCTCTGCTTTCATGAGCTCACAATATTAAACCCCTTTTGCCATTCCAAGTTCAAACTGTAGGAGCTTCTGGTGGCACCCCAGCATCATCCTCTCCTGAATATGAAGCACAAGTGAGCAGAGACAGACAGGTTTGCAGATCTCAGGGCAGGACATAGCTGGGTGCCCTGGTCCAGTGACACCGAAGTGCAACAATCAGGTACTCTGCTCAGAAATGCAAAGTTTATTGCTGCAAAAAACAAACAAACAAACAAATAAAAAACCTATTTTGAAAGCAAAAGGCAGCATATATGGCCAACAGGGTGTAAGTCTGCTTTGCAGCAGAACACCAAGCACTTGACACCACTTGCCTCTACATCTCAGGAGCACATCAGCACCTGGGCAGTCCACCAGTATCTGTAGGATAATGTATTTTTAACATGAAATGCCTACTGAAGAGCTCTGCTGACCATGCCTCTTTGCTTCCTAACTCCATTTTAACTTTAATTTCAATGGCTTTCCTTTGACCTCACTAATTTATATGAATCCTGGCCAGATGTTATAACCAAACAGCCCCATTAGAGCTCCTGTGAAGAGCTCACTGGGGGCTGAGGACTATGCTTGGATAGAGCAGCATCTTGAATTACATCGTAGATGGTGAGAGATGTAAGGTGATCAGATAAATTACCAGATGCTGATAAATCGAATGCTGGGTCTGGCTGTGACTCTCAGCTCTCCCATGGGTATATTTCTCATTTTATTTTTTATGTTGACCCATCCTCCTCCTTCTGTTTCCTGCTGGTACCAGAAGAGCTGAGCAATGGAGCTGAGGTTAGGAAAGTCACCTATGATGTGCAAACTTTAAGGTTTCCCTTGGTCTTCAGCCTTTCCCACATGTGTAATGCTGGTGATGCTTGTGTAGTCAGTTCTTTGTGTCACATGGAGACCTGACATGATGGAATGACTGTGCTGGCAGCTGCCCAGAAGCACCAAGGTCCCTCCACTGTGTCACCTGCATGCTTTACCATGGGAGAGATGTCTTTTCTTTCTGAATGGTCGTAAGTTAAAATGGCCAAGGATTTTTTCATGATATTCAAGTGTATTCTCGCTTCTAACTTGAACAAAAAAGATCTCATTTAATGGTTTCATTTATTGTGTTTAGTCTCCTTCTGCCCACAGAACATCAGCACTTCGGTAACGTCCCTCAAAAACTTTCATTGTTTGTATATGTTTGTAGAGCATTGGCTTACATGATTTTTCACACACTAGATTAATAAGCAGTGTCTGAAATGCGACTCATCACATGAAACACAGGGATTTGTCTGGCATCTCTGGTGGGAAAGTTGAGAGCCTCTTCCCAACAGGTCAGGCTAAATGAACTCAGTAGTCCCCACCACCTGAGGAGGCCCAGCTCAGCTGCCTCAGGTGCTGCTGGTGATACTCTCCTTTGAGAAATCCTACTCTTTCATTGTCCCAATCATTTTGTCCTCCATGTGTGGGTTCCTTCAGTGTGACCACTCTCCATCCCTGGCATCTACTGGTCTCTGCTAGACCCATCACAGCTCCCCTTCTACCAGTGCACAGTGAGGCAGCCAGCAGTTGGACTGTCAGATTTTACAACTTAGTCTTAGTAGATATGCTTTATAGCTGCATATGCCATGTGTATGTATCTGTGTACTTTTACATATACACACACACACACACATATACATACATACACATACATACACACACACACACACACATGATGTCCATATTGCTTGTATACGTATGGGGTGCATATCTGTCTATATGCATAAATGCACATATATATATATGTGTATATGCATATGCATACTTACATACATCATGTACCCTCTTGGGCTGTGTGTTTTGGTCCTGGCACTGTTGTGCTTCATTCTGTGCCTTCATTCTGATTGAATCTGAGATTATGATGGAATTTTCGAGAGGTTGCTCAGTTTTGTTAAAAATACCTGTTCCTGGACACAACTCCTTGAGCCGTTCACATTCAAATGGTATGCTCCTTGTGATTAGCTTTGCTAAGTGATTTTTTTTATGCTTTTGACATAAACAGCTCTCCTTTCATTGATGTACTTGCAAAATATTTGTGCAAAATTTTAATTATAAACCTAGCAATTAGGATATTAACTCAATTATATATTAACTTATAATCTTAATGTGTGTTCATAGAAACAGCAACAAAGAGGGACATGCATAAGAAATTACAGTGAATGGCTCCATAGTACAGATGACTTATGCTCTTCCAAAAGGTGAACCAGTGCTGGAAAAGGCAGACTTATTCCCAGCAGGCAGAACTTTTATACGAAGAAAATGAAGGTGTTTTTTTGGTGGTTTTTTTTTTT
>VXAU01005767.1:1166345-1225111 GCA_013399695.1 Formicarius rufipectus | reverse complement strand
TTTTTTTTTTTTTAACAACTGCTCCTTTTCACTTTCTCAGTAAACTCCATGTTTCTGTTTTATGGTGCAGCAGGCCTGGCTTTGCAAAGTTTCATTTTTCTGGTTTGCAATACCAGAACCATACTACTATCTGTGTGAATAAGGCATTTTCTCCAAGAACATGCCTAATGGTTAGAGTCAGTCTACCAGATGGGTTGTAAAACACTTTGAAACAACTCCTCTCAAAGGATATTATACTCCTGAAGCTGTATGTTTGTTTTATTATAAACAGAGCTTTCCAAGTAAAAAACATAGAAATGCTGCCTACTTCTGAAGCAAACTGACATGTGGAGCCGTGCTAGATCTTGGCTGAAACAAAACTTAATTTATCGCTCCCCCTAGATATCAAAGGGGCTTGAGGAGAAGCTGTATCACATTTGGTCTTTTTAACTGAAAGACATTGTGGGTGACTGAAAACCCCATGTAATTTTCATTTCTCATCTGATCAATAGGCATGAGATGGTGTCCCTCCAGCCAGCTGATTTCAGTCCTTCCCTTGTCCAGCCTTCCCTGCAGCCCCAGCAGCAGCCCCGCAGGGCAAGTAGCACATTTGCTGCTGACTTTTCTCTTCTAATCTCCTCACAGAGAGCCCTGTAGACCCCAGTGCTCAGCTGGAGGCAGATCATCTGGCTGGAGACATGCTCCTGAGGGGACCTCCAGAGCGATGGCAGGGTGAATCACTGGCCATGACACAGTGGCTCCCATGTGCTCACCTGCACCAGGACCTGCTGCCAATGCCATCAACACCATCACATTGAGCCGTAACAGCTAGAGAGTCATCAAAGGGCTTGGGTTGGAAGGGATCTTAAAGATCACCTAGTTCTAACCACCCTGCCATGGGCAGGGTCATTTTCCACTAGACCACCAGATTGCTCAGAGCTCCATCCAGTCTGGTCTTGAACATTTTCAGGGATGGTTCATCCACAGCTTCTCTGGGCAACTTGTGCTAGTGCCATATCCATTCATGATATCTTTCTTTTTTCATAAAATGGTCCTCTGTACAACTTTTGTGCATTGAAAGACCTAGCAGTCTGCTTGTCTGTGTCAAACCAGTCAGTCTAATAATTCTCCCAAGAAATAGGAAGAAAAGTCAACATGTTTCTGCACCATGGTAGCACCATCAGTTCTGTGGTTGAAATGAAGCTCCTGGCACTGTTGGCCTTGTCCTCTTCCAGAGTGTGATTTTCCTGCCTGAAGTCAGTAATAAAAGTTCTCCCCAACAATTCACACTTAGATGATTTCCAGAATGTGCCATATGTCTGAAAGATGGTTGCTCAGGAGAATCCATAGGTGATATGGGAAGGGAAGACCTGACTCCAGACAGCCCCTGTCTGCAGTCACTGTTTTATTCCTTCAAAACATGAGAAACTGGAATTGTTGCTGTAAAGTATAATTAGAATCCACATTATGATTCGTCAGGCACCACCCATAAGAGAAAAGCTAAGCGGATTTTTTTATCTGAATTTGTACAGGCTTTTCTGTCATTATTTAAGTAGATTCATTATTATTTTTTGCCCATAATTTGTATAAAGTACTTAGCATTCAAAACAGATCCTTTTTAACCTTTTGCCCAACTTAGCTTTTTGTACTTTTTTTTAAAAAAAAGAGGGGGAGATGGAAAGGGAGAGAAACCCTTTAAGTACTCTGGGCCTGGGTTCCTTCAGTATGCAGGCTGTAAATGTTTTACTTTGATTTGAGATACATGACAATAAATTAGGGGACATTTATCAAAGCTGCTTTGTTGCATTGCTGACAAAAGCTGCTTTTTGCATAAATTACTGCATTATACAAATACACTTAGCAGGATCCTGTTTCTTTGATGTTAGTGGAGGAGATTTATGTCCAATGGAGTTTTTATTTATCTGCCCTGTTCACCTCAACAAGGGCAGGACATATTCCTCAATTAGTTCCATACCCCTAGAAATGACATATATATCTCACAACTTGAAGCACAGAAATTTAAACAAACCAAACAAAACCAAAAAAGCACAAGTGCACTTTTTCTGACAAATCTAAACTACTGTACAGTGTAAAAAGTAAATATTAGGCTGAAACTGTGGCTTTGAAATCTTTGTTCTTTGACTGCTTTGAAAGCTATTTAAGTAAGCTAATTTTGACAAAACAATATTCCCTTTGCAGAAAAGCTTTTCTAGACTTCATTAAGAGACTAAGTAAATACAAGTCCTTTTCAACAAATACTTGATAGCCAAATAAATAGGTTAAAAGAATAGATTCCCTGGATGGTAATCCTCTCTGGAACTGTATATATGCTAAAATCTCTTTCGATGAATATCTAATAAACTAAGGAAGGCCATCTTAGGCTAAATGGTGAATTAGAATAGTTATAAAGGAACTCGTCTAATGAATAAATTAGCTAAACAGTTACACTGCTTAAACAAATACAGAATCTCTTGAACACCATTTCTGAGCACTATTCTTCTGTCACTCACCATCTCCATATCTCAGCCTACACGTAATTTATTTTGTTCCCAGGTCAGCGGTTCAAATGCAGCCCTATGTGGCCACTCGGAGCCTGAAATCATTCTGGAGAACCCTTTTCTGTCTCGGATCTAAAAAGAAAGAGAAACAAAAAGTAGAAACATACTATTGCCCTCATATAAATATAAAACTATAAATATAGTGGGTATATATACATATTATAGTGTATATATGTATTGTACTGTAGACACATAGAGGCAGATATAGATATATACGTAGTGTGCTATTTGTCAGTTTTTGACATATTTTTTAATCAATGCCAGCATATCACTGAGTAAGACCATGCAGAGGAGATGATCTGTACTGGAGACTGCTAGTTACAGCCCCAAAGCTGTCAGGCCCTGTGTGAACTCTAAAGCCATGGCAGTGAGGTGAAAGAGCTGATGCTGACTGAGATGGCTGAATCAGCTCCTGCACAGTTTGGAGCATTGTCCTCCACACCCTTGGACAATAATTTTCCAAAACTGGAGTGAAGCCCCTACATCTCTGGAGGAGCCCTCTGCTGAAGCTAAAAGATCTATAATTGGTTCCTCTCATATTTCACACTTTCTTTACTGGTGTTTGCCTGACATTTTTTTGACAAAAATATTTCTGTCAGAAGGACTTTGAACTCTTGTTCGTTCTTGTCTGTGAAGCTATTGAAGATTTTCAACTTAAAATTAAAAAATTGTTTTCTGAAACAGTTACAAGATTTTGTTAGCAAACTCTTGTTTTGTTTGTTTTGTTTTGTTAACTCTTACATGTTAATAATCTGTATTTTTTTTTATTGAATCACATCCTTTCTAAAAAATTCTGGAAAAAGTCCTCTCTCCTTTCTGCTCTACCCACCTTTAAGGAGAAAAAAAAATCCTCTGAACATTTCATAATGATAGGAAAACAATAAAATTATATGAAAATAGGTTTCCATTATTCAGGCAGCTCTGGGGAACAGATTTCACACAGTGCATTTCAATGAACCCAGACAATGAATTACTATCATAATTTGTTCTTAAAGTCTGTTTAATTGGTTTACTTAGCCACCTGTTCAGCATAGTTACCATGAAAACAGTAGTTTTGCTGAATTTCTGAATGCCAACCTTTCATCCTTCATCCTGCCTCCTTCGCCCATGAAGTATCAAGCAATGCTTTGCACAGATTTAGAAACAGTCTCATAACCATGCAACATGTATTTTAACTAATCAGGAAGAAACTGCAAAGTTACAACAATAACATGTTAATCAGGGTATTTATTCACTGTCAGCTCTGCCTGTTCCTGGGTGAGCATCAATTTATTACATCCCACTGCATATACAATAACTGGGGAGAAGGTAAAGAATGATATGCATATTTAATATATGTAAAGAGAGAGATAGGTGTTACACACACATCTAGCTGAATTATATCAGCCCATTTCACATTAAGAAGTTTCATAAAAGCAGTAAAATTGTGAGAGGAAATTCAGCCAAAGACTTTGAAATTGTTGTCCATTCTTTAAAAAAAACCCAACCAAGCAACCAACCAACAAAAAAAAAAATCCCCAAAGGCAAGTAGAGTTAAAGGCATGAACTTCCATTTACTGACACTTACTACATTAAAAAAAATAAAGTTACAAGGCACTAGGGCACCCTTTTTTGCCTGCCACGAGTCAGATTGCTTTCCTCACATCCAGTGTAAAGTATTTTTGCAGAACAAGAGATTCTGAGAAGGAGAGAGGTTCAGCAGTGGAGCATAATTAGCGCTCTCTAAATCTGGAGCTGCAGTGTAAACAGCTCGAGTCTTCACTGCACAAAGCAAACAAACAATCCCAGCTGAGAATTCCCTGGCAGGGACGGAGCAAATATGGCCCTCACTGCTGACTGCTGTTATTGCTATGGCTGCTTAATCTAAACAGACAGCAGCATGTAAAAATGTAAATATTTGATATTTGTTAATACAGTCGTAAGTTATTGCACTAGCTGGCTGGTTGGGTTTCATGCATAGGGATCCTATGTGCAGCTCACTCGTCATACATTTCAGCAGAGGAGTATTTTTAAGAAGCCATTATCTAAACTACTGATGTAATAAGGCACTGGTATATGAAATACACTTAATAACTCAACTTTAGTTATTTATTGTGAACGAGGGTGCATTCTCCTTGATTCCATTTCCCAATGAAATATAAGTGGAGCTTTCATCATGAGTGCCTGAATTTATGGCAAGCAGACCAAGTGACATTAAGAAAGCCACACAATCCCTTCATTCAGGCTTTAATAAGGAAGCCAAGGAAAAATTATCCAAGCTGGTTTGCGGGTGACAGCACAAGAACTTTTTGGAGTCAGAAAGTTAGCACGGAGGCTCCCTGTCAGCCCATTAAAAAGCAAGGTTGGCATTCCCAGATATTGGAACCATGTGTGCAGAGGAATTTTTCTTCTGGTAAGACATTCCAAATATTGTCCCAGAGCCAAACACTTCGGTGTTAGACTAATTTAAGCAGTATGTTGGAATCAGCTCTCAGGACTTTGATCATATGGAGATCGTTTGTTACAAATTGAACTAACCCAGTCTCTATTTCTGGTGGATCAGAACTATGGATTTGTTGAATTAAATGCCTCATTTAATGCAGTTTGCACATGAAAAGAAAGCTGCACTCAGGAATCTGATAGTGAATTTTTCACCTAACCAACAGGTCTACTTTTTTATTACTTTTAAACCTAATCCATACTCAGTCCACACTGTTCTTAATAAGCCCGAGGCTGTTTGGAGTGAAGGTTTAAATCAGCTCGTATGTTATGGGGGGAAAGCATCACTGAATTATCAAACCGTGTAATAAGGAACACATTTGAATCCAATTCTAGAAATAATTTTATGAAGAAAAATAAATTAGTCTTCGGTTGTTATTTACCATCCATATAGCTCGGTGCGCTTTCATGACAGCAGTGGATGAAAAGCTGAAAACTGATTTTGCAGACATACAATTTTCTCCCCACCTCTCATTGTTATCCCCATTTTTGCAGCTGAACTATTGTGAGGGTTAAAAGTGCACAAAATAAAGCATTTCCACATATGGCTGCACTTTCTTTTCATTTCTTGAAGTTATAATGTCTTTAACTGTTGATAATGATATTATAAACTGTCATTTAGTGCATTTTGAGTTTATTAAATACATGAAACAAAGATGTGTGGTTCCAGCTGGACCCTGATCAGAAGCACTGAGATCTGATTCACTAGAACTGCAGATAACAACATGCAGAGCTTGTGAGGAGCCTTGTGGAAGAGGTAGTAGTTGCAATAGTAATAGAATAAAATAATGGATTAAAATAGAGGAACCTGACTCCAGGAGTGGGATGATACTGTGAAACAGGTACCCAAGTGATAACTAGTCACTGTCATGCTGCTACACAGTGGACTGACACAGGACCTGAGTATATCACAACTCTGCCTTGGGGAACAGGATTTACACTGTTTTCAACACATTTTCATCTGGAGTCTCGCACAAAAGTGGGAATGCGGACAAATCCCCAAAACCCTTCCTCTTGGTCCCATGGGAATCTACACAACAGAGCTGATTTGGAAGGAAATGGGACCATTGTTTTCTGCCCAGAAGGGGCAAAATTAATGTCTCCAACCTCACAGCTTTGAAAGGATTCTATAGTTGAGTTGAAAACCTCTGATCTATGAACATAATTTTAAATATGTCTTATTACTTCACTGGTATAGCAAAGAGATAATATGCCTTGGGTAATATACCTTGGTATAAATAGCCTCAGTTAGTTGCAGGCATATGTGGCCCCTGCAGCTGGAAAAGGACGGAAGATGAAGGGGTAATAAAAATTAATAATAATTTTAAAAAAATTAAAAAAAAAAAAAAAGGTGAAATCCATGTCCAGATGTAAGTCCTGAGCAAGACCCTTCCTTTAAACAAGCAAAAAGAAGAAAGGAATAGCAAATAGTGATATGTGAATAACATGACAATACCCTAAGCCTGACCAAGGCAACCTCAATCCTCAGCTCATGCTGATCATGATGTTTCCACTGCATTAACACAAACACCAAGGAAACTGGCCTGGGCCTGACAATCCTTAGGCAGGCCATGGAGGGACAATGGTGAGATTGGCACAACTGATACAGAATAAGTCAGGTGAGGGAAGCACTAAGTGTGTCATGTACTCCAAATCTCATTGTGGGTTGGGGAGTGGGAAGGATCGTCCATGGATCTGTTGTTCCAGCTCTCACTGTATGCATAGAGCAGAGTTCATCCTTCATAAAGAAAACATAAACTGCTCCTTTGAAAAAAACACCAACACAAAACAAGTTATCTAGCAGATACTGATTTATACACTCACACACACTTTATATATATATTTTATTGGCAAATAAAGAATGATCATATCTTTAATGAAATCAGGATGGGTTTTGGAGGTGAACTTCAGCTGAACTCCCCAGATTTTCATGGAACTTCAATTAAAAGGGTTTCAGAGGAGTTGCTGAAAGCCAAACACTTGCCATTGAAAGCCTAATTTAAAATGAGAAGCATTTTTACACCACATTTCTCAGTAAAATTCCATCACTGATCCTCATTATATATATATTTTTTAGAACAATAATTTTGTTTTCTTTTTAGGATAAACCACGTAGCAATGTATATAAATTTTATCCTTGGGTGTTATGACCAGTGCACACATAGTGGCTACAGTAACAGAAGAGACCAACATTATTGTGCAGAAAATTATTCTACCCTCTCCACTCTAAAACTAGTGGTGAAATTTCAGTCAGATCTTCTTATCATGTACAATATATAAGTATATAGGTATCTGATAAATGCTAGAACTTTCAAAAAATGTGGTTTCAGTCAAAGGAGTGAAATATAGCTTCAGAAAACAGAACAAAATAGTTATAAATAAAGATGGTGGTTTAATTTCTGCTTACCAGCCTACTCTCATTCAATCCCAGGAATACAAGGTTAATACAAAGCCTCACTGTAGGGCTCTTTTGAATACCAGGGGAGTCATGCAACTCAATCTTTGAGCTTTGCTTTCAAAATATATCCCTTGCTTGATGAGATGCACTACAATTCAATCTGAATGTCAGCTTCTGGGTGAGGAAAGGGAACACTAACAGTGTTTGAAGACTGAACGAGACTGGACAGTGGATCCAAGAGTATCAATGGCCTGAAAGCATTAAGGGAAATGATCTTGTTTTAACCAGGTACCAGGAAATAAATTACTTTGAAAACCATTTAAATAAATAATACTTTACTGTATAATGAAACATGATGGAATAGAAATTATTGTGAAACTGTTTTAAGTAATGATGGGGGGAGGTGTGCCTGAAATAATAAAATCCAGCAGTGTGTCAGAGACACAGTTACCAAGACAAACTTATTTCCTGTGGGGTGGAACCTCTCTGCCCAAGCTCTCTGCAGTGCAATTGAATAATAATAGATCTGCAAACCATAGCTGAGCTTTTGGAGCTGACATGTAAGTAGTTTCATGGTCTCACATGCAAATGGAAACAATAAATAGACTGAAAGGCCTAGTTCCAATTAAAACATTAATTTCACATATTTCTTTCATTTTTCATTTTACTCTGATCGTTTCTGCTGTCCTCACTGTAGACCAAAGGCTTTTAACTCACTTAAGAAGAGGCAAAACCAAACTGTCCTCAAAGGCTCTCCAGTCTCCATCCCTTCCCAGCAGCTTTGTGAGGAAGCTCAAGAGTAGGCCTGCCTTCTTTCATTCTTCTGGGAGATCAGCTTTGCCCTAGTGCCTTCTTTGTCATTGCATTCACAGCTGTGAGGAGTAAACTACAAAACTCTGCATGTCTATAGTCCTGGAGCTGAACTGAAAGTTCAGATTGCCAAACATGGATGCTAGGAAAGTTAGAGTGCTGGATTGTCTCTTATGGGACTGAAATGCAATCTTAAAATTGTGCAAATACTCTTGAATATTCAATTTTGTCATTGTTCATCCCCCAAGAGATCCTCCTCTTTTATTCCCCAGGGGTGGATCCTGCCCTGTTCAAACTTCACAATGTGAGAGCATTGAGAGGCAGCCAGCCTTTTTCAGGTCAATATTAAGTGACTTGGCTGGTGATTAATGTATAACCCCTACCAGAGCCAAGGACTGAAAGGCATCCTGGTAATGTTCATAGCCATCTGAGCATGGCCAGATATCCAGCAGGACAAGGCTTTGGAGAGGGGTATGGCTGCAGCTTTGTGGATTGACTAAAGTAGTTAGTTCATGCTGGTTGTCTACTGATGGAGCAGTATGAGCAGTATTTGGGGATGGACAGGAGGCATCAGATCCCACGTCCAGGCTGCCCAACAGCAGTGTTTACACCTGCAGAGTGGTGGTATGTCAAGTTTAGCAGATCCTGATTTATACACACACACACACACACACACACACATATGTGTAATTATAGTAGATCTGTCAATACATTATACATATTGTATTGTGTAATAATATATATTTTGTAATGTTTTAAATTATGGTATTTGGGGTTTGTACCAAGGCCATTGCTGGGACTGACATACCACTGGACCATGTACTTGGATGAGTGTTTTATACAGAAACAGATAACCTGGTATGAGTTAGAGGAAACAGCATGTGAGCCAGTGCCTTCCCCTCAGCCTGCTACACAGACCAGAGCTAATGTTACCTAAAGCAGGCAGCTCCCAAGATGTCCAGGATTTCATAGATATCAAGAACCTTCCAACTGATGTTTGCAGCCTCCTACAATGCAGCAAGGAGAAAATCAAGGCAGATTTTTTCCTCTTCTCATACCTTCCATTCACAGTTTCCTATTTTACATAGAGACTAATATTATGTAAAATGCCAGATCCACTATAAATCTTCTTTTTTTCCCCTCTAAATAAGAAGAAAATGGTTGCTAGCAGTTTTATGGGAAGCCATCAATCCTTCCCAAAGCGACTTACTGTACAGAAGAAAATAAACATTGCTGTGTATGTAAAGCAGAGCAGAAAGGCTGCAGTCATGGGCAAAGCACTGCTGTCTTTAGCAGTAGCATACTAAAGACAAATGTAGTCCACTGAAAGTGACATAAATAAGTGGATTTCCCATCTGAAACATTGTTTTTAGCAAGAGAAGCTTTTAATCCCCTTAAGTTCATTTCTAATCTGTCTTGGAAGTGCTTGTCTAAAGAATATTACATTGATATAAGGGATTTAATTTATTAAAACTAAACAGCAGCCAGCATACTACTAAAGAGTATCTTGTACGCAGTACTCTCCCAAATGAATAAAGCTGCTACAGGTAGAAAAAAAAAAGTGCACAAACACTTGGCGCAGCATTCATTAAAAATTCACACATTATGTTCCTGTGCTCTCCTGCTCTCTGTGCTTTTCCCAATAAAGCAAACACTTTAGAATTCATAATACCTCTTTATCCCATGTGCACAAATGACCTCCTCTCCTTTATGCACCTAGCAAATGAACAAGTACAAAAGGGAATAGAATAAGCAGAAAACTAAACATGCCCTCTCCTACCCAAGAGCATAAAGAGGGGGCGAGAAGAGGTTCTCTGAAGGGTTTAGAGCTGCCTCAACCAAGATGCCAGTGCTCCCATCAGTTTTGGCCAGTGCATGCTACATAGGCAGCATCAATTATAAAGTTTGTCAATCAATTAATTTTAAGGGATTTTTCTTAAAATAGCAGGTGAAAGAAACAAAAGCTACCTTCAAACTCACTTGTTAACCACAAGTTTGGCAGACTGTTTAATAATCAGCAAGAAGCCAAGCACCAAATGACAGAATGGCCTTCTTGTTTCTTCCTGAGGGTATGGAAATTTCTCTGTATTTCTAGCAGCCCACCTTGAGACACCATAAGACATTTCCCTGGTTACTCCATGAGTGATTTCAGTATGTAAGGTGCTCCAAACACAATAGTTTCAAACAAGGCCCTAGAGATATTTTAATCCTACATTCTAATCATGGAAAAACTTGCAGAAATATAGTGAAAATGAGTAACCAGTTGTTGTAAGGGAAGATTTAGTCCATAAGGAACTACCTACACCTTCAAAAATGTACTGTTCTGTACAAGGCCTCTTTCCTGAACCATACAGTTCACTATGGTATAGCTCTCCAGGTTTTTTTTCCCATGCGTTGCCGAAAGAGACATTATTTATGGAGAAAATTCTGCTCTGCTATAGCACAGTGTATGTGTTATGACTCACACTACACCCATTGCTTCCTTCTGAAGGCACAACGGAAGCATACTGTTACAAATGAGATCAGTATTTGGTCACATATTGTTATCACACTGGATCTTAGATGAAATTACACATGACATAGTTTCCGTTCATTTCAGTAATGGCCAGCAGCCATCCTGCCTCCAGATTGAGCCCACAAAGCTTCAGTCAAATAGGGTCAAGATTGGTCAACACTGGAAGGTCTCCAAAGAAAACCATGAGGCAGGCAGAGGTATTATTCAGGGATTAAAATTTTAAACCTGCAGAGAAATATGTTCATGAAGAGTCAGCCTATTAGTGGGCGTTTTCTCTGCAAGGCAGTCTTGGGTTGGCGCTGATGCTGACTGAACACACCCCATGCCAACCCAGGGGAAAAGAGTCAGCAAGCCATGCTGGCTTTTGTCCTACTGCACAATACCAAAGTAAAGTGATTGTCATACTATTACCTACATGCAGCCAGTTCTAGCAGCATGGGCACATGGTGGTGTGAGTAGGAGAACTGGCTTTCCTAAGCTCTTGCAAAATAAAGCACCCATGAAACTCGAGGGCTATCGTTTTTCACTGGGTGTTATATATGTGCACATTTTAAAGCAATAGCAAGGGCAACTGCAAAAATGCTTGTCTATAAGGAAAAAATTAATAAACACAGAAAGTAAAGCCTTCTGCCTAATGGGAAATCCCTTTTCTTCCCTGCATTCTTCCCACCATTTTAAATGGTGCTGTAGCACAGTGAAGTGGTACTTACTGACAATTTTATTTTGGGTAAAAGCCCATGAAAATATTAAAGCATGAACAAGTCATCATGTCAGTTTATGAATCAATATACAGATTTCCTCCATGCCCATAGCTGATTTCCATAACCATGAGCGTGCTGAAATTCTGTCTAGATGCCAAATCAATTTTTCTTATATATGAACATCACAGTTACTTGAGAAAGGGAATCTGTGCCAAAAACCTCACGCTCTTAACTAATTATTTCTGTGACTCCCTCCTTGCGAAGCACAATGACTGCCACATACACACAACATTTATTAGGAACAGGCACACTTCCCACAGGTTCAGCCTGAGTGCAGCAGCATCCCTGACAAGCTCATCTTCCCAAAATGTGCAGCCCGCCTTTATCACAAGAAATAGTTCTGCTTTTCCCAGGACTTTGTTCTCTGTGAAGTACTCAAGTCCTTATCATCTCAGGCAGGACAGTCAGTAGGGCATAGAAATTCCCAGATCTCCATAGATGAGTCCTGCAGAGACAACTGTTGTCCGGCATTTGCTTTCACTGGCCATTGCTCCCTGTCCTGCCTGGTGTCATCGTGCCCTCCGATGTGCCCCCGTCTGTATAACATCCAGAGAGGTATAACTTCTCCAAGATGAAAAATCTTTTAGATCTCCTAGACCAAATGTATTAGTAACATCAATTTGCTCTGATTTTGTCAAGACTTTAGCCTCTCATATTACAGAAAATAAGCAATAATGTTGCTGAGAAACTCTGCCACAATTCCTTCACCACTCAGCTCTCCCTCTTGGACAGGGGTGCTCTGCTGTTGGGACATCCTGCTGTTCCCCGAAAATGCACCACTCTGTGAATTCATCCCTGGGACTCCCTCTCACCCAGTCTGGAGCAGAGCTGCTGTCTGTGACAGCAAGATGATAACAGTACTTCATGTAAATAATTTTCAAGTGAAGGATTTCATCATTAATGAAGACAGTTCTGAAAATAAAAGCATTTGGCAGTGAGAACTATTGAGAGAGTCATGAGGGACTTCATTCTACAAACCACACTGCAATATGGCAGGGCATTTCCTTGCAAGACAGCTCAGAGCAAATGCTGCACAAGTGCCACTGATATAGAGCAGGAGAAAAGGGGAGTGGAGGTGCTGAGCCAGCAGAGATGACCAAGTAGAGGGAAGACAAGTCAGGACAGCAGGGCTAAGGAGATGTGGGCTGGTATTGATGGGCTAAAAGTATGCTGATGTAATGAACTACCACAGCACAACAGGGGCAGCACTGCGGTAGGTGACGGCTGGCTCTTGGCTCCTTCCTCCAGTTGTTCCTGGGCTTTCTGGACTTCAGGCACCATTATGCTTCTGTGGGGGCGCGCAAGTGTGTGTGTGTGTAAGCATGAGGAGCCAACTAGACTAACCCTTCTAGGCTGTCTTGAGTCAACAAGTCTTGTTAAAAGAGTGTGAGGTCAATGATAGACTAATGACTCACGTGGGATAGTCTAGATATTTCTTTCTTGGCATTTCTTCATATTTTGAGTATCCATCCATCTGAGAAAAAAAAGATCAAAATTATAAATGCAAAATAATATACAATATAATAGATAACATAATGAATAAAAATATATCATAATTTAGTGGATATATTAATTTACTTAATTATATAAATGTAACAGATAATAAATATTACTCTAGATATGTTATAAATAATATATAAAATCCTGCCCTAAAACAAAGGAGGTAAGGAGGGTAGGAACTCTTTGCTCCTCTGAATGAGTAGGAGCTGAACTCATCTCATCCCACTCCCCCTCCCCAGCAGATCCTGTGGAATCATGTAAATAAGAGCCAGCTAAATTGAACCACAGGTAACATTAAGGTTTTGAAGGAGAAAAGGAGTCTGTTAAAAAAATACTACTCTTGTCTTTCATAGGTGTCTTCTGGCATTGAAAAATAAAGTGGATGCAGAAGAGGAAGAAAATTCCTCCCTTGTGTTCCACATTAAAATATATTTTCATTGAATAAACTGCTGGCCCCTGCCATCCCACCACCCACAGCCTGAGCTCTTGGATACCCTTCTCTGTGTACTCCCCTTGAGGAAGGAGTTTTCATCATTCAAGCACTAGCAGTAACAAGAAAAGGAAATATCCTACTCAAATGTCTTCCAAATTGCCACAAATTAAATATATTATGCAAAAATCTGAATCACCCATATAAAGCAAAAGGACAGACTGTGGTCCGTGCTGCCTGGTGATGTCCTGGGTATCTGAAGAAGGTTTGAGGGAAAACTGCTTTCTTTCCTCATTAATAAGGTCTGGGGAATGTTGTTCAGCATCCTTCAACAATGCATTTACTGGAGAGGATGCCACCCAATGGAAGGTTGACACCAGGCGGTGTATTCACTGCCTGAGTCAGGACTGGAGTCCAAGGCTCTGAGCATTGAAGTACTAACTCTGTGGTACCTTCTGGGGCTTGACAGCCTTGGACCACCGTCCATGTTGGTACCCTAAGCATTGGCTGATCTACAAGGATTTGTCTGAGTACATGCCAAGAGGCACTCTCATGCTCTCTCCTAACTTATAGTGAGACTTCACTTCACTGATGACAAAGCTCTGTCCCCTGTGCTGATCCTCCAGCAGGCACAGGATGCTGCCAGCGAGGTGCTGCACACTGGGAACTTACACTCTGCCTCTCTGCCATGACCCAGCTAAGCTGTGGCACAGGAAATGCCACAGCCATCACACATTGCAAAGCCAAGCTGCTCCAGATTCCTGTGGGGGAGAGAACAGGAAAAGTGGGTTTTGAGCTAGTGCTCTCTGCTGCAATGACGCTGAACCATTCTCAGAGATCCCATGGAAACTGTCCATGTTCCCTGGAAGGGCAAACAGTTCAGGGCACCTCTGGGGTACAAAAGGAAGAAGAGTACTGCCTAAAAGTGTTTGTGAGCACTGCAAAAATTGTAACACTCAAGGACTGCAGTGCTGCAAGCAGGCTGTGTCTTACCTAGTAGAGACCTTTTTAAACCCTTTGTTTCAAATCAAACACATATGGTCCCAGACTGTACATCAACTCATGGCACCACTGAGAAAGAAATAATCCAGTAATTGCTTCCAACTCATGGGCAGTGCCACTTTGTAACATCATCTTGCCATTTGCTAATATAAACTAAATACCTAAGTGGGAAAAAAAGCTACTGACAGGACAATGCATGCCTATGTAACAAATCCATAGCTTTTCTGGGTACTTGGCGCATCAGTGTCTTAGTCAGTATCCTAATTCTATTACATTCTAATGGCCAGTTCTCAATCTAATGGCATTACAGTTGCAGAACTAAAACACTTACTATGCCTCAGAATTTACTAAATTCTATCTCTGTCCAATAGTTTATATAAGGAGATCATAACCTCCACTGGCACCATAAAAACCATGCCTCTGCAGCAGCAGAGCCAGGCACAACGGACAAAATCATCAAAATTGCTAACCAAACAAGCAAAAGGAGTTATTAAAGAGCACTTAAGCTTCCACATGTTTATTTTCAATGATTTCCGCTGCAAGCAGTGCCTGGGCTCTCCCAAAGAGCCAGGACACTGATTGTGTTCTCATTAAACAATGCTCTGTCATCAAGCTGAGACACTGGATGAAATGTATGATTATTAATCTCTTCAATGTAATTATAGATGACAAGAAATAAAGAGGGGAGACCGCACCAGTGGAATGACTTTGCTCACAAGAAGAGGGAACAAAGAAGTATGATTGCAGATGTTATAAATGGTTCTAATTCAACTAAGCTGTAATTCTTTGTTTTTCCAAGTAGCATCTGTTAGGTTTCACCAATAGCTATGAACATACACTCTTTGGTCAGTAAGACTGGAATTATAGTAAGTATAGAAGGAGGTAAGGTTTCTACTAAAAATCAATTAGCCTTTACTTCATTGGCAAAATTAATTTTTACTTCAACAAAATGACAAACCTTCATTCAGACCTTGGCTGATAATCTGGTCACCCAGCTCCAATGTATGGTTTCTGTACACATTTTGGAAAGTCTTGGTTATGCCTTTGGCTGTCTTTCTGTGAGTGGAGGAGCCAGGCGCTGCCACAGCAGGTCATGTGTTGATGACTAGGAAAACAGTTTTCAGCTGAAAAGAGAAGGAAGTAGCTTTATAAGAATCAATGTTCTCTTTTCAAGAGGCTGTGGAGGCAACACATGTGAAGGGAGGCTAAACTGTGGCCTTCTCGAAGGAGGAGGAGGGTTGAATCGACAATCTCTGATTTCTTACTCTGTCTACAGCAAAGAGTGAGAGGTTCAGAGATTATTGACAAAGCTTGTGTAACTTACTGGACTGCAGAGTCCAGGATGAGGTGACACAAGTGTCTGGGGAAAGCTACAAGAAGAGGGGTCAGGTGAGCTGGGGAATGGCAAAGGAGCAGGGCTAAGGCAGAACTGTGACAAATGATTACAAGACAGGAGTGGGAGCTGCAGGAACACATGAGGGTTTGCAGTTATGGAGCCTTCACTCCACAAGAATTGATACCAGATGACTCAGCCATACTAATCTGATACAGATCGCACTATGGGCATGTGACTGCTTCTACCAGATTAGATACAGCACCTGATGCAAGCCAGTGCCAGCTTCACTCAGGCTGCTGGGACTCAGACAATAAGGACGAAGAGTTTTAAAGACAGTGGAGCAGTCAACTACTACCTATTCAAAAGGGGATCTTCTCCCCAGACTCCAAGATGAACAGGCTTAAACCTGTGACATTGGGATATACTGGAACAGTGCTTTTCATTGCAGGACCATGATGTTTTCTATTCAGTAGCTGGAAAAGCAAAGCCAGATGAGACATGTCACCAGCAGCAGTGAGTGCCACACCATGCACAAGCAGAGGGGGACATGTGGGACACTCCCGTGGCAGAGGAGCTCTTCTCCAGCAGCTGGGAACAGAAGGAAAGGGGGCTAATTTCTATCTGAGACCCAAGACAGCAGATGGTGTTTAAAAGTTTGACTTTCTCATAGGACCACTGTAGAATGTATGTCTAAAACTCAGACTATACTGCTTGCAGCATCCTGGGAACTCTGATTTGCAAAACTCTGAAGAAAACCAAAACAATATGCACTCAACAAAAAACTAAACCAGCAACCCTGATGCCAAACCTTCTGGCCAGTTCATTCAAGGCTATTTTTCATTCTACTTATCACTGCCACCAACATTTTGCTTAGTCTTGAAGAAAACGTTGTCATTCCACAGTCAGATATTTTTACATGTACATCCATCATGGCCTGCTATATCCTGACCTTAGTTAAAACTTATGTTTTCTAAATTGTACTTTTATGTTGAGCAAGCCCTTAGGCTACACTGTTAAAAGTTTACATTGAAAAATCATTTATAATTGGTTTGTTTGAGTTTGCCTGCTTTGCCTGCTGCAAAGTCACTAGAAAGGGCAGTATTAATTAGCAATGGCTTACATACAGTCTAGACAATAAAAAACTAAATTATTTTACCTTTTTTAAAAGCTATAAGCATCTTACCAATTTTAACAAATGAGTCTGATATAAATTACATTTTAGGGAAAAAAATTCAGTATAATTTATAACAAAGCTGCTCCATTTGAATAATTTATTTTTTCTTGAAATATTTTCATGATATGCACACATTGCTCAAATATGTTTATTGGGAAATTGAGACAGCCAACAAAAAATTTTAATTAATTCCATTTGCTATGCAAGAGCTTGGTTGGAGGATTGAACAATAAATTTCAGTCTATTGCATAACGTCCTAAGTTTCACTACAAAAGACTTGTTTTCATTTTGGATACATAATGATGACAATTGCACAGAATTTTTAAACAGCGCACAAAACAAAAAACTTTCCAGAGCTCTAGCAACCCCTTCGCTGCACATATTGTTTCAGCAAAATTAGGAGGCAGTTCGTCTGGGTTAGACACTGAGGGATTGAGCCTTTAGTTCCAAACATCCTCTCCAAGTGTCTGACATAACTTTGCAAAGCCTTATTAAACATGTATTAATGAATCATTGGAGCTGATTTTATTTATTCACAATGTCACTGCGAAGAGACATGGGAATTTTGGATCACAGCACTTTGCAGCACATGATGTTATTTTAGTTCATAATTGGTGGTGACAAAGCCACAAAACAGAGCATTTGGTTAATGCCAAGAAAAATATAATAGCAGGCACAGAATTTATCTTACATCTACCTTCATTTGGAAACAGATTGTTTTGTCATCCTTGAGGAGATTGACAACAGATCACAATTTCTGTATCGGTTCGGATCATAACTCGCTGCCTGCCCAGACCACATGTGTTGCAGTTTATCCTGCTGTCACCTGATACCCCGGAGGTCAGCGTGGCGGGGGGTGCGGAGGAAGAACTGACAATACAAAAATGACTGCGAGCAAAAGGCATTCTTCAGGGCTGATTCTGATCTCAGAGCAACCAAAGATCAGCATGTATTTAAACAGATAGGGTTACTTTAAATAAATGTACAGTAGCAAAAATTCCAGGAAACCCTAAGGCAAACTGGAAAAAATAATCTGCTCTGTTTCCTTGTAGTTCTTTCCTATTTTGTATTGGGAAAAAAAGAAAAAAAAAAGGTGGATTTTTTTCCTCAACACACAGAACATCTGAAATAAGGAAAGGAGGGAGAACTAACATGCTTCTACCGCAGGGCTTCATTCAGCCTGAAGACAACCTCTAACTCAAGAGGCATTCCCTTCTTTCATCTCTCCCATTTTTCACTGACAATGTCAACTGTAGGCAAACAAAGACAAGAAATGTAGAGCTCCATCCTTGAGCTGTTTCTTGATCCCATTCCTATTTTTACCTCCTGTCTTCTGTTCTTCTCTTACAGACCCATCCTTTCCCAACAGCTCTAGGCACACATTTTTGAAGTAAATGAAGCTGATTGAGATCTTGCTGACCCAGCTTAAACACAGATTCGTCATGAAAGCCAGAGGAGCCGTATCAATATCAAACCAGTGTGAACAAAAGTAGAATCAGACCCAGTGGCATAAAGGTATGGAAACATATATGTCCCAGTTGCCTTTTATTCACATCAGTTTAATGTTAATGAGGTGCCATTGCCTTCAGAGAAATGGTTTCTGACTTACAGAAGTAGAAGTAATTGGAGATGCCAACAGCACATGTGGTGTTTGGCACTGCTCTCCTCATGCAGCACAGGAGGACAAGTGCCAGCAGTGTCTTTCCCTGACTGACCCTCACTGAGCCCTCTCCCCTGCTCCCAGCTGAGGTTATTCTTGCCCACCTGCTCTGGCAAGACGCTCCCACACACGTGCTTGGCGTCAGGCACAGCCATGGGGTTCTCCCCATCCTCTGGCACCACATCTCGGTACGTGGCCAGGGTACAGTGACTGGCTTCATGGCACAGCCCCTGCCTGTTTCCACACACAGAGTATTTCCCAGTGAGTCAGCCCTAAGTGCCTATTTGTACCTAGTCTTGCTGCCAGGTTAAAGAGCAGTTACCACAGGGAGAAGGAAAGAAATATTTTACAGGTTTGTAATTCATTAAACCACTGGACCTGTTCCAATATGAGTCTACTGTCAGATAGGAGAGAAGAGAGACATGTTCAGACTGTGGTCTACAACAACACACCTGTAGTATTTAGGCACAGATCTAGTGATTGAAACTGTTTTCTTGGTGTTCTGCCTGTGCCAAGAGACTCAAGCACACAAATTCAAGGTAATGCTCTTTTCCTTGCATGATTCAGGCTTGTGTCATTTCAAGATTTCATGATAGATTTAAGAGGGTCACTTCAGCCATGCACTATTAGACAAACACTCCTGAAACAAAAAAATTCCAGGAAAGCACAAACAAAAAATCACCTTAAATCTCTTGGGTGTGGTCCTTTGGTGCTTTATACTTAAGTGACTTCTGTGCATGGGAAGGAAAACACTTCAAGGATCCTTTTACTGGCATTATAGTCACACATTTACCAAGTTGGAGGAAAGAGTTCTTGTCTTTTCTCTTTTATAAAACTTGTAAAATAGAATTCACAAGACTTCAGAGTCTTTGGCCATGAACCAGAAATCAGTACAATCTTCCTATTAATCAGAAATGAAAAGTGTAAGTAGAAATCAGTGAAATTGTGTCCTCTGACAAAACTGACAACCATCTAGTAGGATTTCACAGCACTGCCCTTCAAATATCAACCTCAGCTGGCTGTTACCCATAACAGAGCTAACCAAGGTATTTCTCAGTAGAAATAAAAACTTTTTTGTTTTTAAAATTCACAGAAAGCTTTAAATTCCTCCTCTGTTTTCAAGAGGTGGCAACATATGTTTGACACCAGAAAAAAAAATGATTAAAAACAAAAAAAAGTATGTGCAAAGTAAAGATTGACAAAATATGCAGATTAAAAATTATTGCATATTTTAATTTCTATTCTAATTATTTGTGTGCTACTGTCAAAATATCCCTCCAGTCCACCCAGTGTCAATTTGTACACACTTATTCAGAGTGATTTGTATAACTTGTCACCAATAACTATACTTGGTAGTGAATACTTTTTTCAAAATAATAAGTAAAATAGTAGCCTAAAAGATAGAAAGGTGGAAGCTAAAGTAAGGGGAAAGAAGGACTTTAAAATGAAAAACAGATTCTCTTGCTTTGCCCAGCTTGTAGCTAAATGCACAGAGAGTAGAAATCAGTCTCTCAGGAATGCATCAAACTAAGCAACATAAATGCAGCCTGAATGCACAGAGTCAGCAGCAGTGCTGCCCACGTCCAGTAGTCACAAGCCAAAAATGATGCTCTAGAAAACCAGCAGATGTTGAAGCTCAATGAGTATAAATGTTCTAGTATTTGTTTGTGAAGTTTGCATTTGAAATTCATACTCAGAAGCCTTTTTCTACCCTTTCGAAACCTGAAAACTTTTAGTAATAGCTAAGCTTCTCATATGACTCCAGAAGCTAGGGGGTTTATAGGAAACATCAAACACAGAAAGCTTGAATGGGCAAAATCAACAATTCTGAGACAAAAATTAAACAGGACATGAAAGCCATTCCACTGTGGCTGGAAAGACCTTCTGGACCTGGCGAGAAATGATCCAGTGGGAACAAGTGCCAGTCTGGGGCCAGCCATGCAAAATCACACAGTCATGGGATGGCTGATGCTCATCAGTCCAGGACTTGGGGTGACACATCTACTTCTGGTTCAGGAAATTTGGGTAAGTTTATTCTCAGTAGGTATAAGCCAGGCAAGTACACTCTGCTTGGAAGAAGGGCATTTCTGGATATGCAAGCCCCATTTATAACTTCACCTGAGGTTGCTTTCTCACCAATGCAACCAGCACCACAAAGATAAAAGAAACACACCTTTAACTTGTGCAATAAAATCTGCACTGCAGCCAGAATGTAAGGATTAGCATCCTTGGTTTCCCTGCCTTTCATTTAAAAATAAAAATACCTTTTTTGTTTGTTTTTAAATGCACATCAGTCTATATATTTCCTTTAAATAAATTTCAGGCACCAATGCTGTTTATTACAGTTCATTTCCTGAAGAGAGCCAGGAAACAAAAGAAACTTGCTTCAGAAAATGAGCACGGTCAGACCCCAACCTTCACAGAGACATGTGCTGGATATTTTAAAATCATTGCAACAAACCTTCTCCTACACTGATCCAACACCACTGATTTCACTGGGGTCACAGTACTGCAATGAATGGAACCTTCCCCAGTTACAAAATCACAACAGCTAATATTTGCCTGTAGTAGTTTACTCAATCTTCTTAAAACTTCTTGGCATCTCAATGACTTTATTAAACATTTAATGGAAAATAAGAGAAAACAAAGTGATACACTGTTTCTGAGGATGATGGTCATAAAGGCAGTACTTGACTTGTGGCAGTAACTGCATTAGCTGAACAGAGGTGACTCTCAGATGGAAGTAGGCAAAGGGATCTGAGAGTATGAACACTGCCTCAGACCGGTGTAGCCAGCATGCTCAGTCAGGATATGCCTCTTATTCCCCAGGGCTATCCAGGCAGAGCACAGGGTCCCTCAGGAGACTGTGAAGTCACCATTTTTCCATGGCCCCAGTGGATCAAGCTCTGAGCAATCCAAAAGGAACGGTTCTTCTGAGGTCAGTTCCATTGCAAATTACACTCTGATTCTATATTGTAACAGTAACAACCCTAACTGAGAACAAATGATTGTCCTCATATATGATAAGTATAAATAGATGAACCCAAACACAAGCAAGTATAGCCAGAAAATTGGAGCTCACATATCAAAACCCTTTTGCCACTCAAGGAATCCCCTTTTAGGCAGTATTTGCACAAAGAAATCATTCTTCCTGTCTCCATTCCCTCCCAGGTGTCCCCTCTCTCTGCTACACTACAGCCCCCAGGCTGGTGCCCTGCTCATGGTTTCCATGCTCCAGCTCAGCTCACACACTCCCACACCCACGTCAGGACACACCATCCAGTGATGAAATCCGCCGTCACCAAATGCCACGGCAAAACTCCAGGCAGAAGCAAGGCAGGATTTCACTTGTATTATGGGTAGGAAGCCCTTCATGCTCCCCTTAGAACGAATTAGGACCTGCAGTCTCGAATGAAGCCTGTATCAGTGAGGCTCGTTGGTGAGTTAATGCCCTACATTTTCAGTCTCCACCACAGGCAATGCAGAGTGTTGAGAGTTTCTCATGTTGTGGTGGGGTGGAAGCTCCCTTCAGCCTCCCATTGCAATGCCTGGGTACAAAAGATCTGAGAGTGGTTAATGACAGTCAATCTTTCCCATCACCAGATCCCTCAGGTACACAATAGGTCACTCAGCAGCTCCCAGCAGCAGATTGCCAATAAATAAATAAATAAATAACTTTAATTTCTACTTTAGGAGCCGCAGTAAATCACTCACTGACCAGTAGAGTTATGCAACAGTTTACATCTTTCAAAGTGGAAAATTTTAAGACACCACAACGGTAAATATGTTCCTATTGTACTGAAAATAAGCTTTGCTTTCAATTAAGTAGTTGTTAAAAGTACGTGTCCTTTTAAAGGACTGCCTTATGATTTGGAATATTGCTTCCTTGGCATTTTGAGTACATAGGAGCTTAAATTTAGGTTACAAAGCAACCAGCCTGACCTTTTTCCAGAGTTTTAAGTCCTAGACAATTTCTATGGCATTCAGAAGTTGCTCAGTGCTTTTGAAAACTGGACCACTTCTTGGAATTTTAGGAACCTAACTTCCAAGTTCCAGTCCTGACAATCCTGAATGAATAAGTTTCATAAAATAGTTGTTTTTCTTAAAGACAGACAATTATAGACAAACCTTTCTGGAGTCAGGTATATAGCCAAAAGTTTGAAATGCTTTGTGTCAGTAGTACTTCAACAAACTGTATAGGCAAGTAGCACCAGCTCTCAGAAACAGTTTTAAAAAACACAGATCACCTGTTTTTCCATCTCTCCAAATGGAATTCTGAAGTGTCATCAGTTTAAGGTTTCAGATAAGAAGATATTTTTATCCATTTAAGAAAAAAATCCATTTCCCATGCATTAGATTCATGTGAAACTCTACCATAAGGGGCTATGTCCATTCTGCTCACTGATATAAATTGTACCCTGACAATCCCAGTGATGGGATTGGAAGTGGGTTGAGCACCACAGCATCTCATAAGATGGCTCCTCAGTGCTATTCCTGCAGATAAGATATAATTTGTGCTCCCCTCAGGCACCAAAGGCAGTGTACCAGGGCAGTAATCTTCTGAGGATCCCAACATTTACAAATAATTGTAAAGACCTGCTAATATGGTTTAGTTCAGCAACTCTTCACAGTGCTGAGTGCTGACAGAAATAACAACTAAGAGAGTATTAAACAGCCTTTAGGATGTCTTGAAGGAAGTTTGTGAAGCAGTTATTCCAAGGAACAAGTGGTGAGAAACATATTGAACATTTCATAAATGTGGCCTCTCCAGCCCCTTGTCTTGTTCATAGACCATACAAAAAACACTGGTTTGGGTTTTTGTAAAACTCCCTAACAAATTGTTCAAGAAACACAGTGGTGAAGTTACAGCACATCATAAATGTATTGTTTCTTCACTCATGTTCCAAATTTGTAACTAAAGTTATATGTAGGTTGACTAATGGAAGATTCAGTTAAATTGTGTATGTATCGGAACAAAGGGACCTTTCATATTTTCACAACTGTTCATTCATGTCTTCTGAACACTTTTACAGATACAACTCTGACTAAAGAGAGTTGCCTCATTTGCCTGAAATAAGGTTTTAATAACAAAGAAATATCTTACACTTCTGTCATATTTACCTCTGTTCTTCCCATCCTCCATAAATTACACGTATTTCCCCTTGTAGGCACAAATTCAGCTGAACTAACTCACATGAGATGAAGCAATTCAAAGAACAGGTATATTTTAAATGTGCTTAATCACAGGGATAGAGAAAAAAAACAAGGCAAAATTTCATCAGCATTAATAAAAACAGACTTTCTGGTGCACTATGTGAGCAGCTACAAGCCACATGGCCTCATGGGTCTGGTCCTAACTGCTGCCTCTCAGCAGTCATATGCAAAGCAGGTGGTAGCAACCTTCTTTAAAATTCTATTTTTTTATTATTTTTTTTTAGTTTTAAGGTGTTAAAGGGTCTTACAGGACAAATAAAGGACTTTGACAGAAGTAATAGAATAGTTGATAGAAGTACTTAGAATAGCAACTAGAACAGGGAAGACTGTTTACACCAATGGAACAAGTGACACTAAAGTCAGAACTGTGGAAGGTCTGAGAGAAAACCAGAAAAAAAAAATCATCCAGATAAATTGACTCAGATGCCCCTTGTGTTAATTGCACTGAAATTAATGATTCAAAGTAATCAAAGGGGAAAAAAATTCTTATGCCAGCTGAGGTGACATTTTGTCCCATCTCCCTCAGATCAGAATGAGGGTGTGCAGTGCCTCCTGATTCCTGGATTGCCACCTCTTTTGCCACGCTGAACTTCATACTGGGAAGTTATTTGGTGCCAATTTCTGACAGTGAAATGCACAGGAAATCATTCCAGCACTGGTGCCCAGATTCACCACGAAGGCCTGGAAGTGCCTGCCAGACTTCAAGGGGTATTGAAGGCCAAATTCTCATTGGAGGGGTGACCACCTGTGGCAACACTTCCAAGACATCTCAGCAGGAAAGTAGCTGCAATTTTTGTACTAAGAGAGCACATTTAAAGCTTCCATTCACTTTACTTTTGAAGCTGGATAGGAGGAGTTAGGGAAGTAAATAATTATTAACTTTCTTGTTTGCGACAGATTTCTTTTAGCCGATTCTGCCTCAACTATCCCATTCATTAAATGATGTTACAATTAATTCCATCCTGCACATGAGCATCTTAAAATTAAATCTGTAAAACCTGTTAAACACTTAAACCACAATATAGAGATATTTGAATACCAGAGAGAGGTGGGAAGCTTGTACATTGCTTAAAAGAAGCAAACAAATAAAAAGAAATTGAAAGCTATGGGTTTCAAACAGTTTTTTCTAATCATAAATGTAAATACTTTCATCTTTCATAAAGGTGTCACTTTATACTTACATTAAATTTATCAGGCTTTTTCATATAATGCAAAGTTCTGAAAAAAAGTGCACACTGCCAGCAACAAACGAGAGTTAACTAAGAGACAGTTACCCATATTTTATTCCTCTGGAAGTGGAAAATCCAAGCACATAAATCAAAGTGACCCTAAAGCAGTGACCAGCATGCCCCGAGCAGATCAACAGTGGTTTCACTGACCTCCAGACTCATACAGGGTCATATTTTCACACAGATGAACTGGTCTTGAACTGCTTTGCCATTGCATTGTGCATAAAGAGCCCCCAGCCGCAAAGTGACTCTGCTTTCTGTTAGGGTAACCTGGATCACTTCCCAAAACAAAAAAATCAAAGCCACATTCCATTTTAGAAAGTGTTTCTCTGTCCTGCCTGAATCCTTTTCTTCTAGTCTTGCTTTTCATAAAAACATTTGCATGAATTTACTATTGATATTCGAAAGAAAGAAAGAAAGAAAGAAAGAAAGAAAGAAAGAAAGAAAGAAAGAAAGAAAGATTAACCCTCAGAATTTCTTAACACAGTTTTTCTTTGTTTCTGAAGATCTTTCCAGGGCACTTCTTCACACTTGTGAGACTCCAGCTACTCAGTGCATAAAATCTGGATAGCTTATTTGAAAGCTGTAGGCTTTCCTTCTAATAGATATGTAAGTGTCCCTTACATTACAGCAGTATTTCACAAATGTTAATGTGAAAAAACTTGCAGTTTTCCTGCTTGGTGGGAGAGCACTGAGGCACCGACTATAAACAAGAGCTTCAGCCCTCTGCTGAAGGACACCACAAATCTTACATGCCATTATAGTTTTCTAAATATACTTGTATAATGCTCAACCAATGTGGGTAAGCCTGGTTTGTCTCCCAGCACCAGGCAACATCCAAGCCTCTAGCTGGCTCTCAGCACAGGGATGAATTTTGTCAAAAACAGAACATGCCATGGCTAGCTATGCAGAACATCTGTGGCACAGGCAGGGGCTGAATCCAAACCAGCTAACTTCCAGTTTAATGCTTTAATCACAAACTCAGCCTCGTTGTTATCCTATAGCATCCCTTTACACACTTTTGGGTGTGCTTCCAGAACAAGATGGAGAAGCACCAAGTGAGGGCAGGAACAGACAGAAATGGCAGGCTGAGCAGGCTAGGTCACCTCCTGGAGAGGTGGATTGTCATCCTTACCCTAGGAGTTTTCCATGGATTTTATAAAATAATTTTGGCAGCTTTGGGGATGACTTCTGTGGCAGAACTGTGAAAAACAGAGGGAAAGTTTTGCCTGTTTCACAAGCCCACATTTTGTTTCTAATTTCAGTGCCACCATTGGTATTAATGACAAATGCACAATGTTTTTGTTGCTTTTTTTTTCTTTTTTTTTTTTTTTTCCAATGGAAGTGATTTCTCTCTGTCAAGATCAATCATCGTATCAGTTCTAATCAGATAAAGCTTTTGGCTTCTACTGTCTAAATTGTCCTTCCCACAGTGCCTAAGACAAGCATCGGTGCTCCATCACAAAATAAATGTGTTGATATTTGATAGCTCATTTGAACACAACAGTATTTACATCTTAGTTGGTTAGATTTTCCTTTAACACAAGTTATGGGTTCACATTGAAAATAAAAACAATACTTCTCTGTTCCTCTTGCCATTCATGTCTACTTTTGTTTCAGCCTAAAATAACACATTGCTGGAGGGTATTTTCTTAACACTGCCAAGCCTGAATGCAAGCCCTGTGGAAAATGTTTGTGTTGGGCTTGCCATGGTCCAGGCTAATAACAACGTGATGATGTATAGGTGAATTCCTGCTCCTCAAGTCCTCTGTGACATACGGATTAGGCCTGCCCTTATCTTCTAAGACATCTGGATGAGTGTCTGGGTTTTAATTTCACAATGAAATCACTGGGGACTAGAGTTATGTTATGTGCTTATGAACAAAGTGGAATATCCCTGGTAAGGGCAAGAGTGGATTACCTTAGATAACTCTACTTAAACCAGGGAATATTTGAGAATGTTGAAGAAAGGAAAGAGGTTCCACCAATAAAAACAAACACAGGCTTAAATTTGTGTTCTGTGTACTAAACATTTTAAAGCTCCTGGAGGTTGAAATATGACCACATGTAAATGGACTGATAAAGCTAAGGCAACTCTTGAAAGACCAGATCAGGCTTCCCAGGACAACTACCAGCACTAAACCCTAATGGCATGCATAAATCATTTGAAGACGCATTTATTCAGAAGATGCCACTTTAAAGTCAAAATACTCTGCTTTAATCACCAGAAATAGCATGTGCATGCTAACATTTGCAGAAAATGCTCTAGGGCAACATGAAATTAGTATCTTGAAATTCCTAAATATATGCTTTTCCTAAGATGAAGATTTTTATCTACTTATGCCCATAAAACTGTCAGAAAAAAGACCTGTGAGAGCATGAAAAGGTCAGTCCTGCTGACTACAGCCCAGCCATGGACAATATTAAAAACATCAAAGTTCATATGATGCTCATGGTTGAGCTCTGAGTGTTGCAGAGCTGAATAATCATCTTGCAAGACCCCAATCCTGTGATCCAGGACTATTGCAGGTTTCCAGCTTCACTGTAGCCCTGAGATTCTATTCCCTTTTTGCAGCCTTTGTAGACATTTCCTCCACACTCTCAGCCCCTGGTCAGGCTATAATCCCAAGGGTCTGAGCCTACCTTGCTGACTTGTTGTCATGTTAATGTTTGTTTGGGTCTGCAAAACAGCCCAGGCTTGGCATCCTGGAGATGGGCGCTTCCTTTGCCCATATTCATCAACACACAGGAGAAGCAGGAGGGGAAAGGAACCAGGCTTATATTCCAGTATTGGCAGCAAACTCTTCCCTAACTGCTTGTGCATTTAAGCTGCAAAAGTGCTGAGCACCTGCAATGTGGAAAAAATGAAGATACAAGTAATGGCTTTGAGAGGAAAACAACTAAAATCCCACTTTGCTTAGCATATTAACTACAACTTCTAATCTATCTATTAAGTCAAAAGCAACCCAGACATACTGAAAACATTTAGTAAACCACAGAGATTAATATATACTTAGGAAGGCTTCTGTTAGGACTTAATTAGTTAATAAATGTGCAACCAGACATTACATTTTAAATAAATAACAATACAACCTGCAAAAGTTGTTGTGGTTCTTTTTTTCCATAAATATCAATAGAAAATACATTAAGTTTCACTGAAAACCACGGAAAAAACTTTTACTGACTTCAGTGGAATCAAGATTTTACTCAATAGTTTTTCAGTTTTCATAACTGCAATCAAATAAAACATTTTCTTTCTCTTTATTTATATCTCACAGTTTCTTTGCCTAGATAGGAAAATACTTTTTAAATTAAGTGTCTATGCTGTTCCCGTATAGACAAGTTGTTCTATTTAGGCTAATCCAGTCATGAAAAGAGCTAAATGAGGTGTTGAGCTTTCTTTTTGATCCTTGGTTTAAGACGAATTTTAATCAGTAATAGATCTAACATTCATGTGACGCTCTGCAAGCAATGCAAGAAAAGTGTATCAATTTCTTTCCTGAGCACTTCACCTGCTTACTTTGCTTAACAAGAAATCAAAACACAGATCCTGTCACTATTGTTCATATGTTAGATACAAAGGGGGAAGATCCATGCAACTAAACTTTCTCCAAATGTGTGTGACTGCAGCTTACAGACTAAAATGTTTCCTGGGGAAAATGCTAACCCTGCCCTCAGTGGGACAGCGGCCCTGGAAAAATGAACATAGGACACAAGACATCATTATACATATTTCTCATGCGTTATTCACAGCTGTTTCTTAACAAACTAAAATGTCTAATATCCCACTAAAGAGCCTCAGGCCAACCTTGTAAGCATAGATGTCCTGCTTGGCTGGAAAGCTGGTGGGGTCCTTTAGTATATGAAATTATATATTGCTCTGATGCATTTGAAAGACACTAGAGAGATGGCTGAGATTTATTGTTCTTTTCATTTTGCATTGAGAGCCTACAGCTCTGGGCAAGGCAGACAACAGCCACTGAGGGCTGTAGTCAATCTCATTGAAGCTGTTGCCACCACCAGCTTTCTGCTGCACTCTTCCAATAATAATTACACCTTTGTATTGTGGGGTGGAAAAGAATGCTCCCAGCATCTCAACTTTACAAACAAACATATTAGCTTAAACCACTGGTAAAATGCTGGGTTAGTCTTTCCAGTTGTGTCATAAGGGCAAACAGCAAGGTGGCAGCTGCATCTCTGAATCGTGCATTTATCACTGGGAGCTGTTGTCAAATAGAAACTGAGTCAGAGCACTAAAATCAGATCAGAGGTTTTAGTGTGTGGAGAGGAAGCAGGTCAAGTGGCTAAAGAATCTGTACTCACACTGTCCATAAGACAGTAGATAGGTGAGAAAGAGCTTCCTCATCTTTGACAAACTAAGAGGTATGCCTGAGGATGGAGGCAAAGCTTTAGTTTGCCAGAGGAAAGCAGGAAAGCTTCCAAGGCCAAGCAGATCTGTCTCCCATCTCCAGTGACTGTGGGTAGGCTGAGCAAATTTGCTTTCCGTGTTCAAATGAAGTCTGCAGCGCTGAGAACAGCAGAAGTACCCCACCCACCCCACAGACTGAGTCTCACCTTTCCTCCACAAGCATGTGTGGGCCCACCTCAGCTACATGTCTCTCCTGCTGTTCTGCGGTTGCCGGGCGTGTTCAGTCTTGCCAGCACATGTACACCTAGAAGGGCCAATCTTGCAATCGTTTGCTCAGGCAGATGGGTTGCACATAAGTAATGAGCTGCTAGCAACCCAGCATGTTAGACAATATGCTGACAATGTCATAACATTATTTCATCCTTCTTAAAAGATAAGACCCAGCCTGTTCTAACCTGCTCAGGTCATTATCTTTTTACCACAAGATCCCCTGTCACTAACAGTTTAAAGTATGTAAAGCTATAATATGCACTAAAATGAATTATGCATTGTTTACAGTTTACCATTAAATTACAATGAACAAAACCAAGCATCTAGGATGCCTCTTTCAAAGTCTTCCAGATGCGTTTAAATGTACGCAGAAACAAGACTTGATACAACAGCATTAGAAATAAGTTGGAGCTTGGTTGGCTAATTTTCACACTAACTTACTTAAAAGCAAGAAAGAAAACAGTGAAGATCTTTATACGGGACCATCAAAAAGCCTGACTGCAAATGTTTCCAATTTGCTTTAGTAATTAAATCGAAAGGAGTTTAAGGGTTTTTCACCCAGGTCATTTACTACTTTGGAATTTTACTGCTTGCTTTGCAAAGAAAACAAACTGGAATGAGTCACTGGTGAGTATACAGAGTGGATGAACACTGCTAAACAAACCAAACAGTGAGCTCAAGTGGATATAGAAAACACAAGTCAGAATTCTAAATATGGATCTGAGAATAGTGTAAAAGGATTAGACGTCTTTGTCACATGAAGAGCAAACCCGCATGCCAGCATGCCTTTCCAGTGCAAGCAGCCACTGATCAAAGTAACATCTACCAGTTTGTAAATATGCTAATCTTCATGTTTACACAAAAGTGTCAGCACTTGCTTTACATCACAAAGAGCCTCATACAGTTGAGATTAATTACTTCCAACACTGAGATAGTGTGTAAATACTGGTTTCACCAGAACCCTACCTTTTGCTGTATTTGCACAGCTCAGCAGAGGTGTATGTTGCTAAGACAGATAATTCAGGGACACTTCAAAAGTGTCAAATACCTCCGGATAGACAGGCTTTTGACAGGTATTTTGGTAGTTACATGAAGCTAGGATTAGGCAGGTTGAGGCTTCATATTGCAAGTGCTGGATGGAAAAATATTTATGCCTTTTTCTATGAATTTTACCTCTGAATGGTACTATCTGCCTTAAACCTGATTTGTGACTTAAGGTTTTACACTTACATGTGATTACAGAACATTTAAAACTAATTTTTCCACTCACTATGTTATTGTTAATATCACTTTCTTGCAATTATAATGGTTTAGAGCCAACTCACAGTCCACTGAGCGCTTGACAGCGTCCATATCTGCTTGCTGAATGCTCTGTTCTAACTTGTTTAGAGAAGGATAAGAGCTACACTAGGGACACACAAATAGTGAATTTCAGAAACCTACTACTGAGCTATAAAACAGGGAGAATAATTACAAACCACGCTGCAACTGAGAGATCAGTACCTACTGCTGCGTTGTTGCAACAGGGAATGAAGATAAAGAGATGAAGCCAAGGTAAGACTGGATTCACAAGGTTCAGGTGCTTAAGTAATGGCTTCCAATATATCTTTAAAAGGTATTCTACATTTTCATTACCATTACCATGTACTCCCTACAAAATAACATGGTGGCAGTTTTAACACTAAAGGATCACCAGCAATAATTTAAAAAAGGGATCACTTTCAAGTGAGAATTCTCAATTATCTTCACCCCTCCCTCGCTGTTAATGCTCAGTGCAATGATTGCCACAAGAACATCACCACTTGCCAATAAATACTATCACATTTGTTTCCTATTCTAAGCTAAGGGGAAAAAAAAAAGAGAGAGAGATGTTGGCAAATGGTAGTGTTACAAGATTGCCAGAGTAAACAAGACTGAATAGATGGGGATAATTTAGGGATTTAAAGAGAAGAGAGTCAAAGGCAATGTTTAGAAAGTGAGAAAGAAATAGCTTCCACGTGAAACACCAAGCTGGAGTGGAAATACTTCCATTTTAAACACTCAGCGGTGCATTTCAGAGGAGTACTTGCTGCCCAAGTCAGACAATCTTGCATTTTCCTCTTTGCTGTCCATGTGACAAAGTGACAATGGCACCCCAAGGTGCTCTCAAAGCACAGGCACAGACAACAGCCAAGCAAGACTGACGAGGTGACACATGGGCTGCTCTGTCTCCAGTCCCTGTCCCCAGGAAGGCAGCTGGGAGCCAGCAGACCACAGTCCAGGTGGCTGCAGGTGCAGCAAGGGCTGCAGGCAGGGGCTGCGCCAGGTCTGGGCACATGGCAGCAACAACATGTGGAGCAGAGGCTGAGGCTGCTGTGGTTAAATCAACATGCTCCATCTCACGTTTGCATAAGGCAACACAATCATCAGATTAATTACTAATTATAGTGGATTGCTCCTAAGTAGGTTCACAGCAATAATAGTAATAAAAAGACTAAAAGAAGCATTATTAGCATAGTTAATTATATGACCATTGGCGAGATTATTGATGGAGATACAAAATGCTGTTGAACAAGAAAGATATGTTTGACATTGCTTAAGAGAAGCTTCATTATTGCTTCATATCTTTTTGGATTTTTCTAATCATCTCATCTGTGTTCTAAAAGTGCAAAAAAACAGTAATTATCTCTGTTTGATCTTTGAGTAACAATTGTTTATGAATCTAATAGAACAATAGTGTTTCCAAAATGTAAGTAAACCCAGTAATCTTAATCAGCATAAAATCTTCAGCTGCACTGGACTGGGTTGTGGGAATCTGTCATGTGATGAAAGCAGACAATAGTAATTTATTGGTTTAGTCATAATCCTTTCAGTAGTCCAGATTGCTGTTGCAAATTTGTAAAAAATCTGCTACCATTCACTGAGCAACAGTACAACACCTGAAGCAATAACATGGGTGGGGAATGTAAACGAGCACCCGGATATTCATACACGGCATGAGTTAGACAAGGCCACAGAAAAGGAGATGAGAAAGAACAGTGTTACACAAACCAGAGAAAGATTCCTGTTCTCACATAGCATATAGGCAATTTAATCTCCAAATGGATATCCAGTTTAGCTTTTTAAATGTTTCAAAAATACAAAAAAGAATTACTCACTCAGCAGCTATTTCTGATCCCTTATAGAGTAGCCACATGCTCCCGTGGAGGACTTACTGCAAGGAGACACCACCTGCATAAAACCACACTCTCATTTAAAAAGTATTTACATTAGTACACACTATTTTCTCCTTTTTTTTTTTTTATTTGGTGCATTTGGCAATACATACCTCGCTGCTCAGTCAGCCAGTTGGCCCAGTGTTTAACATGGCAACTTCAAGAATAAATATTAATATTTTTAATCATCTAGTTTGGCAAAGAAACTGAGGAGCAGCTGCTGTGTGTATGACTGCCTTTAATTCATGTCCTGAAATAGGCTGGACTTGACTGCCCCCGTTTAAAAATATCCTAGAAGGCAAAACTCTCTTGGAGTCTGGTGGCAGGTACAATTACAGGTGCCCATTGAGAAGGAAACAGAATTGTGACCAGTACTACAGATCTGTTTTCAGAGGAACGCTCAGCAAACAAACAATCCTCCTGAACACTTCAAGAGAACACAGCATAAATGGTTGTGTTAGCACATGGTTTTCTCAACATTACATTTTGGTTATGTTCTCATTGCTTAATGCTAGTCATCATATTTTATGAACCTCGCCTAACATTCAAACTGAAATTTAGGACTCCTGACCTTTAACACAAACTGGCCATAGGTGTTCCCACAGCTGTTAAATAAACCTGTGTTTATGGAGTCATAAATGTAGTGCAGGTGAAGTTTCCAATGATGTAATAACTTCCATTGCTGTGCAGTTTGTCATTTATACAGCAGTGTACCATCACCGGTGAATATTGTTTTACAATAACAGCACAGGTTCCTTGGATTAAATCACTCTTTCTTCATTTATGAGTCATTTGACCTTTAACCTTCCAGAGGAAGATCAAACCACTTCTTAAGGCCCCACTCTTTTAACCGAGGAGCACAACAGTTGGTTAGATAACTAAGGAGGTTGGTATGTGCCCCCAGGGTTTCACAAACAACTGTCCTAGATCTTTAATAAGATAATCTTAACATAATCATGTAGCCACAAATTGTCGTGTAAATTCCCAATTAAAAACACCAAATAGGAGCTGTAAATCATGACACAACTGCCACCTTTTCAGGACTGAAATACAGTTCGAAAAGCAGTAGAGAAGTTCTTGTTTGTGCTCGTCCTAGCACTCAACACACTAACAGCAAAACAGTCCATTTGATTTAAAAGAGAGTGACAAAGTGACAGGATGACTGAAACTGCTCAAAACTTAATCTAAGCAGCAATGGAGTACACAGACCTTATACATCCCCCATTCAGGACTATGCTTGTAAAAATGAGCATTTGTATTGGCATGGTTCCACACCCACTCCTTGTCCCAATTTACATTAAACTGTAGCATGCTCCTGTTGGAAGGATTGATGGCAATTTGGGGGGTGGGAGGAGATCTTGTTTTAAAAAAATGGCAGCTTAATTACAATACAAATGTTAGAAAAATAAATAGTCATTAAAGCCCTTGATTCATGGCTGATTGGCTTCCTTCCACGACCTTTAGTGAGGTTTGAATCCGACCCTAACTGAAGACATTATCCCAAGCCTGCACATGGAGGGAAACACCCCATCTGCTGCAGCGCTTTGGTCGGGATCCAGCTGAGCTGTGGGCACCAACTCACAGTGGGTGACACGTGTTCATCAGGATACAGATCTCCAGCCTAGCTCATGGCACCATAGGTGCCTACTTCCAAGACATCTGCTCTTCTCCTGCCACCATCAAAAGTCAATCTCTGTTTCCTTTGTAAAGATCATTCTGTAGCCTAAATTATTTCAGGATTAGGCTTTAGTGCTAAGCATCTTGGCTCTTTGCTCTTCACATGCACACTCACTTGCAGATGCACACAAACACACCCCTTCCCTGTTACATCCTTCCCCACTCTGGCTGCCAGAAGCACGATCAGGTTTTATAGGTTATGCATAAACAATCCTAACAATTAATTTAAAAAAAATTTAAAGCATTCTGCAAATGCCTTAGTTGCTGTCAACAAGCAGTCAACAAGTGCAGATCAAGTTTTTCTCCTCCTACTTCACACTTTCCATGTTTCCCAACACTTACCAGAATGTTGTGGTGATAGATGCAGACAATAGATGCTTTACTAAACATGTCCTTGATATCTGCATAATCTCCTCTAATATATATCATTAACTTGGGCCAGTCCCATGTTATTGCTTCCCCAACACTGCTAGCACATCATGATCTGGAAGGAGCTATTTATTGCTCCAAGAATGTGATTCTCTTGCCCAACCAGTCAGACCTCAAAATTTTACTTACTCATCCATTTTAGCTTCTGTTCCCTCCAGTACCTAACACAGGAAAGACTAAAATGAGAAACTGTAGCCACTGACTTGCACTATGACATTCCTTTCAAACACTTTTCCACATTGCTAAAGTCTGGGCAGCTGCAAATCCAAGGTTATGGAAATGTCTTATGGTCAGTAATGAAATCTCTCCTAATCAAATTGTTCAACTGTAAAATATAGTCTATATGTATATATAATTTTTTCCCAAGTGTACAATTCATCCTTGTGAAGTGCACAGAATTTGAATCCTCTGAAGGGAACCTGAGATATCTCAGGACAGAAGAGTTTCAGAACTGTACAGATGACACCTTCCTCTGTGTTACCTGGTAAAAATTTATACTTGGTCACATTGTAGAAACAAATTGCCTTGTCAAGAATGTGGACAAGACAATAGTAAGAGGCACATGTTGAAGAAATGCCATGGTGAAGCCATGGGCAAGGCCAGATTCTCAGCCTGAGTAACCCAGACTAAACTACAGTTCAGGGAGCCATGGCTCTTTCTCCTACTCCGGATTTACTGAGTGAGCCCCAGAACTACAGTCCTCAAAGAGCCTCAGATGGGGCAGCCTGCAGTGAGGAAATGCTTGCGTGTCTATCTTGGGCCCTCATCTCACAAGGGGAAAACAAACCTGGCTGAAGGCTCCCTTGCTGTGATGTAGCAAGAATTTGTGGTCCCTTAAAGCCAGCTGGAATAGTCTGGCTCTCAGTGGAGAAGCTGCCCTGACAACCTACTGCTGTGCAGCACTCAACAGGACACCAGTACACTGGCCACCAAGGCATGCCCGAGGCTGAGCTCGTCAGGAATGCTCTCCCATATGGCATGGCCTCTCCATGCTGCTGTGAGCCTTCCCCCTCCCAGCGGGTCCCTCAGACCGCTGTGCTGCCAGTGGCCCTCCTTCACCCTCTCAAACACAGAGCACAGTTTAGTTAGCCAAAAGCCTCTTTATCTCAGTACTGCTACATTTTTTATCTCACCTTTTGTTTTGCTTTTTGCCTTTTTTTTTTTTTAATTCATTTTTTTCCTAATGAAGACAACTGTCAACTTTTCAGAGGACAATAACAGCAGCCACACCTTTCTTCTCTGTTTTCTCACTGTGACCAGCAAAGGAGATCCTATGGGAACAACGTCAGCACCTCACCCTATCTAGCACTTTCACCCAGCATAATACTGCAGACAGACATACCAATGTTTCCAGTGTTTTTACTGCATTAATACCTCCACAAGGCTCTTGTCATCATTCCTTTTGGATAAATGTACTCAGATCTGAACTTTTTATATATTTCTTAAGAGTGTCTGTTCCAGGAGTCGCTGTAGTCCCATACTTTGTGCTCTTTGGCAGTACATGAAGGCCATGGGGACAGCTGCATAGGGTGTGGCATCTACTCTGCTTCATCTGTAAGGCACTTTGCAAATGCTTAAGACTCAATCCTCATACCATGTCAACAGACTATTCTGCTTTAGGCCACAGGGATTGTCTAGAATCATGCCAATGAGGGTTGACAGTAGATGCCTAAAATATGAGCCCTGTTGATGTGAATTACATAGATATTTGTGCAGGCTCTGCAAGTCTTTCCCAAAATGCACAGAGTTCAGTCTGATGAAACCAATGAAAACTGCTCTGGGACCAATTTAATTTTTGATTGTTCTTAGGTCCAGAATAGGAGGTTAGAAGTTTTGCTCCTAGGACCTTAATTTTGGTACAGACTGTATTCATATTTGTTCTACAGGTACAGAAGCCAGAACACACAGTGTCCTCCCAGAGTGGGGCAGGCAGATACTTTTCCTTTTCTTTTCTGCAAATGCCACAACAGGCTCCACTGCTCCCCAGACAATCCTGAGTGAAGGCAATTCATCTTTCAAGGAAAGGCCAGCAGGTTCACCAACCTAACTAATAGGCATGCTACAGGAACCCTAGAATATGTACCGACAACAGCCTTTTCTATTTTGAGTAAATGCACATGCCCCTCATTGGCATTTCCTACCCATTGTATTCTCCTGATAAATTCAATGCGTTACCCTTTGCCCACATTTGTAGGGATTTAAGTCCATGGATCCTGTATCTGTAGCATTCCTCTGAAAGTCTGAGGTTTTTTCCCTGGCAATCTCTGTTGAAGTCATGACAGAACTTACACAAATGTAAAATGGAGTCACACAGGAGCAATTTTCCCCTTTGCTTTGAACAAAGCTACCACCAGTTTTGATAGAAACAAAACCAGGTTCAGGGGCCAACCAAAAAGGCCCGGGTAGGAGATAAAGTGTTACTCACCCTGAGTTCCACTGGTATCTTTATTTTTCTAAATCTTCCACAGTTACTGAGATTTCAGTACTGGACTAGCAATCTTCAGTACCTGACTTAAATTTATTATGGAGATGAACATTACTGAAAACAAGCACAGCAGGAGTGTATTGCTCTTTAGGTTTTGGGTTTTTGATAAGCCATTGCCATCATGAAATCTGCCCAACTGCTCATGAAACTCTGGCAAACTGAAACAGGATCCTTTTGCCTGAGCCCCATAACACAGAACCTTGTGCCAGATGACTGTATTTCTTGCATGCGTAAAATTTGCTTCAATGGGTTGACAGAAGGTTTGGGGTTTTCCAAATGTTGTGAACCTGGTTGAGATTATTGAAATCCTCAACTATAGGAGTGTAGGGTTACTGTTCTCTTAAAGCATGCTTCCTCTGACAACAAAATGTAATTAAGGAGGCCATCGCTGTCATGTTACGGTCTCTTTTTAGAAGGTCTGGAAGAATGGAGAAAGGGCATAGCAAAAGTTGCTTAACTTCCTTAGAAATCAATGTCCCTAACGTTTTTATGTCTTCTCTTTGGTCCGTATTGGTCACAATGATGAAACAATTTAAAGGAGAAAAGGTCATGGCAAACCAGTGAACTTTATACGCTCTTCGGTGCAATAAAAGTATCTTAACGTATTAGCATGGGAAAGGCATGCCTGGCAATACGAGAGAAGAGGATGGATTTCAGATTCTCAGTTGGCTGTTCAGAGAAGAAAGGCTTTGTGTATCTGTGTGAATCAAACAATAAAAAAATTAAACACTTGCAAATTTTCCATCTTCTCTATTTTCACTAAAAGCAAGAAAAACTAAGTTCAGCCCTTCCATCCAATATTCAACACACATGAAGTATCATGAAAAACCAGCTACCTCACTTCCAATGCATGTGATATGCTGAGAGTAGGTTCAAAAATTGTCACTAACTTACAACATCAGTTACAGCCTGAAAAAGATAAATTTGAGTCAGGAAGATTATTTTAGGCTCTACCTTGAAAATTTAAATCATATCTACATTTTTATCATATGTATTTGCTATTTTGCTTATATACAGCAAGTATATGAAGGAAAATTCTTAAATCATCTTCAAACTATTCAAAAAAACACTTCTTAGAAAATTCACCTTTTTGTTCTCATGCTGCCAACACAAGCACAAGCACAACTCCTTCTAATACCGCAAATGTCAAACCTTTCAAATATTTTTTTCTATTAATGGTAAAGAAACAAATATGAACTAAAATCCACACATTTCTCAGTCTGGTGTTTTTCGGGAGGGGGGGTTACATTATTTTTCTTTTAAAAGTGGTTGGAGTTAATGATCTTCCTAAGGCAATCCTTTTGGATCCCTAAATTTAGAAACTGCATTGGGGATAAGAGCGATTTTATTTTTATATATAAGTTCCCAGAGTATGTTTTCTTTCAAATATCCACATAAATCCCTTTTAAAAGCTTACTCCAGTGTTCACCATTCTGGGCGTTCACATTTTTTTGCATTTCTGGCCAGTGTCTAAAGAACTTTTTTTTCCCAAGCACCCTTTTTTACAAAAATTTGTGAAACACATTTACATTACATCTCACAAATCTTTACATCAACTGATTACAAAAATTGTATTTATTAGGTCAATAAAGAAATATATTGTAATGTGTGGCTGAACAAAATCACCCCCAAACTTCAGGGCCTCGATATTCAAAACCTCCATGTGTGAACAGTAACCAAGAAGAATCTGTTATAGTAATTTGAAAAATGAAAACTTGAAAAACTTGTATCTGTTTGTGAACAATTCATGAGCACAGAATGAGGCACAATTCATGGAATGAATTATTCTTTGTGAATTATTGGCCCAGTATTATCCTCATAACCAATGAGACACATGATTTACATTTCTTTTACAGGCGATAGTAGCTAATTGATGTCCTGGTGTGATATGGAATGAAGCACAGTCATATAAATAAATTGTTTCCTAAATTCTTCACAAAAACACATTAATATCTTTGACACCATGCAATTGTATTCAGTGAACACTGCTAAGACAGTAATCGTGTCATCAAGAGTTAATTTATTCTCAGCAAGTCCATGTAATGCAGATATTAATCTCCTGGAGCACACACTGTTGTTCAGGGTTAAAACATTCACAGTTTGTGAAACATAAACAAGTCTCACACTCACAGCTGTTCTCCAAGAGCCAAACTGAGCTGTTGCTGGGTGAGGATTTGTCACTTAGCTGCCTTTTTTGAAGAATGAGTAAAGAAATTCAAAACACAAAGAGAGGCTGAGCTTGTTCATATTTCCAGAGACTTTTCTGCTACCTATAGGTTACAGCTATAGAGTTACTGATGCATATGGATTCTTAAAAAGTGAGCAATGCCGTGCCTGGTGAGCGGCAGGGCTACACACAAGACTCAAAGGAAACACTCTTTTGAGAAAGGAGTTTGAATGCAAAAAGGGCTTAAAAAAACCCAAATCACTTCCTAAATCCATCTTGCTGTGTTGTTTGCCACCTTACAATTCAAAATGGACAGAATACACCCCCAAGAGCAAAGCTAACAATTCAGCAGAGCTGTTGGCTTGCTTTTCCAGCAGCCAGGACACATGCAGGGCCACCACTAGAGTAGCACCAAATGACCTTGGTCATATCAAGCACCCAAGAACAGAAGAACCCTCTGAGCTGGTGGCCACCACGAACCCCACATGACTTTAAACCTTCAGAAAAAGGGCAAGGGACCCCCCTGGTCCCATGTCCTAGGCAGCCCTGGGTCCGACCCAGCATCCTCCCTGCTGCTGCTTCCAGAGAAATTGAGAACAAGAAGATGCACTTCCCTGAGATGTAATTGTTTTAGGCTTTTTTTCCCAGCTTTCTTTTTCTCCAGTTGGTTGTCTTGACTATGCTCCCAGCATAACCACTGTATGATATCTTCATCAACCATTTGAAAGCTCTGGGTCAGAAGCTCTGAGATTTGAAGGTAGAACCATGCTAATTTGCTGAATGGCCCTTTTGACCATAGTCAATTTCTACTAATTAGAAAAAAGAAATAATTAGCTAATGTTGGTGAAGAGCTTTGAAGATGAATAAGCTATGGGGAAAGGACTAGGCATATTAGTGGGAAACAAGTTTGATCCTTTTTTAAATTTGTGTTTAAGCAGCTCAAAGTGATTATAAATGGACCAAATGTAATAGCTAACCACCATATTAATACAATGTCTTTTGGGAAATTACAGTTTATATTATACAATTAAGTATTATACAATTGCTTTATTTTAAGGACTCCTCCTTGGAATTTTCTATTTCGTTCTGGTCAGTATGTTTTTTACATGCAATTTAATCCTTCCTCTAATTTGTACAAGTAAATTATAATTACTATATAATAATATTAATAATAATAATAATGGCAATTGTTAGACAAGTAAATATGAGTCTGCACCTGAGAAATATTGCATTATAAAACAGTCTAGTATAAATTACACAAGCACGTTGTTTTGCATTCAGCAGATGCTTTGTCTACTTATAACTCTTTTCACAACAACACTGTAAACACCTTTATAGAGTGCATATGGTGGGCCATATCCTGAACTGGTTATATCAGCATAACCCAATTCTTCATCATAGTGTAAACCAATAGGAACTTTCAAAATACATGAAAATGGCAAAGCAAAAGATAAATCTCTTCTTTCTTCTTGCTGAATTCTAGGGGCATTTGATATGAAAACTTGTATTTCCATAAATCTGTTTACTTTGCAAAAAGAACATGGTGCACACTGTCCAGGACTGAAACATTTCTAGGGCCCCACATGATAGTACTGTTAGGACAAAAATATTCTCTTCATTTCCAGCTGAAATAAAAAGATCCATCCATTAAATCAGAGCCTGTTTGCATCTGGGTACGCATCCAGGTAGTTTAGCTCCAACAGCATGATCAGAATTCCAGCATGAGTAATGCACTGTACTCCTCCTGCAGGAAGGACTATACTTTAGCTTACCAAAACAGCCACTCCCCAGAGACACCTCTGCAGCATAAGGTACATCTTTGCATGTATTAGTGTATGCTTCTTTTCTCCCCTCCCTTTTCGAAGTGCCACTCAGAAATAATTTAGTCCCTGTTAGTTGGGATGATAAATGGAAGATATATTTGGCAACCTTCATACCTGGTTTCCTTCTTGGCTCCTCCTCCTGCTTGTAAAACTCTAAATGAAATTATCATCCTACTGTTGTTCGTATTCCATTGCCACAAACCATTTGGACACTTCATATATTGGGTGGAGGAAAGAAAGAAGTAAAATAATCTTTAGATTTCTATGTTGATACATACCCTGCTTTGTAGACACATAATACAAAGCCCTCGGGTCCAATAACATACCATTTTGTGCTAAATGAGGTGTCATGACATGAAGATTCAAGGCTTAAGCATCCTTTGGAATCTCAGATTCAAGTAAAAGAAGAATGTAGCTCTTTCCTGAGTTGTGTCTGCTGTATTGACTTAATGTACTTGTGTGGGTTTCGGAAACATAAACCCACAGACCCTGTCTTCTGCATGTGGCAAAAAACAACCCTAATTATATTTTTGGTAAGAAAAAGGTATTATCCGGCGTACTTGGCTTCTGTGGGACCTACTGTCCATTGAACTACTGAGCTGGTCTTTAAGATGCTTTTTGGAAGTGGGAAAAAGGATATGAATATATATATATCTATGTGTGAACATATATTAATGTTTGTTCATTTGGACTTTGTTGTTTACAAAAGGAAGAAGTTGTAGGTACATTCAGGAACAAATATTTTTAGCTAAAATATGCCCCAAGGCTCAAACAGATGATCATAACTTTAGAGAAGGTTGACAGTCTGCCAGGCAAAGCAAGTCAAATCACAGGGGATCAGCATGAAGAACCTGTTGTTCTCACAAACCCAAAGTTTAGTTTCAAGGAATTGCAACCATGACAAATCATGAGTTTGTGGATGGCAGTACACGAGGGATGGGTCATTCTCATGTACTACTGATCCCTAGGGTGAGGGAAGTCCAGAGGGATGGAACTTGAGTGACATTTTAGCTTTCATTTCACAATAGAGGACAGTGAACAGTTTTTTGTAGTGTGACTGTGAGGCTGGAGCCTTGTATTTCCTTGGCAGTTCTGCTGTTGAGCCCCACATATTCTGGTGTGGGTCTGGGCAGCTGAACTTCAAAGCAGCATGATGGAAATATTGTAATGAAAAAATATCAGGCAAAAAATCACTTATTTTTCCAAATAACCACAGATTTTTCTTTTTCTCCCAGACATTTTTTCTCATCCTACTCTGTAGTAATAGCTGGAAAATGACATATTCATAGCTCCCTACTATAAAAATATCAACAAAAGAGAGTGATACTCCAAACCAGTCTACTAGGAACAAGTCTTCCCTTGGAAGTATGAAAAAAAAGCCTACAAAACAGACAAAGCATGTGAATTAACAAGTGCTGCTGTTTTCAAAGCCACTGAAAGCAAAGGAAGATCCAAGAAAATACTGATATTTATATATATGAGAGTGTTCTATCAGATCTTGCAATGTGACAATGCATGTCAGTATCAGCACAGGTCCTGCTGGCAACACCTTGAAAACTGTGTGGAGGTATAGAAAGTAAGCAGCACTAGCTGTGATTTCCACGATAAAATAAGAATGTAAGGAAAGTCTCTTGGGCTCAATAATCTGGAATTGTCGCGGGGTACAGATTGTCTGTCTTTCTGATAAAAGATGTCAGTTCCTTTTCTGGGATTTAAACAGAAAGAAGCACTTGTGATTATTAGGCTGGCTGTATACTATGAGGTCTATTGACAGAATCTCTACAAACAGTGGATGTGTCTGCTTCAACCATCAATGTCCCTAAAATTTCTGTATCAAAAGAGCAGCGCAGCGCAGTCTCAGCCACACAAAATGCAATTTCCTCACTTCAGAACTTCTAATTTGCCCTGGTAAACATGGTGAAACAAATCTAAAATTTCCTGGTATCTACACAGATCAAAAAGCCTCCACTAGGTTACCCCACATTAGGCAATCATAATTTTAAAAAGCAACTGATTAATTAAACTTGGGGAAGATGATGTTGTTGTTGCCATTTTGCAGAGCTAGAAGCTCACACTGTGAGGTGCATATTATTTTGTTGGGGAAGGTTGTGCCCACAGAGCCAACAGGCTCATACCCTTTGTGGAAAGCACTGCCTGGCATTCAGAAGGGGAGTCCAGGCTGCAGTGTGCTGCCTTTAAAATTAATTAAGAAGTGCATACCACACTGAGAACTATTATATTCAGGTATCTTTAATACTCCATAGAAGGCCAAAACCAGAAGTATTGACCTTTCTTCTGCCAGCATCAACACGGCTGCCAACCCAGCAAACAGAGAAGCAAGCCCTAAACAAAACAAGCTTGTTGCTCAACATGCATTTTAAAACATAGGACTGAAAAACATTTCTGCAAGTGCCAGTAACAAAGCAGAACTCATATCAGCTCTCTGAAAACAAGTCTTTGGGCTGAATCAGCACCAGGTCTCATCTTGCGCATCACAGCCTGGATGGAGAAAATTGGAAGAGCAAACACCAAAACCTGCACTTCTATGAATCTGTGAAAATCTATTAAAGGTGAGGAGTGGAACCTCATTTTTTTTGGAGACACCACTCCAAAGCTTGAAATGGCTCTTCTCAGAGCATATGCTGGGAATGAATGGATCTGTCACTGTGGATGACACTGAATGACCATGCTCTCCTAATGTCAGATACCCCGCAAAAGCAAAGCGGAGCAGAAAATAAGCTCTTTTCTTGTCTGATGTTTGCCCAGCTGAAACTGCACAGTTCTCAGCCACTCCACAGATTTCCTAATGCACTCAACCCAGCATAAATCAGGGTGCTCTCCACTTTCTTACACAAAACCAGCTGAATGTGCAAACAGTAAACTCTAGAGTGTTACACACTGACCAAGTGAGTCATCCATTTCTGCACTGTTTTTGGGTGTACATCACTGCCACAGGAACATGACTGGTTTCCCTCCTGCACTAGTTACAACAACGAGTTACAGACTCTCTCTGCTCAGATCAGTGGCACTGCACCTGGGTATCCAAGGAAAAGAGGGCTTTCATCCCTCAGTATTGCAATTGTGAGCCTGAAAGCATGGATATCTGCATTAAATTATTGCAAAACATGATTTCCACCCATACTGCTGTTTGTGACTCATATTTGCTTCACTACCAAGTGTGGGAGAAGTGCCTCAGCCCTGCCTGCCTGTTCACCTTGACGCTCCTCTTGTGGTTCTTCCTGGCACCCACAAGGTCAATGCATCAACTGCCAAGGATAATGCAGGCACTCATGAAGGCCAAACACAAGTCCTGACACAGAGACCCCTTCGAGGCTGCTACATGGATACATGACAACATAACCATCCAGAAAAAAGAGAAAAAACCCACCCAGTTCATAACAATGACCTGTCTTCTACTGCAGAGCTACACAGTGTTTAAAAAAAAAATACTTCCTGTCATCATTAATTGATATTCATGGTATTTCTTCACCTGTGTCCTCCTTTCTCTTTCCTACATCTCCACCCACTTCTGAACTTTTCTCTCACCCCTTCCCTAGAGCACACCAGCTAAATGCCCAGCATGTAATCTATGTTGATGAGCAAGTAATTTTATTAATTAATCCAGGGAGCTGGATATTGCAATATTTTTCAGACAATTTCTTTCATTGGAAGCCTGGCTTTCAGTTGTTTTTCTGTATGTGTATGATGTCAGTGGATTACCTGAGAACACAGTGGAGAGTCAAGTAAGCTTCATGGAGGGTGGATGGTTGTTCAAAGCAATCAGCTGTAAACAACCAGATCCAAATGAAATCAAAAACAGTATTTCTTCATTGACTTCAGTGGGCTTTGGATCAAATCCCTAAGTTTTACTAACTCTGCAATGCTATGAAACTCAGTTTTGCAGAATCAGTGTGTGTGAATTACTGATGCCCACTCCCACTTTAATATTTGTCCTAGTCCGATAAAGGCATCATGTCATATGATTTTTTTCCTGTTTACTCTTCTCTTTTCTTCTTTTTCGCAAATACATTTTGATTACGCCAAAAGGGCAAATGGCCGCTTTAACTGACTTGAGCCTTTGATCCTCATGAGTTACTTGTCTCTTCAGCAAGGTTCTCATTTGAAGTGCTTTCGGCACCTGATTTATTAACAGTTGGGTGGAGTTAGGTTGTTTTGCAATTCCTGAGAAGCTGATAATAAATCTGATGCTCGTATCACAGGTGGTGCTGATATTTTAGCTGGATTGCAAAAAAAGTTCATAAACTAAAACAAATGTTTCTATATTGATGCTTCCATCCTGGAGTACAGAAAGCCACTCATGTTGTCCATTCTGGGGAGATTTTGCCTTTCACAGATTTCCTCTCTGATTACTCTAAAATTCAATCTTTTAAATGTCTTCTCTTCATATTATGCTCATAAATTTTATTTTAATAAAAATAAGTGCCTAAAAGGCATAAACAAAAAATGCCAAAAAAAATCCACCCTTAATTCTTTTTCAAACCTTTTGCACACTTTGTTTAAAACAGATGTTTCCCTGACTTGTCATTGTGATGAAAGGAAACCAAATATCCCCTCTGCTTTCCAGTGCAGAGTTGCAGAAACAAGGAATGACAAGAGCAAGAATCATCTTAAATGGGAGATGATTATTACAGCTAGAAGAGAAAGAGCAAGGACATGTGTTGATGGTGGGAGCTCATGTATTTGAACATTCTTGTTACCTTTTTTTCTCACACTCTAGATTAAAGGCCGCATCTGTATGGTTCAATACTCCAGCTGAAACAAAGTCAAATAAACTCCACCCACCTGTTAGGCAACATTCTGCAAATCCAGTATTAATGTCACGTTCCTAATTGTATTTCACTTCTCCTGTTACATTTTTTGCTATGACTGTGTGTTCAATGAAAGCAACTTTCATCTTAAACACAGTTTTTCTCTCTTCCAACTCCCCATTTACACACCCCAACCACAATTCATTATGCGTAGCCTGGTAATAGTTCTGATTTTCATGGATAATCTTAATCCCAAATTTACAGTAAAGTATTAATTGCATGTTCTTTCAGTCTGACTCATACTTGCCTCTGTCAAGCTATGCTTAGTTTATAAATCCATCACAAATGGTGTGATACACTTGAATAAGAGCTGAAAGCTTTGCTGCCTGGAACAAAGAAAAAAATGTATTTCTTCTCTTTCAGCAAATTGCCATGTTTCCTTCAATATAAAGACAACATGAGGCAAGAGACAATGCACAAAACAAATATTTCATTCCTTTATGCAGAAGTTTTCTTCTGCCTCGTCAATGTGAAAACTGGATCCTTCACAGATCCAGCAGCTCATTCAGCAAATGATTTAAGCTTGTGCGTAAAATATGTAACTGCTAGAAGGATCTTTTATGTAAGCAAATCAGATATTTAGGTAGAATAGGTTGACAGTTCCATATGTAATTTCAAAAGATTCTTTTCCTTTTAGGACACTGGTGATTTTCTTCTCCAATACTACCCTCCTATAATTTTAGGAGTAATTACACCACAGATGTAGAAGCATGAGGCAAAACTGATGAGAATCATCACTTCTCTTGAGGAAGCAGAGTCCTTCATTCCAACTTTTCCCACTATTTTCCCCTGTCTTTGTCCCATACTGCACTCAAGGAATCAAGAAAAATAGCTACACTGGTTTTCCTTTCTGGACAAACAGTGCTGCACGGATGTGCTTTTAATGTGAAATACAAGCTTTGTTGTGAAGGCATAGGATCATTTCCTAAGCATGATGTTTAAATGGAAAATAGAGCACTTGGGAAAACCAGTCCAAATTCCCTTCCCCAGATGTAGCCTGCTGATGTAGAATTCAGACTTAAACAGGGAAGGAAACCTTCTCTTGTACTGCTGACATAAATCTTTTCTCAGCATTGCTAAAAAAGGCTCTGTGGCTTACATAGGTGAGACAGCTGTGAGGGGGATTTGCTACAGCAGAGCTTGTCCTGTTTTCTGCCTGCAAAAGGATAAGACTTCAAGTTGATGGGCATCTTACTGCACAGATGGCAGTGAAACCACTATGTTCTCCTTCCAGAAACAGGAAGAGATACAATCACCCCATGTATGCTGCTTTATATTTCTTTCTCCTCAGTCTTTATCAGTTTGATTTGGTTTTGTTTTGGTAGACAACTGCTCCTCCATGGATAGTTAGGATATTCAAGGCATTTCCTAACATTGAGCTCTTCTCTTCTTAGCACTAAGCCATAACTAAAGCTCTTCTTTCCACTTTGCAAAGCTGCATGTAGCTGAGGGTTTGAAAAATCCTAAATCTTATTCTCACAAATCACTAATGGGTTCCAGGCTGAGAATGTCAGTACCCCTGATCTGGCAAAGATTTTACCTTACACCAGCAATTTACTCCCCAGCTTTCATCATCTTGTTACCCAGGAGCTGCATGAATTTATCATAGCTACTCTCAGAACTGGATAATTTGCACCTCTGTATCAACACCCAGATGCCAAAATAAGGCCAAAGAGTTCTCAGTGAGTGAACTGTGCTTGCGTCTGCAGACTAACCAGCCTTTCCAGAACAAGTCAGTGCAGCCTCTGACTTGCTGCAACTGGCACCAAACTTTTATAGCTGCAAGGAACCAAGATTGTAGGGAAAGATCTTTTCCGATAAGGATGTCTTGGCTGCAGCCTGAACATTGTATTAGGGACGTGACACAGGAGTTATAGTCGCTTGTGTCTCCTACCTTGTGCTGTCCTATGCAGGGACAAGTCTCTGGAGACCAGCTATTCTGGTTTGAGGACAGACTTGCATCAACAGAGCAGGAACCCTCAATCCAGAATGAAAATATAAACCTCCTTCTTAACCTGTGTGCTTGTACTGGTGTGGGTGTGGGCACCAAAATATGTGTGATCTAACACTTCCCATGCACTGTTACCAGCTGGGGACAAGAAAGCAGCTTGGAGTGAAATTGCAGCCAAATTCCCCAACACCAAACAGTCCTGCTTTTTTCTAGAAGGGAGTTTTAGCAACGTGATTTTCACTGTTTTGTTAACAGTTGTAAAGAGAAACAGGATTGTTGGAAGTGTTTGAGCGCTGACATGACAGAATGCAACAGCCTTTCAGTGTCTCAGTGGTTGGCTGTGTAAATTAGTAACTAGACCATTTTACAAATGTATATTATTTACCCAGCAGATGCTGTTATGGTCTCTAGTGTAAATTCATAATTAGACTATGTACTGCTTTGTGAAAATCCTTTAATAACAAAGGTGCCACTGGGTGCTGAAATAATTAAATCAGCCCACTCGAAACAACACTAGTTCACCACTTCCACTTGGGTGATATAATATTACACATTCCTGTAAGAAAAGGCAGAGAAATTGAGAATGATCAGCTACAAAGCATCAGATACAAGGGATAATGTTACCCATTCAGTAGCTTTGGTTTTGGCATGAGTCTAGTGTCACAGTTGAAAAAGTTGCAGCCAACATACCAACAGCACAGACAAAGAACAGATGATCCATCTCCTCTGCCATCTATCATGCACAGTATTGCCAACTCTAGGGCTTTACCAGCACTGACATTTAAAACAAAGTATGTGTCAACCATATTAAATAATATAGCAAGCTGTGGGTTATTAAGTGTGGGGTAATTTGACCACAGCAATTAAACTGAGATTAAAGAATGATAAAGGCAATGTTATATGCGCTGTTCAGTGGGGTTTGGGGAACATATGGAGTCCTGAATATTTCCAAGTGTGAAAGCCACATCAGATATTAAGGCGCACGTCAGTTGCAATCAACATACTGCTCCTGTGCCCTCCCTCCTCCCCTTCCCCCGTGAAATGACGCTTTCAAATGGCAAGAGTTTTCATTCCACATGTATTCAACCAAGGAAATATCTTCCGACTTCTGTCTCCAGACTGCGGCCCAAGGGACATGTTAGCAAAGTAATGGTTTAACACAGTAGCACACTAAAAACACATGATTTGTCAGACTCTCCTGTGAGGCAGCAGTGAGCAGGCAATCCATGGACAGTCACTGTGCACACGGGCCACAGACTCATAGAAAAACTATTAATTTTTAGACCATTTAAGAACACCTACTCTTTCCTCCTCAAAGGATTTTGTGATTGGAGTCTAATGGGGAACTTGCACCTAACCATCTTGTCTGCACACAAGAGGAACTGTATCCAGTCCAAGCAAGTTAAATCCACAGAAAACTAAAATCTAAGGCACAAGGCAGCTCATCAGCAGTCTGCTCTCACATCACATCTGCACTCATTTCCCCTTCCAACAGGGTGGCCAGACAGAGAAACAGTCATGAACACAGGTCTACAACAGCCAACAAAGGTGCTTTGGAAAATCAGCATTGGAATTTCCTATGGACAGCCATATTCCTAGAAGTATTTTATTATTTAGAAGAAAAGACAAACTATAATTGAAGGTGAACTCACATTCCCAAATTACACGGTTACCAAGCACACTGTGAAACTGTCCTCAGGTATCTGGAGAACAGACGTGCTCAGCAATTGCAGCAACTGTGTGGGTTAACTATAACACACCTAGTTTTAATGCACACAAATAAATAGCCTAATAAAACTATTGAAGCTCATAACCCATTTATAAGCAATGTCTCTTAGGATGATCCTGATGAAGAGATATGCCACAGTGCTTCTTGTAAATACTTCAGACTTCCCTCTAAAATATTTCCAGATGGCTGCCTTTGGGATCTCTTTGAAAATTTTAAGTAAACAAAATTTCTCTAGTATTTGCTCACCTTTGACCAGAATGATTCAGGTACATTAAATAGAGTTGTTTTTTTAAAAAGTGTCTATCTGTATTTTAAAAGCCATCTTTCCATGAGATTAAAAAGAAAAGAAAACCCAACAGAACGGTAAAGAAAATTTGAAAGATAGCTACAGCATGAAAGAAAAATAAGGCAACATTCTGGCACAACATAAGCATAGAGAAATACATGCATTGAGATAAGAAACTTCCATTCAGAAATGTCAAAAGAAGTATTAAAATATTCCCAGGACTCAATGAAGCATAAATAAGGAAAAAAACCCTAAAATCCCCTGGAAATAACTGTGATATAAAACAGTCTACAATTGTTAAAACAAAAGCAACATACCCAGACCTAAGAGAATATTGACATTGTTAAAAATATTAACAGCTTGCCTCTTATTTGAAGCCTTTATACACATTAAAAAGACGGCAATTCTTAAATGCCTTTCCCTACTTTCTTATCTGTAAGCACATAAGTAATTCTGTTGCAATAAATGAGACTGCTCATATTCTCAAAGTTACGCACATATTTCATTCAAATGGAAAGGAAAGAGGGGAGAAAAAGAAAAGGTTATAGTAACATTGAAGATAGCTCTATTGCAGTGTTCCCAAAGGAAGGAACTGTCAACACAAATATCTGCATGATAAAAATGATTTTAAAAAGTTAATAAAATTGTAAAAATTTTAGATTTGTATGTACAACATAAAATGTGTGCCTTCTGCATTCCATCTTTCTTGTTATTTTATCATATTTCAATGTTACATTAATATAATTACTTTTTTTTATGATATACATTTAATCTACCAAATTTTATTTGTGTCCTCTGGACTTTGAATACATCCCATCACTCTATTATCCTCAAATGGAATTTCCAACAGCCCATAAATTTGATTTAAAATAGAAGTTCTTGGTATGAAATAAACTGTATTTAGCCCTATTGAAGAAAAAATCATTCCAAGAGAAGAGCACAGTGATCAGAACACAGTGTCAAAAAACCTGGTCAGTCTGAAGCAGAAAACCAGGCAACATCTTCCTCTTCTGAAAGTTTCCTCTGAGTTAGGAATGAATTAGCATGATGCAATGAGTATAAATGATCATGCATCAATCACGAGTTGGATATTCTCAAAGGAAAAAAAAACAAAACAAAACAAAACAAAAAAAACCTGTTCTCTCCATCTCAGGCCAGAACAGCCAAACCAGATAGGACATATTGTATGGTCCTGGCTTTCTGCCTGTGTGATGGGCTCAGAGTTGCCAAAAGTGCAGCTTTTTCAACACTTAGGCAGCAATTTTTACTCTACTCTGTTATAAACTATTTATCCACCTGTGCCAGGTCACTAGTATGGACACATAATTTTTTCTCATTTTTTATTGTTTCTGTGCCCATATACCATGAGAGTGAAATAGAAATTGGTAAAACAAACCAGACTTTTAAACACTGGCCTCAGAAAAACTTCTCTACTGTAATAACAGCTTTTGTGGCACCTTCTTTTTAATAACTGAGCTATAAACCTCTCAATAATGAGTCTTGTAATGGAAATGCTAAGTCTCTCTCTTTACTGCTGTGGCGTGAACTTGCAGCTATAATCAGCTATTTTTATCAGTTAGTTGATTACACCGTAGAAAAATGACTGCTGGCAGCACAAGTCCTGTTTCATTAGAGACACTCTTAAGTACTCCAGTGGGATAATATAACTGAGAACTAAGAGAAAGAAGAGTGAAGGAAATAGTTAAACAAAGAAGGAGGGGGAGGAAGTATAAAACTAAGGAGGCCAGGGGATGGAGCAGAGAAATACGTGCAATAGGTGACTTGTCATTTCCAGCTCTCACTAGAAATGCAAAAGTTTGAGTCAATTTTTGCCTTGGGCTCTCCGTGCCACCCTGGAATTGTCAGCAGTTCCTGGGCTCCTCCTGGGTTCCTGCCTCTCCAAGCAGCTTCGGTGTCCTGAGCTCTGAGGATAGAAGTCTACCACTACCACTACAGGCACTGTGAGTTTCCCTTCTTGTTCAAGGAAACGTGTGGATTCCTGGCCATTTCTAAAGGTGTTTTCTTCTCCCAAGTTCCCCTGAAGACTTCAACTGGCATACGTTCTTCCACAGTAATGAACCTGCAGATTCCTAAGCTTTCTGTGACCCAGTTTGAGATAAGTGGTATCTATTATATACCAGTTTAGGCTATATAGTTTACTCCCTTCCCCAAGCAAGTTCTTTTCCAGAAAGAACTTCAAGAAATACAAAATACAATGCAAACCAGAAATATTGTATCTATTTTCTTCCCTTTAAACAGTAAACCTAAAACTTTTAAAGCTTGATATTAAAATGTCATTAACAGTATTATCTGTGCAGGTGCAGCTACATATGGAGTGTCCCAAGGAGAGAGTGGGCATTCTCTCTAATTCTCACATTAGTCAGTGGGAGCTGGGGTCATTTCCACAAAAATCCTGTATTTCCACAAGCACTTTCACTTAAGAGCTATGTTATGATGTTGCTCAATATTGACATACGATGATCCACAAGACCCTTACAATACACTGTATGACTAATTATTGAAATGTGCAGATGTAATCCTCTGACCTTGAAGAAACTACAAGTATTTGTAAATATAATTATGAAGGACAAATGGTTGCAACATGATGACAAACAGTATTAAACATGTTAAAGGAAGGACATTCAAAGAGGTTTACTGTATGTACAGAAATTGTACATTTTTTTCCTTACTAGCTTCCCAGGCAGCACTGTGCATATGCAGTTAATCATGTCTTTGTTTATACAGACATACTGCAATTACATTCAAGTTTTCCTAATTCTTACACATTTAATGAAAACCATAATTCTAACCATTAGACAAAACCAAATACTGTACTATAAGGAGAGAAAACACAAACCCCATGGATCTTGTCTCAGCCACAAGATGAGAAGGCATTAATAACATGACTTTATTACTCTAATCTCTCAAAAATACTTTTTAACCCTATTCCCTCAGAAACTTCAGAATTTAGCCCACTGCCCTTATCTAAAAAAAAGAACCTAAAATCTTTTGTGATCCTGCACTTTCGCAGAACTTCCTCCTGATATGGACAGAGCCAAAATTAGACCCAAAGCAAACTCTTGTCCTCAGTCTTTGTGCACAGATTGCACTGCATTTCTTCCAGCCTTCAGGGACCAAAAACTAGCAAGAGTTTTACCCCTTACAGACAAGCACTCATCTTCCTGAAGGACTTCTTGTTCCACTTTCGTAGCCCAAAGATGCTGGGAATGTAGAAAAAAACACTAAAGAGACAAGAGGTGGAAATGAGATGATCATTTTATATAGTCAACCTCTGCCAAATTCCCTGTCCTAGGTCTCTAATCCCCTCAGATAGGACTTTAAAAAATATTTTTGCCAGAAAACATCTTCATACTCCCACACTGATAGAACATACATTTTTGTGCACTAATTTGTCACAGGTTTTGTAAAAAAAAAAAAAAAACAACAAAAAAAACAAACAAAAGAACTTAGAGTGAGTTAATCAGTTATATAAGAAAATCTATGCACAAATGCTTTCAGCAAGATGCATGTTGCAACCCTCAGTCACGCAACCCCATTAATATGAGTGATGGTGAGCCATCTGCAAGGGTGAGCTTTGCCTCAGAGTTTCACAGTAAGTATGAGTATCACATCCTCAGCCACAAGGCAAGTTTATCACAGGTGTATTCTAGGGTAAGAGCACTGAAGCAGAGAGCTGAATAATATCACTCATAAACAAAGCTTTTGTGGATACAGAACAATTAAAAGAACTTTCATAAAACTGCTCTGTTTTATTAAGCAGAAAGTCTCCTCCACAATGTTGTGGAACAACAATTCCCACAAGTGACTGAAGTATAGCCACTATCTTTTCTTTTTCTTTTTTTTTTTTTTTTTCTTTTTGATAGCTTTAATTTGCTTGTTCTTTATGTTCATTGGCAGCCCTGCTAAAATGTATCTTTACAACCTATTGTCTTAGGTAAGATTATATCAATAGCTGCAAAAGGACTACTTTTAAAAATAAATTCTACTTTCTCTTATCACTGACAGGAATCACATTTACATATTCTCCTGGTGGAACTGATAATGCACCAGATGATTAATGTGCCTCGATGTACTGATACCTGTAGACTGTTTGATCAATGTCTTGCAAAGAAAGTGTCTTTCATTCAGTATGCTCTGAGTCCAAAACCGCCCTGTGATTAATGTAACTAAATGTTTGGGGTCATCTAAAGCTACAGTTCTTGTTCCTGATTCAATATCAAACTAAAGACAGGTCACAGGAGAGTGGATAGTCATGTGAAGAAAAAGTCTGAGTGTGCAACTTCAAACTATCTCCTTAAGAGACGCTACAGAAGAGTTTAGCATTTTTTAATTCCTGCTATAGTCATCTGCACCATTTTTTTCCACCTCATTGTTAAACAGAACAGACCAACATGCTAAGCCTTTTAATGCCAGGATATATTCAGTACAAAAATAAGTGGGTTTGATTCAGTCCTTGGCATTGAAGTTTGGATTTATTCAGATTTATTTATTACAGTTAGTGAACCATAAAAATCCAAGTCTCTGAAGTTATTCCCCAAAGAAAATACTTCATACAGTTGGAAGATAACCAAATGTCTAAAGAAAACTAGACCTTTTTCTCGTTTTACTTGATCAGCTGGGGTAACACTGACTATTTCTGCTTGTTCTTACACCTGTTTGGTGTCTTGCTAAAAATATATGTGAGATATAGGAAATACAAGGACCTGCTGAGGGATAGTTTTCACTTCCACCCGTACTCCTTTACTTTTTTCCTCAAACATGTAGGAGGTAAAAGAGCCATTCATCCAACCAGGGGCAATGCCAGCTCTTTTCCTACCTTTGTCTCATTATAACCACATCCCTGAGTAGGAGGCAAGAAAATAAGCTAAGGAAAGAGCTTAAGTGTACATTGTGAGCTAACTCCCAGCATGGGGAACTTGGTTGGCTTAAGCTATAGTCATAGAAAGTCCTTGAAATTAAGTAAGATAAATCCAGGCCAAAATATAGTATGCTGACAACAGATAAAGACATCTTGTATGACGTACAGATGTTGGAGCTGGAACGGTTGCTGGTTCCAAGAGAATAAAGGTGATGGGCAGCTCCCGTAGTCCCACTTGCTGCTGTGCTGCACCTCTCTTTAGCTCAGCACTGGCTTTCCAGCCTGTAAACTCGAAGGAGTAAATACCATTTATGCTGATGCTGTGTTCTTTTGGTGACTCGTCCTCATGCTTTTAAGTAAGACCTCTGTAACATCAGCTAGGGACTGTTGCTTGAGACTGATTCACATATGACTACTGAGATGACCAAAACCTCTCTGCTGTCAGATCAGGTGAAAGTCAAGCATTGACCTCCTGCAGAACAGACAGCATATGAAAAAATAAAACATGTGCTGTACTAGAAAGTATACAAGGAGAAAGGAAGAAGGAAGAAATCTTCATATTTTCTAATCCAAACACAAGAATTTATCTCTTAATTAAACAATAAGCTATGTTGATATCTAAGAGTGAATTGTGCCTATCCTCTATGCAAATATGCATGGGAAGAGAAGCAATAGAGTGAGCCTTTCCTCTCACATTGGTCACAGAGGGATCTGGTTCAGCTGCCACTGCTTCCTCCACCCCCCTCCACCAGGTCCAGTCTGCAGGGCAGGGCTGACCTTGGGAACCATTCTCTCTAGCCCACCAAATTTTCTGACATGCGTACAGTGTCAGTGAGAGTGGAAGTGACAGTAAATGTCACTATAGCACCTCAAAACCCCAACTAATGAGTCACCTGAACACTCTTCACACACCACAGAAACAATGCCTTGTCAACATACAGGACATATCCTGAAGTACATCCAGACAGACCCACTGATACAGAAACCTCCATGTATGCTACACTGCCTCTTATGCTATTGAGTTGCCTCTTTCGTAGCCAGGATTCAAAAAGCCAAGTGACATGGGAGATGACAGTCTCATCTGCAACATATGCCTAAAAAGTATGAGATGATGAGATCCACCCCAAAAATTGTTAGTTTGCAATGTAGTTAACCTTATAGACCACAATGATCTCAAGAGTAAAGCAGTAAAAGAGTAGGTAAGAAAATACATTACTGATGAATTTTCACGCCTCTCCACATGTCCTCAGAACTGACCAGTCAAATTATAGCCTGGGCCTCGAATTCTTGCATTGCAAATGAAGGTCTCTGGCAGCAAACTCAGTTTGCAACTTGCTGAAATTCCCAGCTGACAAGGGCTTCAGCTGCTGATTCTTCTGATCAGCTGATACTCTCACATGTTGCATAAAGGAAGATGACAAACCTGGTACCAAGTTTACACTTGTGAAATATAATTAGTTTCAGCAGCATCATTTCTTACTTTCCTTACAGCAAACAAAGGTTTCTGGGCCATGTCTTGAACTGCCATGGTGAACGGGACATTCATTACCCTCTTTCTAATGTTTTTGTCAAATACAGCTTAATACACCACTTCATAATTACACTGTGGCCTTACAGCATTAAAACTGAGGGGAGTTTTAAACTTCAAGAAACTGTAAGAGGCTCTGTGATTGTACTTATTATTCAAGAAGTACTCAAGATCAAAAAAAAAATATCAATACTAATATAGCTGCAAAATTAGTGCATAAAAAATTACTATTACAAAAAGTATTATCAATAATTTTAGGAATAACGTACATGCATAATGAGTGAATTTTGCCCAGGGGTAATGGCTTGCATCTTGGCCTGATTTAGTATGGAGAAATTGTGTCATAATGAAAGGCAGAATTATCACATAGTATAACTGCTAGCTTTATCACTGCTTTGTAGGATCCTAAAACTGTCATCAAAATGTTAAAATTACACTCACTTAAATGATCTCCATAATACAAAACTATGTGCATGTGGATTTATTGCCCTCAGAATAATGTGAATGACTTCACCATCACTGATTTGTAAAAAGCTAATTATTCTGCTATAAAGATATACATCAGAATAAAACAAGATGGCACTTCTAAAGAGGGTAGGCTTGAGGAAGAAACTTTATCAAATATGATGTCTTGATTTAAACATGGATGGAATTATTTATTTGCCCTTTGAAAGGTTTGGGATTTGCTATTTAATTTCTTCAGTAATTTTGTAAATTACATTGACTTAGGCTGCCAAAGCATTAAGGATTTTTCATTTATGAGAAATAGATTTGATACGGGTTTTTTTCAGTACCAGAGTAAGAAGAGTGATTTCCTTGCTTTGGGAGGAAGTTCAAGTTATACAGTGCAATCAATCCCTGAGAAATGACCTAAGAGTGTATGTCTCTTAAGAGACTAACTCTGTCTGCACATACACAAATCAAATGGAATAATAAAATGGAGTTACTTTATAGATAGAATAAATGTATGGGGAAAATAAGTATGTGTTATTTACACATTCTTGTATTTAAGTTTAGTGGAGACAATATTTGCTCAGCACAAACCATCTGTAGCAAGGGTCTGCTACTATATGAGAGGTTTTATTGCACCTCGCCGGTAGACCTGCTTTTCATCATGAAATACCATCTCACTGCATACAGTGAGTCTCATTAATGCACACTATAGTGATGTTTTAAATTATAGTGGCTCATAAAGGATTACAAAAAATACAAACACTGTGTTGTTCATCAAAACTTTTCTCCTTGTACCTCACACTTATCAAAATTATTTAATTAAAATTATTTGTTAGAAAGAATAGATCTAATCCAGCTTTATCTCTAGGGAGACTTTGATGTAGCCTTTAAGGTCCTGATTCTGTAAGGATGCTTCTTCCCTTTCAAACTTCATTTCAAGGTCTTAGGCTTGTAAGAGTTTTACACTCATAATGCAGCAGTCCCAAACATTTGCAAATATCAAGACCAGCTCAGAAATAATAGCTCACACATGAACTGCCTTCCTCAATCTTATGTGTTAACAAATCTATTAAAGTAATTTTGTAATGGTGACAAACCTATAATGCAATATATATATGTAACTGGGAAACTGGGGAAGAAGGCACAAGTTTGTGTGTAGAGTTTGCTTGTTCAGTAGCAACGAAATAATAATAAAATTTAAATAACAGTCAACAGAGGAATTCTAACAGTACTAATGTCAGTAAAATCCTGGAGGAAAAGTCAGTCTGACAGAATATCACTATTTATTGGTTGTTATAATCATAACATTGTGAGACCCTCATATATATTTGCAGGATGCCTGCATAAAGTTCTCCCATTTTCCCACCAACTTCAAAGGGTTTTCACCTTTTTACCTTATTTTTATAGGACTAGGGTTACTGTGAATCCATGAATAGGTTGTAAACTGCTCCTCAACTCCATCTTAGTCCAAGTAGGATTTACCTAATATCCTCTAAAAGGAAATATTTAAGTTCTAAAATTGACTCAGTTTTGTTGCAATTCATTAAAAAGCTATATCTTTTCACAAAATACACAGTTCCATAAAATCACCTACATTTCTCTTAAAAAAAAAAAAAAAAAAAAAAAAAAAAAAAAAAAAAAAAAAAAAGGAAA